>JAODJS010000024.1:4611853-4629248 GCA_027576325.1 Sciades assimilis | reverse complement strand
GTGGTTTTAAGTGCATTTTGGCAGGTTTTGAACATATTTTGGGCTGGAAAACGTCAGCAGTATCTGGCAACACTGCTGCGTGTGTGCCTGGAGCTGGGGTGGAAACTGTTGTACGCTCAGCTGGGAAACACTTGCCTGTCATAGCCAGACGGTCATAAAGTCGCATAGGTCGTAAGTCGACGACTACCTGTATGTCGGTAATGCGCATATTGCAATTTCATTCAGTTCAGTCACATTTTACCAGAGTTATGGCCTAGCTACCAGCAGGCGATTATTGTGCTCTCAGAGCACTCGTTTGATTTTATTATTCGTTATTTTCCGCAGCAGGTGTCGGTGCTGCACAGCTCCACCGTGATCCGGGAGCTGCTACAGTCCTGCTACACGGGCATCCTGCAGTTCAGCGCCAAAGAGATCGTAAACTACCTAACAGCAGCCAGCTACCTCCAAATGGAGCACGTGGTGGAGAAGTGCCGGGTGGCTCTGAGTCAGTACTTGCAGTCGAAGAGCAGCAGTTCAGGAGTGAGTCAGATTCAATCCAGCACATTCAGGTTTAATACTACTGTTCTCTTGCTGTTTGACTCATCTGGATGTTCTGTTCATTCCACTCCATCCCATTGGCACTTGTTCAGTCTGTGAAAACAGAAGAGCCCCAGGTGATGGCGGCGATCGTCAGTGGAAGCACCCATTCTCAGGATATGTCTCCTCCTGAGCGTGCCTCGTCACTGCAGCCTCACAGCTCGGAGGAGGAGCCACGGGTCTCGGGAGTCGAACACACCGGCGTTCAGCACAAAGATGAGGTCGATTTGTCCATAGTACGGGTGAGTATCTATCCGTTCACGCCTTCGTTAGAGATCTCAGGACAGGTGATGGTCAGGGACGGGTTGAGAAGAATTGAGGCAACCGTTGTCAAAGAAAATATTTCAGGATCGAATCATTTAAAACAGGACTTTTCAAAGTGTGGGAGAGTCAGCCCCCCCTCAGAGAACAAATAAACAACAGCCCCCTCCCCTTATGATTTTTATTGTTGCTGTACTTAATCTTCCATTCATATTTTAAAAAATAGTTGTTGTACACATTTTTATTTTTTCTTTTACACCTTTTAAACATCTGTGCTTTTTGAAAACATCTTTTTTTTACACATTTAAAACATATGAGCTGTTTTAAAACATCTCTTTTTACACATTTTAAACATCCGTGCTTTTTTAAAACCTTTTTTTTTTTTACACATTTTAAACATCTGTGCTTTTTGTAAACATCATTTTACACACTTTAAACATGTGCTTTAAAAAAACACATTTAATAAATTTTCTTTTTTAACACCTCACATCACCACAACCCCTTTTCTTGCCTCATCTTAATGGAAGCAATGAGTTTGTTTTTCCTCACATTGCGCCCCCTAGGGGAGGTGCGCCCCACACTTTGAAAAGCCCTGATTTAAACTAATTTTTTTTTGTTGTTGTTGAAATGACTCACACCTTCAATAAGGTTTTACTGATGTTTCAGTCATGTGCCAATGTTGCAGCTTCGAGCCTCCGAGCACTCCAGAGGTGTTGAGGACGAGGAGAGCAGAAACGACTTCAGCGTGTTCGAGGTGCGCATCAGGGATGAGCTCCACGACGCAGACGAGAACGCAGGAGTCCAGGAGGACGCTGGAGATGCAGGGGACATGTTAGCTATACGCCAGGTCGCGCACGCGGACGATCTGAACAGGGATGAAGGTGGAGCACCAGGCAGCAGCCCGAGGGGTGGAGTGCGCATCTGGAGGCGGAGATTTGGGGAGCCGCGAGGTGGTCGTGGGCGGGGCTTCAAGCACAGGAAGCGCTACACTTACCGCGAACGAAGGCCTTCGGGGAACTTTCAGCAGGCTTGGCGATTTCCCACCTCCGAGGAGATCATGGGGAGCTTTGGAGCAGGGATCGGGCAGGAGTACTTGGCTCTCGGAGAGGCTCCGATGCAAGTGGATTACCAGCCGTCAGAATGCCAAGGAGATGTGGTGGGTTCGGATGGTGGCCCTGGTCAGTTTAGCATAGATGGTGCAAACGCTGAGGAGAACGTTGGAGTTGTACCGTTGCCCACTAATGAAGACGGTGGCGAGGACTCTGTGGCCGTCGTGGGCTCCACATCTTGCGTGACGGGCTCGGTGGCCTGCGAGCAGTGCGGCCTGGCGTTCTCTTCAGTAGAAGATTTAGCCGCACACTCGCGCTCCACCCACCTGCTGTACGTGTGCCCGTGCTGCGGCAAACACTTCAGCCAGACGAGCAACCTGAACCGCCACATGGCCGTCCACCGCTCGGCCAAGCTCCACAGCTGCCCGCTGTGCCACAAGACCTTCACGCAGAAGTCCACACTGTCCGACCACATGAACATGCACAGCGGACAGCGGCCGCACGTCTGCGCCTTCTGCCGCATCTGCTTTGCACACAAACCCGCACTGCGGCGCCACCTGAAAGAGCAGCACGGCAAGACCACCGCGCAGAACTACCTGGAGATCCAGAGAGAGTCCGAGGAGCCGGCTATAGGAGGTGGCGGAGGAGGAGGAGTTTAAGGCGGACACTTCAGGATGAAATCGAAAAGTAGCATTATAGTCACAGAGGGACAGTTCTGGTGAGGATTCAGGCCCAGAATCTGACCGCATCTTCACCACCTACAGTGTGCGCAACTGGATCCAAACTCGAAATGAAATACACACCACATCAGATGTGGGTTGGTGAAATTTTTAAATTTATCATTTTACGCCAATCGATTGACATGTTTTGTGGCTGGTATTTGGATCTTTCATGATGCACTGGGGCTAGCAGGATAATTTGGCGAACAAGTTGCGGGTTTTGAAACCTATTGCAAGTCTGTCTCACTCAAAAATATTTTTGATTTAATTTTATCGTAATTTTAGTGACTGCGATTTTAATTTTGTATTTTAGTACACGAGTATAAAAAAGGAAAGGGAAGGGCGGGGGGAAAAAAAAAACCTGAGTAATTAATCATTTACTCAGTAATTTGACAAATCAGGCAGTCAGTCAAATAATGTTCAAGGCAGGATATGTCATTTAGTTTTGTTTGATTTTATGAAATCCTATTTCACAGCAAGGGATTTATCAAATGCTCGGACCAATAAAAAAAAAAAAAAAGCGAGGGAGAGAAAAGAAAAAAATCCCTCATTTGATTGAAATAAAATGATTGACAAGCAGGTAGGCCATCCATTGTACACGCCCGGAGTCTTCCACAAGGCTGGAAAAACATGTCGCTAAAGCTAGCGAGCCTAATTGATTAGCTACGAGTACTAGCAATAACCGTCTTCATTATTTGCATTGATTATGAAAAGGTTAGGGGTGTTTTTTTTTTTTTTTTTAAATGAATAAATATGTGAACGACACATGAGGTCGTTGGATATGACAGTGACTTGCTACACTCCTCCGCCAACACACACACACACTCTCATGGACTCGTCCTCCAGCAGTACGCGGGCAGTGCGCGTTCATGTATTTTCGAAGGAGGAGGTGGGATTTTTTTCGGTTGGATACTTTCAAAATCCAGCTGCCTCGTGCCGCTTTTCCTTTTTAATGACCTGCCCTGCCTTTAAAGTTTCTAACTCTATCCTGCCACGAATAGAATAAACATCAGGCCTCATTTATGAAACTGGATACCAACAAAATTATGAATAAATTTCATAATTCAGTATTTCAGTATCGCATATGAGCTTTTCAACAAAAAAAAGATTGATGTACTGATGTGAAAAAAGACGGATAAATGAGACTCGTGATCAGTATCGCATAAACCATAACAGACGACTTGTTTTTGTCTCGTAATATTTTATTTCTTCCTTTCGCCATATAAATACTAACTACATAGGGTAACGCGATCGAATGCAGTGCACTGAATACCCAACAGAACCTTTTTGTATTTTAGCTTGTATCGCCTGCACAGGTTTGCAATCGGTATTCCCTCGCGTCTTTTACGCACATTCAAGTATTGGCACCTTCAGTTTTGCTTCCTCTCACACACCCTTGCCTCACACAGCTTTTCGAAACTGTCTCGATTTAAAATGTTCTGTTCAAAGTTGTATTTATTACGCTAAAGAATTAAAAGGTGCCTTTTATCATTTCCGTTCGCCTCACAGCTCCAGAGCAAAACGCAAAGACCAAACATCGTCTTGGCTGAGCGCCCGCATCGAGGAAAAGCATAAAATCGTTCTGTTAAGAATCGGAAGACGCACAGACAGAGATGCGAGGAGCCTAAAGATCCCCAAGTCAGATTAGATATGCCGAAGCCTCATGATGCCACGTCCTGTTGAGTTCACGAGGGCTTGGTTCTTGAACCTGGAGATCATCCGTGCCTCATTGATAAATTAGTATCTGAACACTGTGCTGACAGACTGCATTGTTGAGAATAAAAATAAGAAGTGTCGGTGTAATTGTCTGTGTGTGTATTCTGTAAATAGCCTGTGATTAGTCAAATAAACCAGTTAGCAACAAGCCAGTAATAATGTGATCGAGTGTATGTAACGTTTGTTTCATGTTGTGTCTTTAGCAACGATATGTTGTCATTTTACAATCAATTAAAAAAAAAAAACAGGCAGATTTAATGGATTTCTTTCCTTTTCTACAGAACATAAGACTTGATAAACGATGACCTTTACACACACGTGTGTCTGCGTGAGTTTTCTGTTGTGCTTGTTTAAGAAAACGGGTTGAGTTCAGTCCTCTGTGAAGAATATTAGCTTGGATTATACCATGGGGTTGAGTTTGTGAACCTGATTGGTTTATTTTCATTACCAGCAGGTTTAGATTATTGTATCCCTTGTACGACGTAGGGGGATACTATGGATTTGCGTCGGTTGCGCTTCCGCCGCGTCTGCAGACACTTGCTTGTAAACGCTCTAAAACTTTCCACTCTTATTTGATTTCTTTCAAACTTTCACAGCACAGTTAGGGTTAGGGCTCAACGCCTATCGAAAACGGTGATATCATCTTGAAATTCTCGACTCTGATGGGCATTTTTGTGCAAAAATGTTTTGTCCGCGTGGGGTTTTGTCCGGTTCCCTTCAAAATGACGGGGCGTACGGAGGATACACTTGCCGTTGCACAGCGCAACGGTTAAGCCTAGTTTCATCCTCAGTTGGTTCAGCAACACGCTCTGCCATTTTGTTTTTCCTCTGCTCACTGGAGATGAGCTGATATCCTAGTAATAGAGCAGCCAATCAGAGCGCGAGATTGCTGATATCCAGTGAATGTGGGTAGAATAATGAATATTATGTTCAATAATCAGTAATGGCTATTGATTAGCTGTTGATGGCAAGAGTTTTTACAGACGTTCCCCATCACGTTTAGCTGTCGTGAAACATGAAGTGCCTTTTTTCGGAATTGATCCTATTTATTATTATAATAAAATAATCATTTATCTTCCCCGCCATATAATGCAGGGGGATCTCGCTATCTCTCTGTCCGTCTGTAAACATTTTAGTTTACTATGACATTTTTTTTTTTCTTTCCACAAAACCTGACAGCTATTTTGGGATTTCTGCGATTATTTATTCCCCCCCCCCCAATTTCCATGGCAACCAATTCCACTTAGGAAAATGTGAAGGGGGTTTCATGGGGGGGTGTAATACCATCTCCAAATAACTCTAGTTTTATATTTGCTTTGGCTTTTCTTGTACAGGGACTACGCGAGCTGGTGCTATATGAAATTCCTCTGATTAAAGACGTACATCATTCAGACATCGAGGAGGAGAAGATCAGCTCATCAAGCCTGCGCAAACGCCTCCTGGGCACGCTCCTCGTCCCTCCCATGGTGACACGCGATAACCTTTTGATCATGTTTCTAAAATAAGTTTCGTGAAGCAAGTTGTTTGGGGGGGGGGAATGCCAATTGTATTTTTGACCTCTGAGTTCGGGTCATTCAGTGAACTAACGATACGACTTGCTGTCTCGCCTGAACAGCCACGCCCTGCCCTCTCTCGGCTCCCGTATGTGATCGGCCTGACAGGAGGCAGCGGAAGCGGGAAAAGCTCCATCGCTCGGAGACTGGAAGGACTCGGAGCTGCACGGATTGACGCAGATCAGCTCGGCCATGAAACCTACCAACCCGGCACGGATGCTTATCATAGGATAGTGCAGGAGTTTGGCACAGGTGAGAGTGAAGGGAAAGGGGGCGGGGCTGTAAAGCTAAACAGGGATTATCGGTTCATTAAACAGAAAAATGAACCAGAATCTCACCATCTTTCAGCAACCAGTCATTTGTTCATTGAGCACTCTTCAAGTGTGTATATAATTTCTTACGGATGCGTCACGATGAGTCCTTCCTAACCAGTTGTTCCTTTCATGGCAGATATCGTTAACGAGGATAAGACTATTGACAGACGAGCTCTGGGGAGGAAGGTGTTTGGAAACAAGGTAAAGCAAATAAAATGGCTTTGATCCAAGCTGCAGCTTTTGTATTCTGTAATGGTGCGTGTGTGTTTGATTTATTTCTAGGAACGATTAAAAGCCCTAACAGATATCGTATGGCCGGAGATTGCACGTCTCGTGAAAGAAAGAGTGCAGCGAGCGAAAGAAGATGGTAAGCTTCTCTCTCTGCTTTAAAAAGTCCACCATTTTAGATTTCTTTGGATGTCTCATGAGTCACAGGCCACAAATAGTTATGAAGCTGTTCTGAGAAATCAGATCAAGTCAGTCTAGCGTTAAGAACACCATTCTTCTCTCGCTCGGTCTGCGTACGCAGGGAAGCGTGCATGTGTGGTGGACGCTGCAGTGCTGCTGCAGGCCGGTTGGACAGAGATGGTTCATGAAGTCTGGGTGGCCATTATACCAGAGGAAGAGGTGGCGGTCATTTTTTATATATGAATTTCTCAGATCGCATACAGAGCCGTCCGTCTAATTGATTTCCCTCCTCTGTAATCAGGCTGTGCGGCGTATCGTCCAGCGGGATGGGGTGAGTCAGGAAGAGGCAGCGAGGAGGTTACAGAGTCAGTGGTCTAACGTGCAGCTGGTGAAGCAGGCCAACGTTGTTCTGTGTACGCTCTGGGAACCAGACGTCACTCAGAAACAGGTACAGTCCATCAGAAAGAATTAAGTCTCATTGCATATCTTTTTTTTTTAAACTCACAAAAATGTCAAAACAGTGGCCATGACTATCAGATCTCTGATCATGCGTAGGATTGCGTCCATACAGTTGTACACTTGGGTTGATGTGCTTTTTTTTTTTTTAAATACACAGGTGGAAAAAGCCTGGAATTTACTTCAACTTCGGCTACAGGAGAAAAACCAGGAAGCTGGATTTCAACGCTGAGATGTGTTCGACACACGTGCACACATCCCTGTACATTTCATTCTTTCGACAGAGATTAACATCCAATGGATTGGGCTTTACACCTTACTCAAGACTTCCTACAATTCAAATCAGCTTAGTTAGATTCTCCACCCACAAGTTGCAAGCCGGCGTTTACCGAAACACTCATAACCTTGCCGGTCTTTTCCTGAGTCTAGACAGTTGATCTTGACTTTCAAAGCAACTTTGGGTCTGTTCGTGAAAATATCATACTGATTCGTTTGAGTTTGTAGCTTTAATTTACTTCAAAACAAAACACGATACAATGACTTTTGAATCAAGTTTCAGCATATAAACGAGAACCGAACCTGTTTTAATCCTGACTGACCCGTAAAGTTGTGTTTAATCAGTGGATACAATGACTGATTCTGTACTTGTGGATTCTGACTACTGACAAAGCAGGTGTGGCCAGCAGGTGTAAGCACCGACTCTTGGAACACTAGCATTGTTAAAACAAACATGAACATGTTTTATTAAACAGCACAATAAATCAAGTTGTAATAATTATCATCTGAATCATGATTTTGGACTGTTAGTGAGGAACTCAGTGTTTAAAACACTACTGTGCAAGGCTTGACCGTAACTGTAGTCCGACTGTCCGGGACAACCAGATGTTTGGTCCAGACAAGCCAAATCTGCTTGTCCAACCCAACAAGTTGAATATTTGTTAAATCACCTTTAGCATACTAACTATTCATGAGTTACATCAATAAAATTAGCACTAGTTTAGTTTCAGTGATGGAGGCACGTTATCGTTTACGCTGTGTCTCGAGCCACTGCCGCTGTTTCCCAAACGCAAGATATTCCAATCTTGGACACCGCTACTCTCAACCAATTAGAACAAAATCTCTCTTCTGGTCAAATCAGTAGCGGCGTCCTGAGCCTCAGCCCGAGCTCACAGTGTGTTCAATAAGCAAGTCCTTAAAAACCTTCCGAGGCACGAAACTAAGCAATACGGATTAGTTAGTAGTGCATGTGCATACAGTCGGGTTTTAACAAACTTTTGTTTAGTTCTGGCGTCATGATAAAACATTACTGCAGTGTGGGCAGTGCAGCCTTGTTTCTGGATGAAAGTGTTTCCTTATAAGGGTCCAGATCCCACAGCTGGTCTTGTTTACATATCTTAAAATACCAGGGCAAAATATGAGATCTGGAAAAAACGAATTTCAGAACACGTGACTGATCAGTATTACTGAAATCAGAAATGGAATAGAATGTTAAAACTATAAGAACTTTAATATCATGAAATAACCCTGTCTTTATAATTTTGCTGGATGTTTTTATTCTTCAATTTTAGTTTTGTAATGTTCTTAATTCTAGCACATTTGAAAAACTTTGTTTCCTGATTTATCTTTATGTAGCATCAGTTGATCTTTCGGATTGGTTGAGAGTAGCGGTGTCCTCGATTGGAATTTCCTGCATTTGGGATACAGCGGCGGTGTCCTAATCCTCAGCCTATCCTTTATGCAAAATTCCGAGGAGGCGCGTGTGTTTAAAAAAAAAAAAACAGCACCTCATGTCATAGCCAAATAGAGATTAAACTTATTAGTAAAACTCAATGTTGGTCAAATACCGCAATAAAATAAATGGGAGTCTGCATTTCATTTTGACCCTTTTGTTCGGTTCACCTGAACCAGCACCAATGTTGTAAAAATACTGTGCAGGAATTTTATAACCAGATCAAACTCATTTCCAGTTTTTCACAATGAGATTCTGGCATCCGTATGTCCAACTTGTTTTCTTTCAGCTTTATTTCTTTACATTAAAAAAAAGTTTATACATTAAGTTGCTTTAAAAAAAAAAACTTCCTGCAGGCGTTCTGAATTTGGCTGAGTCTTACTTGTGAAACTGCAGGTCTGGTAAGGGGTTGGAACTTGTCCTCCATAATGGGACACTGACTAGTTTTTATTTACTGCTCATTTAAGTTAGTTTTATTGAAAAGTTATTACAGCATAATATAACTGGACCTGCTTTTTGATCAACTTAACCACCTTCCTGCCATTGAACTTGTAAATACATAGGAATTAAAAAAAAAAAAGGCACGTGGAAAGAGAAACAGACTTGCTGCTCGTCCACCTCGAACCCTACTGCGTCCCCTCCCTTACCTTCAAACCTTTGGGTTCTGTAGCTTAATTCATTAAAATCTTAGACAAGTTTATAAAATGACAGCCTTATGTACACACGTACTGACCACTTTATCAAGAACAACGCTCCACCTTTTCAACTGGGTATCCAATCATAGTGCAGCAGTACACTGCATGAAATAACACGTGAATCTCAAGAGTTATTTCAGTGAGAAAACTATGTGGAAAACCAGGGGTCGGAGATCAGAGGAGAAGGGCCATGCTGGTTCAATTTGACAAAACGGTTACAGTGACCCAAATAGCCACTTTTTGCAACCACGCTGAGCAGAAAAGCATGTCAAACCTTTAGACACACGTGCTACGTTTAATAAAGTGGTCAGTGTATATTAATGTTTAACACTATATTAGATTAAATAACACTTTATAGATTTATGAAAAGCAGACTTGTCCAATAGTGATAAAAAGTAGTATCTTGAGAAGCCATGATTCGTGCTTGAAAGTGTTTCTGGGGTCAAGTGCATCATAACCTTGGAATGTTCTCTTTTTGGCCTGCACTGGATCCTTGTTCAAGATGCCAACTCAATTTCCGCATGACCATTCCCGATTTTCCACACCATTAGTTGACCACAGTGAGCCTGGCTGAACACAGCGCCTGGCCCAGGTGGTTCGAGGCTCGGATCTCGTATATCCCAGAATCCCTTGGTTGCACCTGGGTGAGGGTGAGCGTACAGAGTCCGTCCTCTTTGTACTCAATCCGCACGTGCTCGGTCTCCTCCAGAGGCTTGTCGTTAAGCAGCCACACCACTTCTGGGTCAGGATAACCTGCAAAAAGGAAAAATTCAAAAGGATTTAAAAAAAATGTTGACGGTATGCTCTTGGAAGCTTGTCCAAAAATGGAAGAAACTTATCCCCACAAAAAATTTTTTTCCCCCCCTTCAGGGACCTTCTGACCAAATCAGAATTAATAGTACTGTTTGACTCAGACAATGGCTTGTGTGTCCTTGAACTGCACTTAAATTTGATTCCCCGTCCCTCGAAACATGGACCGCTCAAGGACGAGAACTCTTTCAGGTCTGGTAAGGAGTCATCGTCTTGTTACCTTGTACAATGCAGGCCATGTACACAGTAGCACCGCAGGGCTCTGTAAGGTCATGAAGGGTTTGTGGGAAATTTGGCTCGCTCCTCAGCTGCTGCTCCAGAGCCATCACGGCATCTTCAGCCTCCTTCTCCAGAGCCGTGTCTGGAAAAGAAAGGAGCCCAAAGGCACCATGAGTATTTGTAGTAAAAATTCCAGGTACAAGAGTTAAATACTGAATGCATTGCCTTGGTTTGTTTTACCATTTAGTGTACTTGCAGGAGAATCCGATCCATCTGATCTGGTCGAGAGATTAGTCATCCTCTGCAGCGCCAGCATGGCTTTCCCAGTTCTCTGCAACAGCGCACCAAACTTCCATCACAACTCGACCTGATTTTGAAGGAGCTCAGACTTGCATCACACCAAATGAGCTGCCTATTTGATTTAATTTTAATATTTAAAAAAAAAAAGCCCACAAGTTGACTCATGCACACACCCGCCATCTTTGTCTGGCCAGGAAACGCCGCATCTTGTCTTTGTTCAGGGATTTTGTGACTCGACCAGCAGCCGAAGCCATCCACGGATGAGCCAAAGCCTGCTCACAGGACATTCGCGTGCTGTGTACGGGAGAGATGATGAAAGAAACGAAAGAACATGTACACATCCATACAACCAGAGGGGATAAAAGAACCTTTTCTCCTTCTTCAGCAGCTTGCAGATAAAGTCCTTGGCCTCATCAGTGATGTCATCAAACTCAGGGTCAAACTCCCAGGTTGCAGCAGTGACGAGGGCAAGAGTCTCAGCGTCTGTGTTTCCTTGAAATGGTGACTCTCCACTCAGTCTGACCAGAAGACATCAAGGCATTAAACACAAACCCACATGCATTAAATACAAAGACAAACCAAAACCCCGGCACATACAGGATGTAGCAGATCACCCCGATGCTCCACATGTCAGTTGCCAAAGTCACTGGTTCGTAACAGATCACCTCTGGAGCCACAAACTCAGGCGTTCCATGCATCACCATAAGAGGCTTTCCAGGTTCTGCGGGAAAAGATCAAAATGCATTCAGCCATATTCTCACGTCCAATCAGAGCAAAGTATGAAGTCGTGTTTAGTCACACGAAACCTTTTCGTTTCCAATTGGTCACAGGAACTCAAAACAACCATCCATCCGTAACAGCTCATCCTGTGCAGGGTCATGGGCAAGCTGGAGCCTATTCCAGCTGACTATGGGTGAGAGGCAGGGTACACCCTGGACAAGGTCACCAGGTCATCACACAACCATTCACACCTCTGGTCAGTTTAGAGTCACCAATTAGCCTAACCTGCATGCCTTTGGACTTGAGTGGGTGGAACCAGTACCCCTGGAGGAAACCCACACAGACACAGGGAGAACATGCAAACCCCACACAGAAAGGTCCTCATCAGCCACTGGGCTTGAACCCAGAACCTTCTTGCTGTGAGGCGACAGTGCTAACTACTACACCACCTTGAACTCAAATCGTACACATCAACACCCTAAAATCTAATGTGAGGATTCCGCCCACTGACCTAGTTTTCTGGCCAGGCCCAAATCGATGATCTTTATACGCGTCCCAGTGGCGTTGATGCACACGATGTTCTCGGGCTTCAAGTCAAGGTGGACAATGGATTTGTGGTGAAGGTATAGGATGCCCTCCAGGATCTGCCGCATGTACTGCATGCTGTTGGGCTCCGTGTGCTCGAAATTATCATCCACGATTCGCTCAAACAGCTCACCACCAGCAATACTGGAACACCATAGTTTTGGAAAAGGTGCAATTACAACATGCTTACAGATGAGCAGGCAGCTAAAGATTAATGCATTGCAAAACTACTCACTACTCCATGATCAAGGCGATCTCCGAGCGGGTGTCAAACGCTCCCAGACACTGCACCAGCTTCGGATGGTGCAGCTCCTTCATCAGCTCGATCTCCCCTCTTGCTGCCGCTTTCTCCTTGGACCCGAAGGCGCGGTAGAACTTTCCGGCACACGCGCGACCCGTCTCCTTATGGGTCAGTCGGAACACCTGGCCGAACTTCCCTCTGTGGAACCAATATTCAGACCTCAGGATTCAGTGCGAGGTCACTGTATTCTAGACCCAAAAACTTGTCGCTGCTTAAGAGCATACTCACACTCCTAATTTTTCATGGATGTTGTAGACATCCTTGACCTTCTGTGTGGTGTTCACGACGACATCGACTTGTGGGAAAGCCTCCTCTTGTAGCCCCACTGAGAAATGTGAGCGTTTCAGGTTTAGAAATCGTACAACAGTTGTTTAAAAAAAAAACCAGAACCAAGTGTCGCATGCCAACAATAAAGCTATAGCAAGCGTGTACCTGCTGTAATCATCTTGATGCAGTCCGACTCCTCACTGGGTTCACTGACCCCCACAGCGTTGCAGGCTCTTACACGGAAGCAGTACTCGCCCTGCGCGTGAAGGCCCGAACAGACCCGGTACGTCGTGTCCTTACACTCTGAAGCGAGCACACTCCAGTCCCCGGATTCAGCTGGACCGAAACTTTGGATCTCTACCACATAATCTGTGATTTGTGAACCGCCATCGTAATTTGGTCCGCTCCAGGACAGAACTAAAGAACTGGGAGTCAATTGGGACACAAATGGACACGATGCAGGGGGTTCCGGTCGATCTACAAACAAAAAACCCAAAAAGGGACCAGCTTGAGAACGAGACTTGACAACCTGACTTACGTTGTTCATGTAAGCAAAATGGGATGAGGTCTCACACCACAAATACTGAGGACAA
This sequence comes from Sciades assimilis, assembly GCA_027576325.1. Classification (NCBI taxonomy): domain Eukaryota; kingdom Metazoa; phylum Chordata; class Actinopteri; order Siluriformes; family Ariidae; genus Sciades; species Sciades assimilis. Next base: position 4,615,977 of record JAODJS010000024.1, on the reverse strand, counting down.
TCGTATGTTCAGCGAGGCCTTGTCGCGTTTGAACAAAGATGGTGTAGCTTCCTACATCCACAGGAAGAACTTCAGAGATGGTCAAGACACTGCCACGAGTGCTGCTTTCTATGCGAGTGCGATCTCCATCCAGCACAACCTAGAAGGAAGGTGATAAGAGGGGAAGAGAATGGTTCATTTATTCATCCAAAGTTCGTGGATTCCTGAGTTAAAACGCTACAACTTCAGTTGGGATTAACAATGAGTTTCCATGTATAGTCACTTTTTAATCCTTTTATAGTTGCATAACAAGTTAGTTCTGGATATTCATCTCCCCCCCCCAAAAAAAAATCCTGAAGACTTGCCAGTTGCATTGCAGATCTTTACAGAAGCTTCACCATATCAACAATTGGATAGAAATTATCTTTGTTAAAAATAACGTTTCAATTTCAGAGTTTATGTAGAACGTCATGCAAGTCCTTGTGAACAACTTATGATCAAAATGATACCATTAGAACAAGTACATTAATATAAACCTGTGATTTGAATTGTAGCCAGAACTACTTCCTTCCCCGTTTTGCACCAAGGAGGGACAGGTTCTCTTCTGGTTTGCACACCAAATTTGGAACAGTTCTGACATTTTGACCAAGAATAAATTGGTTCAGAACCTGAAGTTGGTTCCCAGCTGGAACGAAAATATAACTGGCTTTTCAAGCACAAACAGAGACTATACAAGTGGGTGTGTCAGTTTTGGAGAACACAATGGAAGAGGAAACATTTTCAGAAAAATAAATATCTGCAATCACAAACCAAAAGCTTGCAGGTAATCCATGCGCTCTGCCATTTTGGTATGACCGTTTACTACTACTCTGGGGAAGCCATGGCCAAATGGTTCGAGAAGCAAAGGTTGTTGCTGGCTTGATTCCCTGGAACAGCAGGAATGGCTGATCTGCCCTTTAGCAATTTACCTAACCCACAACTGCTCCCCAGACAGCTCTGGTTATGTTGTACTTGGGTCTGGAGAAGAACAGCTGCTACAGTAAATGCCATTAAATGTAAGTGTTTATTCCTATTGTGAATTGTGCCACACCCTTCATTCTCAATGAATCCTTGATGACAATGGTTCCACTCAAAACTGGCAAAAAGTGGGCTGGTTCACTTGCTAGCACCAAGGCTTAATTATTTAAATAAAAAAAATAAGATCCCGAACAGAACTGGTTCAAAAACGTGTTACTTGTTGGTTGAAAAAGGGCATCTGAACTTACCTGTTGTGGTAACAAGCCAATTCAGAACAATCGTTGGGTTACTCGTGGTCATTGACTAGCTAGCAAATTACATTGGCAATATTTGAGCCAAATTTGACTTTTTGAATCATTTTTGGATTCTGAAAACAGACGGGAGAGTACAGTTTGTAATTTTTGGTTCTTGATGTGGAACCATCCATATGGTCATACAAAATACAAGATGAAGAAATTTGCATCAAAATCCCAACAGCTCTGAAATTGAAATGATTCAAGACTTTCCAAAGCGATTCACAACTCAGAAAAATTCCTATGGATTCAAATGCTTCTTGAATCAGCAAACATTTTTTTGCAGCGTTAAGAGGACAACAAAAGCTTGAGACCTTTTTCCTGTTATGGATCCAGCAGGACGCTGTAGGCCCCGAGTAGTTGAAGGAGCAGAAAAGCTGTGCCGTCTCCCCAACATGCACCTGCACGTTCTCTACAGGGTCCACAAACTCAACCGCAGGCCCTGAGAGAGGGAGACAACCAGATAGAAATGAGCAGATGGACCAAAATCATTGGTCAAATCGCTGGGTCTTGATCACACCCCATACTGACACTATACTAGGAGATAGTAATGGTGATTAGGACAGTGTATGAAAGTTATAAGCTACTGCATATTCTCATCTGAAAATATGAGTTTCATATGGACTTGGGGTAGGGAGAATTGCCTGGATACCATCTTGTGTGTAAATACACCATGGCCATCATCTTCTTGGCAGAGTCATGACGAGTAGGTTATCCAGTGTTCCTAAAGCCATAGGCAAAGACTACAGGTTTTTCCACAGGGAGTCAGTTTGGGATTGCAAAGAGGTCCAGCTACGGTACTTCCGGGTGCAGATGATACTCTCCTGAGAGTATACTTCTTGACTGCAGAAGTCTTGGAGATCACCCTTCTGGACCACAACTGATGAAACAAGATGATAGGAGTTTGTCACTGGCTTTGGAGGACGGGTTACCTCGTGATCCTGCTGTACAGTAGATCCAAGCAGTCTTCCAAAAAGAGTACAGGAAAAAAGGGAACAATGAGCATCTGGCAACAATATTTACATCAGCCACCAACTTAAGTGGTCACTTTATGATTGTTGAAGGTGCAGGAGAACAAGAAGGGATCCAAGGGGTTCTGACTTCACCTGGTTGTTACAGTAAGAGGCGTGACATTTGTTGCAGTTTGGTAAACCCAAAATAATAGCACTTATTTCCAGGATCTTAATATCACAGCACTGCTGACAGCCAAAACTGAATACATAGATTTTCTTTTGGAAAAACAAGTCTTTGAAGTCAGTTCATACCTCCAAAGGCAGTGGGACCCAAAGGCTAACATTTCAGCTTAAAAAGGGCTGCCAAGGTTTTGATTTTTATGGTGATACGGGGTAGGTTTGGAACAAGGTTGCGGTCGGAAGAAGCAAAGCCCATCTGCAGCCACCGTGAACTTGTTTGACAGCAAATAATTCCATATATATGGTCAACAACTGCCACAAAATGTAGTCCAAGCATAGACAGTGTACCTATGATGAAGAGAACCATCCAACAATCCATCATCCATAACCACTTATCCTGCACAGGGTCACAAGCAAACTGGAGCCTATTCCAGCTGACTATGGGCAAAGTACATCCTGGACAAGTCACCAGATTATCACAGGGCTGACACATCCAGACACTCGCATCTACAGTCACTCTAGCACCACCAATTAATCTAACCTGCATATATTCGGGGGAAACCAGAACACCCAGAGGAAACCCATGCAGACACAGGGAGAACACGCAAACTCCATGCAGAAAGGCCCCCGTCGGCTCCTGGGCTCAAACCGAGAACCTTCTTGCTTTGAGGAGGAGACCGCACCAACCAATACACCACCTTGTCACCATGAACAGAACCATCTGTTGGATTTCTTGCCAAGTTTGGGAGAGGATAGAGCATGACCGTATGACATTTTCAGAAATGCATGCACACCACAACGAGACCAGGTTTGGGGATTTGCNNNCTGAAGCCAAGCAACCTTGGGCTTGAAGGCAGAAACAAGACACAGTGTGAGAACTGAGAAGCAGCAACTCTATTAAAGGCAGCAGTTGACAAGTTAGAAAACCACACATGTTGCTCATGTTCAGGAACACAAATATGAAACTTTTACTGCGAAGTGCAACACAGTGCTAGTTCGCACCACAGGCTGAAAGCCTCAGGACACAACCACATTGAGGGCAAATAAAAGGGGGGGGGGGGGTATTCAGCCCCACTATCTTTTAAAAACCACCAGTACATCAGATGACTGGCGCCTGAGTAGTCTGCAGTCATATCAGAATGTGTGATACCTGTACCCAGTAAAATGAAACAGAAAGTTGGACTTTTCTGCCATGCAAAGGCAAACTGCAGTATGTGCATATTGTGTTGGTGGCAAAAGACAGTCCAATAGCAAATAGGTGGCCATCTTTTGCCACCGACACAATATGCAGATACTGCAGCTTACCTTTGCATGACGGTTTTGCCCCATACCTATGGGGAATAGGTTCGACAGCAGGCCAGGGTGGGGTGGGAGTTGACTTGTTGGAAAAAAACGTTGCACTTTTATGACTGGATTTGATCCCAATGATACAGTTCAAGCATACAGATGCATTTAGTTTATTCTAATCCAGAGCTAGACCAATCATCTCATTATCTCTAGCCACTTTATCCTGTTCTACAGGGTCACAGGCAAGCTGGATCCTATCCCAGCTGACGATGGGCGAAAGGCAGGGTACACCCTGGACGAGTCGCCAGGTCATCACAGGGCTGACACAGACACACAACCATTCACACCTACGCTCAATTTAGAGTCACCAGTTAACCTAACCTGCATGTCTTTGGACTGTAGGGGAAACCGGAGC
>JAODJS010000024.1:1950915-1962473 GCA_027576325.1 Sciades assimilis | reverse complement strand
TCAGTTCATGTTTGTCCCAAAGCGTACAAATGGTGAAAGTTTGGTGAAATTCCTTTCATTAGCCTTTGAGATATCGCATTCACAAGGTTTCGGGACTGACGCACGGACAACCCGAAAACATAATGCCTCCTGCACCTTACGGTGGCGGAGGCAAAAAAAATCACAGTAGCCCTGAAGTGCAAAACATCAACAAAAACAATCCAACAGCAAATTCAGGAAAAGATCAGAAATTTCTCGAGCCACTGACAGAAAAACGACGGAAACACAACCAGAAACCCAAACATGACAGCAGAACCAAAACACGGCAAGGCAGCGAATTTACAAACATGGAGGCAAAATTCAGAACTGAGACACACACGGAAACCAACAACATGGCGCTGTATTTAAAACCTCCTTTCAGAACGTGAGGAAGCATGGCCGCAAATTTGGCAGCATGACAAATTCGGCAGCACATTCAGGAAAATGGCAGCAAGACAGCAAACAGGGCAGCACATTAAGAAATGCGATAGCAAATTCAGAAGCACATGACCACGACAGCAAATTGGGCAGCATAAATTAAGAAGCACATTCTGGAAAATGGCTGCAAATGCGGCATCCTGACAGCAAATTAGGAAGCACATTCAGAAACATGACAGCAAATTCAGCAGCATGACAGCAAATTAGGAAGCATATTAAGGAACATCATAGCAAATTCAGCAGCATGACCGCAAATTCGGAAGCACATGACCACGACAGCAAATTGGGCAGCATAAATTCAGAAGCACATTCTGGAACATGGCTGCAAATGCGGCAGCCTGACAGCAAATTAGGAAGCACATTCAGAAACATGACAGCAAATTCAGCAGCATGACAAATCCGGAAGCACATTAGGAAGCATGACAGCAAATTAGGAGGCATATTAAGGAACATAGTAGCAAATCCGGCAGCATGACCGCAAATTCGGAAGCACATTCTGGAACATGGCCGCAAATGCGGCAGCCTGACAGCAAATTAGGAAGCACGTTAAGGAACAGGACAACACATTCGGCAGCATTACAGCAAATTAGGAAGCACATTCAGAAACATGACAGCAAATTCAGCAGCATGACAAATCCAGAAGCACATTCGGAAGCATGACAGCAAATTAGGAAGCATATTAAGGAACATCGTAGCAAATCCAGCAGCATGACCGCAAATTCGGAAGCACATTCAGGAACATGGCGGCAGGGCAGCAAATTCGGCAGCACATTAAGAAACGCGACAGCCAATTCGCAAGCACATGAAGGAATACGACAGCAAATTCAGCAGCATGACAGCAAATTAGGAAGCACATGAACACGACAGCCAATTGGGCAGCATAAATTCGGAAGCACGACTGCCAATTCAGAAGCACATTCTGGAACATGACCGCAAATGCGGCAGCCTGACAGCAAATTAGCAAGCACGTTCATTAACAGAACAGCAAATTCGGCAGCACATTCAGGAACATGACAGCAAATTCAGCAGCATGACAAATCCGGAAGCACATTAGGAAGCACATTAAAGAACATAGCAGCTAATCCTGCAACATTACAGCACATTTGGCAGAAAATTCAGCAGCACATTAAGGTACACGACAGCAAATTGGGAAGCACATTCAGGAACACGACAGCAAATTCGGAAGCACATGAAGCATGACAGCAAATTCGGCAACAAATTCGGAAGCACATTCAGGACCAGGACAGCAAATTTGGCAGCATGACAAATTCATAAACATGACAGCAAATTTGGCTGCGTGACAGTAAATTAGGAAGCACATTCAGGAACATGACAGCAAATTCGACAGCACAAAGGAACATGACAGCAAATCTGGCAGCATGACACATTCGGAACATGACAGCAAATTCAGGAGCACATTAAGGAACATGACAGCAAATGTGGCAGCACGACAGCAAATTCGGCAACACTCCAGCAAATTAGGAAGCACATTCAGGAACACGACAGCAAATCCTGCAGCACGACAAATTCGGAAACACGACAGCAAATTCGGGAGCACATTAGGAAGAATGACAGCAAATTTGGCAACACTACAGCAAATTAAGCACCACATTCAGGAACACGACAGCAAATTCGGCAGCATGACAAATTCGGCAGCAGATTGAGGAACATGACAGCAAATCTGGCAGCATGACAGTAAATTAGGAAGCACATTCAGGAACACGACAGCAAATTTGGCAGCATGACAAATTCAGAAACATGACAGCAAATTAGGAAGCATCGCAGCAAAGTTAGCAGCATGACAGCAAATTCAGCAGCAAACTCGGCAGCATGATTGCAAATTCAGAAGCAAATTTGACAGCATGCCTGCAAACTCGGCAGCGCTTTTGCAAGCATAACCCCAAGTTCAGAAGCAAAACTGGCAGCACATTATTAAGCATGACAAAATTAGGGAGCATAACTGCAAATTCAGCAGCATAAATTCGCAGCATGATGGCAAATTTGGAAGCTCATTCAGAAGCATGATGGCACATACAGGAGCATGAAAGCAAATTCGGCAGCATGACCGCACATTCCCAACAATGAATGAGATAAAGCAGTGACTGAAGAGAAGTGAACAAAAACCCCGCAGCGAATCCGGAAACACTCCAGGGGATCCTAAAACATGACAGCAAATTCAGGAGTCCTGTCCAAAACTTTGGAAATTCAAAAACACAACAGCAAATTGGGAAAGACGAGAGCAACTTCAGAAACATGAGAGTAAATTTAGGAGCACAACAACAAATTGGGAAAAACATGACTGCAAATTCAAAGAAATGGCAGCAATTTCCATGCAGTAACCATGACTGAAAATTCAAAAGCCCAAAGCGGAAGCGGTACAGCAAAACCAAAAACCCAACACTAGATTCAGAAATATGACCACAAATTTGGAAAAACAGCAGCAAAACATGGTGATGCAGGGACCAGCACTGCTGCTTCACAGCTCCAGCGTCGACAGCTCCATCCTGAGAACTTAGAAATTAAGCAAAATGGAAAAAACAACACACCCAAGGCAGCAAATCTGGCCAAGATGTCAAACTCAAACAGCATCGTGAGTTCAGAAATCCAAAAGTAAAACCAGGAAAACTGAAAACACAACAGTGAAATAAAATATCTTTAAAAAAGCCACAAATCTGGAAACATGATGGAACTCTTCAAATCAACACTAAATTCAGATTGTTTTGCACTCAAACAAAACGTCTACAAATTCAACTCGTGTGCAAAAACCATTCTGTAAAATAAATCACAACAAAAGAAATAAATATCGTCTTGAAGCTACTTAAAATCACTCTTCCACTTTTGACATGAATCAGAACAAAAATGACATCTGGTCAGATATGATCAGATTTACAGCTGGATTCAACTTGGACTCCTTTTCAGATGGAACACGTGCTTGAGAGAGATTTAGGACTCGACCGACAATATTGATTTTACAGCAAGGCATTTCCCATAAATATTCCACCAAATCTTGATGCTGATTGCATTTAAAAAAAATTTAAAAACCCTGTCAATCTGTGATGTGGTGATTTTATTTTCTTTGAGCATATTTATCAGTTTATGAGTGAAGTTTGAGCCTCGTCCCCTTTCAGGCCCTCGTTCCTCATCAAGTTCTTTGCCTGTGGCTGGACTATCGCTGCTTCCAGGACCTGGCGTGTTTGTGATATTCTGAAAAAGCGACAATGATAACCTGCTGTTTGATCTGAGATTGGCTGGGTTTGATCCCGAGTGCTTTCTCAATGCAACAGATGTCTGCTTCAGATGATTAATTGCTCGCCTCAGGGGCGGGGGGAAACTTGACGCAGATCCACCACCCAGCTACAAAACGCCAAATTGCTACTGCAGACAAATCAACAGGAAAGAGAGATAAACAATATCCCCAGAGTTAAAACAGATCTGTCGGGAGGATGATTATTAATACAGAATTTCAGAAGGGCTGAAATAAGAGAAATAACCACCAAGCTTTCATTAAAAATGCTGATGCTTGACTCTAATCTTGTTACCATCAAGTCCTAATTTTAATTTGTCATCAATATTTTTTGTTGGAAATATAGAATTACTTTTTTATTCATTGTTTTTTGCTGCAATTTATTTTGGGTAATTTCTGGTCATTTTAAAATGAGATTTTTGTTTTTTTTTCTCAAATATCTGTGACAAGTGTTTTTGAACGTTTAATGGAAAATATTTCACATGTTATTTTTTGGCTTTTTGTTCAAAATAAAGTCAAATGTTAAAATGCAGAAAAAGTAAAATTCTAAGTAAATATTATCAGAGAAGGAAAAAAAAAACTTTTGTATTGTAAACTGTTCATTTTCAGTGGAAATATTTATCAACTTAGATTTTTCTTTGGAATCAATTTGTTGCTATTTTTGATTTAACATTGTTCTAAAAAATTTAAACAAATTTACGTTGGACATGCATTTGGAGCAAAACAGCATTTTTGGTGATGGATATTTTTGTTCTGCATCATGTTAGTTTCTGTGAATCTGCTGATCACTCCTCTTTGGCGTGGCCTGAAAAAGCTTTTAGACAATCCATACTGTAAAAAAAAAAAAAAAAAAGCTTCAAATCAAACCTGATTTATGAACGTGAATTCTGAACGAAGCCCAATTTATTTTGAACCAATCAAAATCTTCACACAGGACCAAACATGGTTACATTTTGGGAACCTGAGTTTTATTGCGTGACAAAAGTTGCCAAACTGTCAGCAGCCATATTCACTGTTTTCATGAAATTTAGAATTTTGGGCAAAGAAAATAAGAAATGCACCCCCCACCACCACCAAAAAAAAAAAATTGCAGTGCAAAATGGTAGGCTTTAAAAATTGTCAATGTGGTCAGGGCTGGAAAATATACCGAGAACATTTGCTCAAATGCAATAAATAATGCGCGAAAAATCGTCTTTGAATAAAATCATATTCGATCTCAAGAAGACTTGAATTCAGGAGAAACAAGTCAAAATAATGCTCAAGAGTCCAGTAACAAAAGCACAATGACTCAAATATTTAGACCCGATCGAGGCTCAGACGTAGATACATTCGTTGCCGCCAACAAAGGTTAAGAACGGGAGATCACCAGGCTGTCCATCATTTGCGTGATGCGTTTTAGAAATGTACATTTGTTACCAAATGTTTTGTCTTTATTTGAAAAGGTGCAAAGGGTACGATTTATACTCAAAATACAATTTGAAATGATGGGTTACATCACTTAATGATGTCACAAAATATATCAGAAACCTAATCCTGAGACACCAGGAAGATGCTGACCTCTTCTGATGCCCTATTTCTGGCTGGAGTTTCATGACGTCGCTCCTGTGGAGGACGGCCCCATACGGACAGTCACGCTCGCAAGACACTCTGGACACTGACAGTCATGCTTTTATGTCTGAGGACCACAGGGGACTTGCAAACTTTAGGACTGCAGTTGTCATGAACAGTTTTGCACTCAAGTTTTCATCAATCAAGAGTTTATCAGTTGAAAACAGACTTCATGTTAAAACCATTCTGAGTTTCCTGGTTATCGTTGTACTTTGAGACTCGATAGGACACTGTTATAGAAGTGAGTTATTTATACATCACGTCATCTGTTTTCACCCAGATGAGGATGGGTTCCCTTTCGAGTTTGGTTCCTCTCGAGGTTCCGTCTGAGGGAGTTTTTCCTCAACACCGTGCGTGTGTATATTATATATACACACACTATGAATAATTAGAAATCTCAAAATACAGATTTAACTTCAAATATGTACAAAAAAAAAAAGGAATGAAGCAGCCGCCATTTTCAGGGAAACACATGATTTCAGAGATGCAAGTTTCCTCCAGTCAGTGTTGAGGACCCATTTGGCTCACCCACGATGGAGTAAACGGGGCGAGGTATTGTCATCAGTGCGGTGTGTTTGTCCATCTGTGAACAATCTCACATCTAGACGGTTGCACCGATTGACTTCCAATTTTCAGGGTCGATGGGCAATGGTCCGTAGATCACCTGATTAAATTTTGGGGGTAATCTGGTAAGGTGCAGATCAAGGTCACCAGAAAGGTCAACCTTTTGGTCAAAATAATATTTTCCATTCTCACTCAAAAATGGTTGCCAATAGACAGATGTTGACTCCCATTTATCACCATGATCTTTGACCTTGAAAGGTCAAAGATTTTCAGAGGGCTGTAACTTGAAAATGGTTGATGGTAGACAGACAGTTACCATTATCAACTTTTAAGAAGTGCCATATGGCCTTCGTTTGGCACCATGATCTTTGACCTCGACAGGTCAAGCTGAAGGTCATGTGTTTTCAAAGGGCTATAACTTTAAAATTGTTCATGATAGCCAGATGTTTACCATCAACATATAAGAAGTCCCATCTGGGCTTTCATTTGGCACCATGTCCTTTCACCTTGAATGACTTTGAAATGACAAACTCAAGGTAATGGATTTTCATAGGACTGTAACCTGACAGCGGATGAATGAGAAATATTATCGTTATCAACATACAGGTATAAAATAACTGCTGCCGGGTGAAGTTTGTTTTGCCTGGAAACATTTGTTTTTTAATTCTACGAACACAAAATATTTCACTTGGATCTCAACGACCAATAAAACCATCAAATTGCTTTTAAACTTTAGGTTCTGAGATGCAACATCAGTCTTGCCCAGAACAAGATTTGCTTCCTTCAAATCCAGATTGGAGCAGAAATAATTAAAAAAAAAAAAGCGAGTGTCTTCTTTCGCACATTCATTACAATAACAGTTCTGTTTCCTGATGTGATGTCAGTTTGAGAGAGTGGATGTACAGCAATCATCTCTGAGATGGAGGACATGAAAGAGAGAGAGAAGGGGAGGGGAAACCGAGATAGAGTGACACGGACAGAAGGGGAGGGATTGTCGGACGCACTTCTCTCATCCCCCGAGTGGCCCCACACACACACACAGCTGGACCGCAAACATCTAAAACATCATCTTCTGATCCACAGCTTCATTTCCATCATCTTTTTCTGCTCCAGAGTTTAATTCTAGTTCTACAGACATGGCCAGTTTTACCTTGCAGCACTTCTGCTTGGACAATTAATTCCACCTCTTTTTGTTGTGCTCCTCTTTTTTTTTTTAAACTTCTCTCAGAAACCATTTCTTTTGAACTCGGCTGAAGGTAAGACATTCATTTATTTGGGGCTTTTTTTGGCCCCCACTTAAAATTTGACCGAGTTGCTTTCGAGACTCAACAGGTGTTTGGTTCGACACCACAGTACTCTCATCTTCTAGAAAATATTTTTAAAACGTGTAAAATTGAGCCTTCAATCGAGCCTATTCATTCATTTTAAAATTCATCAAGATTTAGAGCAGGGTTACTTCTTGATGTATATTTTTCCACAGATTTTTTTTTTTTAATGAATTAAAATTGCGTTCAGTAAGATGCATCATTTTAGAATCTCTACCCTCTTAAAATCAGGCTTTAATTACAGGTGAATTTGAGCTCATTATTACTTAAAAGCACAAGTTATATTTGCCTAGAAGCTCGAGATATATATTTACCATTTTATTTTTCCACATATAACTCACTATGGCATTTTATATTCTTTTCAGTGGCTTTTTCGAGATTTGTCATTTCATGTTCCCCAATTTTATCTTTATCAATATTATAATTGATCATAAAATTCCTCTGATGAGCTTCTAATGTCAGACACTAATCGATATAACTTGTTTCTCGAAATTTCTGGTGGTGATCCGTCAACAAACATGGCAGCCTGTCATGTCGGGATCGTTTTTGGAACGTTCTTCATCTGTAACGTCGACATGGCTGTCTCGCTCCTCCCCTCCCCCCAATCTGCCATCATTATCCATCCTTTTCCTCCATCTGCATTCTCTTCCCTCAGCAAAGCCCCATGCTCAGAGGCAGAGCTCCGGCCGCACTCATGTCCTCCGTCATTGCTCCCGCCAATCCCTCTGGCTCCACGGGACCCAAAGATGTGGAGTTGATCCTGGTGAAGGAGCAGAATGGCGTTCAGTTCACCACCTCCGCCATCATTACGCCAACCGGCCAGACTCATCCGTCTGGAGAAGAACGAGAAACCTGGGCCAAGAAAATTGACTTCCTGCTGTCCGTCATCGGCTTTGCGGTGGACCTCGCCAATGTCTGGAGGTTCCCGTATCTGTGCTACAAGAACGGAGGAGGTAAGAGTGGAAAATTTACAAGATTTTAATTTAACTTTTGGTAAACTCTGATCATTTAAGATGATTACCCAGGTACGCCAGAGAAAGTTACCGTTGAGCAGAGGCTCCTCAGATGCCTGGAGAAAAACCTCCAAGATCAGTTCCAAATTAATTGGAGACAAGTATTTGGAGGAAACTTTTTGTTCCTGAACTGGGCTGCTTGGAGAAGTTCTTGATAAATTGGGCATTTATTAGCACCTAGAAACACGGTCACTAGCCACTTCGACAAGGAATTTATCACCTCAATCTCAGAAGCAACCTTTCTCTTCTCCAGACATCAAGCAGACAATAGGGCGATGGAAATATGTATTAATCCTGCTTCTCTTCAATTCACATTTTACAATATTTTCCATCATCTCTATCAAATAGCCCCTGCTCGCATGCAAATTTGTTCTGCTCCTGCTCAAAAAGCCTGCTTGTACATGTACTTCATGGTTTGGGGCTTTTTTTTTTTTTTACTTTAATACACATCAGTACCCTTTTTTCTTGACTATAATAACTCCAAAGCACATTGGTTTATGCTTAACCAGGAACTGTGCCAAAGTAAAGCAAACTTGCACAAGGCAGGAGTGATGATTTCATTGGTCAATGTCAACTTGCATTTTTTTTGGTTGTTCAATTTTGATTGAATCGTATCACCAAAATCTGACCACAAGATTCACGAGTGCACAAAAAACAGTGAGCACAAGCAGGGATGATTTGGGGCTTCTCAAATTGAAATACCGTGCTCTCGATTAAAGCGAGAAACAAAACTCCATCCTGATCGTGTTTATCCAGGGCATTCTGGAGACCCAACTGGAACCATTTTAAAACACTGTTCTGAGCCAGAATACAATAATTACTACAATTGCTCAGGGTGCGAATAAATCAATCAAAAGCTGCTTCAAAAAAAATAGTAATGTTCATGACAAAATCCGAGCCATTTTGAACGCATTTGAGTGTCGTATATAAAAGTACTCTGATATACGAGATAAAATGATCCAATATATTACCATTTCAGCTTCTATATTCCAAGTTGGATCGATATCCATTTATATTGTCAATTTTCTTTAAAAAAAAAAAGTCTTGTTTTAGATCTCCAATCAATATAATAATTCCATGTCATAGTTTTTAATTTGTTTGTTCCCCCCCGCCCCGATATTGTACCTGATCCTGTATCGGCTCTGAAAAACCCTATTTTACTGAATATTGACTCAAAATACTGGAAATAAATGGATTTTCTTCAATACTTGGGTCGAGAAATATAACCATATTCCTCAAGAGCTACACCTTTTATCTATTAAATATTGACACCAGTATCTCTTGTATGGTTTTACGGCACTGAATTATCTTCTCCCGTTTCCACAAGATGAAGAAACATTCTGTGCAGGCTAGAAAGAGACAAGGGTCTGATCTCAATTGTTCGATACATCAATATTTCTGTTTAACCATCATAAAATACTTTAGATTATTCCTTTAATTTGTACACCCAAAAAGATGTCTGATGTTGAAAACTTAATGCCCCCCAGGGCTGAAACATGAGGTCTGATCTAGAAAGAGAGAATGCCTGATCTCGATAATTCTACATAATTCCATATGTACATATTATCTGATGCCCATAACCTGAATGTTTTTTCTTGTTCCTTCCCATCACTGTAAAGTCTGATCAGTCAAGAAAAAAAAAAGTCCAATCTCAGTCTTCTGGATTATTCACATCAGGAACTCATCTTTGTTTTGATGGAGTTTTCAAGTTGTTTCATGCTGAATGCCCATTTCTGAAGTCAGGTCTGGTATAAGGTACTGGTTTTTAGATTGCAGGATTCTTCAGCGATTTCTTCTCTAAAATACTTGTCGAAATACAGGTGTGAGCCACCAAACTAGCACAGCGCAGTCGTATTTAAAATTAAATTACTCCTAAATTAAATTTACAAAAATTATTTATTGACCTAGTTTTTTCTAATTTCCATTTTTTTAGATTTGTTATACATTTAAATTAAAGAAAACAGAACACATCCAAACTTGCATCTAAATCTGATCTCAATAATAGCGACATTTGTTTCCTTTTCTCCACCAAGGTGCCTTCCTCGTCCCCTACTTGTTCTTCATGGTGATTGCCGGAATGCCACTCTTCTACATGGAATTAGCGTTGGGACAATACAACCGTGAAGGAGCGGCGGGAGTCTGGAAGATTTGTCCTATATTTAAAGGTAACGCTGCTGAAGGCAACCGATTCGTTGCTGTCTGATGTGATGTGCGGTAAAATAAGTGTACACTGCTGCAATCTTCTAAAAAGTTCATGTTTCTCAACACGGCAGATCCGGCAGTTGTTTGATTCGCGGTTGATTCAAGGTTAAGTGTAATTTCAGCGTGAATTTAATTTACAAGTTTAAATAATTTACCAAAATACCTGAGGGTTATTTGTTGAAATTCCAGGTGGTGGTGTCACATTTCCTTCATCATTCTGATTTTCGACTTATCTAAAACCCACCGAGACAACACCAAACTCACAACTCATCCTGATGGTCATCAATGAAACATGCGAATGGACAGAATCTGAAAAGCCTCAAGCTCATTTTCACCCATGTTATTGAGCGACTACTACTCGAACCATGTGGTCATGTGTTTGTCTTCCAAATTTACATCAGTAGTTATACAGAATTCAGCAATTTACCACCATTTTGTGATTAAAGAATGTCTCACAGAATTTATCAAATATATGATGAAAATATGAGAAAAGGTGAGTAACGCCCTGCACTATGAACCTACGGTGAAGTACGTACCTGCTGTGGGGTCATACCGGTAATCAAGTTGCTATCAGGTGTTATCGCGTTTCCCATCAGCACTGCGTGGTAGACATGGTTGGGGGAACAGAGACAAGACGTTCAGTCACACATGAGACAGGTACTGTTTATCTCTTGATAAAAACTCTGAAACAGGAGACAGTCAAATTGGCTTTTAGTCTCAAAACTCTAAAAGCTCGTCATGTTCATGTTAGTTGACTGCAGAGAGAGATTTTAACATGCTTCAGAAGGCCTGCATGACCTTCATTGTCGGGTTTTTGATAATACTCGGGCGTGTTAGATGACCAGTCATGCATATACAAGCGAGTGTCGGACATTTTCACCCCAAAACATGGACATCAGCAGCACTGATTCACACTTGGGTGCATCAGTTTCCCTCACTTTCATAAAATCTGATGCATTTTTGTTTGGGTGTTCCTTTTCACAAATAAAGACATCCTGTAAATTTTTTGACCATATTCAAAAATCTAATGGTGGCACCATGAGGTTCATTTTTTGCCAAAAAACGCTTTTGTTTTGGCGTAAGGTTTGAATCCCAATGTTGGACTCCATTTATTGATTTCTTGTGAGCCAGAGATCATGTTAAGAA
>JAODJS010000024.1:1371738-1381837 GCA_027576325.1 Sciades assimilis | reverse complement strand
AGGCTGAGGAGTTCCATCACCACGCAGCAGTGCAGGCCGAGGAGCTCCATCACCACGCAGCAGTGCAGGCTGAGGAGCTCCATCACCACGCAGCAGTGCAGGCTGAGGAGTTCCATCACCACGCAGCAGTGCAGGCTGAGGAGTTCCATCACCACGCAGCAGCCCGAGGAGCTCCATCACCACGTAGCAGGCCAAGGAGCTCCATCACCACGCGGCAGTGCAGGCTGAGGAGTTCCATCACCACGCAGCAGTGCAGGCCGAGGAGCTCCATCACCACGCAGCAGCCCGAGGAGCTCCATCACCACGTAGCAGGTAGAGGAGCTCCATCACCACGTAGCAGGTAGAGGAGCTCCATCACCACGCAGCAGTGCAGCCCGAGGAGCTCCATCACCAGGAGGAAAACAGCACTGTGAGTTCAGGTGAAAGAAACTTCACACACTCGTCACAGCGCTGAAAATCTCACACTGTCACGCAAACTCATGCAAAAGACGAGCAGAAACACGTGGAGGTTCAGGTTCGAGTGTCTGCACCGCTCCGTTACCTGCGTTCGCACCCGACACCCAGCGTCTCCTCACCCTGTCAGGTTGGACGCGAGGCAGCGGTGAAGCGAGCGAGGGAAGTGCAGAAAGTCACACCTCTCAGAACGCAAACGGCTTCACCATGTGACCGTCTCGGGAGGAAGCCGAGAGAGAGAGAGAGAGAGAGAGAGAGAGAGAGAGAGAGGCGGAGGTGAGGATGAGGCGCTGTGACAGGTGTGGACTGAGAGCAGAACCCAATTACCACACACACACACACACACACACACACACACACACACACACACACACGACAGGTCGAGCTCCACTGGGATTTCACCTCAGTGTTTTTGGAAGTTTTTTTTTTTTTTCTTTTTCCCCCAATTTCAGGAAAGCTGAATTTCACAAATGCAGAAACAATCAGAACAGTAAACAAATCATAAAAAATAAGTAAATCAGTGAAAAAAGTCATGAGAGTTAATTAAAAAAAAGCTCACAAGTAAACATCAATAAATTAATCAATAATTTACAAAATGAATTAAATGATAACAATTAATCAATCAAAATAAAGCAGGTAAACAAACAAACAAGGTGAAGAAGGTGGAAGAGTGAATTACACACGCACCGTTCAGTTCAGGGAACGCAAATGGAACAAAGGACACAAACAAACAAATAAACAAATGGAGATAAACTGATCAAAAATTAGCTCAAGTTGGTAAATAAATAATCAAAGATCATTAAATCTGAAGTAATGAAAATAAACATGCAAATGTAAATAAAATATTTTTTAAATATTATAAAAACATTTCAAAAATTAAGGAAATAAAGTGAATAGATAAAATTAACCAGTTAAATAAGTAAATAAACAAAAACGATACAAGCAGGGCAAAGCAGCAAACAATGCTGTTTGCTCACGCTCTTATTTTGTAATTTTAATCTAATTAACGGAGTGAAGAACGCGAACGCTGGTGTGATGTCATTTCTTAGCTTTAATTAAACAACCGTGCGACACAAAAAACGTGGAGAGAAACAAACGCTGACCGGGAAACGGAATGTTTGGGAATTGGATCAACAAAGCCATCACAGCTTTTTTTTTTTGCAGGTTCTTGGATTTTATCTCGGACGTCTGATGATTTATTTTGATATTTCCGTGACTTTGGAAGTAAATGCCCTCTTTCTCACTGTACATGACGGACGGCGAGCCCCCAGAGACCTGTTATAATGGAAACGGCCCGAGCTCGGGATGAAATCCAAATTGCGACGGCGTCCCCAGGGCGAACGGCGCTAATCGAGTGAACCGTGAAGAGCCTCTTGGAGGGAAAAAAAGAAAAACGTCCACAGACAAGAGACAGCAGATCAGACGGTCGAAAACTAATTAGGACAAATGTTCCGTTTCAGACTTTTCCTCGAGGGGTCAGAGACGAAACGGACTGCAACAAACGGAAACAAAAACTGGAATAAAATAAAATGATCACCAAACAGCGGAACAGGAAAACGGAATATTTCTCATTCCATGTCTTAATGAATGCAACAGAAATAAACACACAGACCGTCTCCGGCCTTCGGTCATGTGACCAAACACAGCTCTGATGTTAAATATAAACCACAGATTTCACAAGAAAGACACTGAAGAAGGAAAAAAAAAAGATATTCCGGGGAACACATGAAGGAAAATCAGTTCTTCTGTGATCAGACATGCGGCATCACGTCTCAAACGGAACTCACATCCTGATTCTGAGTTCAAATTTATAGACGACGACTCGTGCCTCATCTCAGACTTTAAAATGGCTCACACTCGGAGTCCCACATTTACAAAGCTCACGTGGAGTCTGAATTTATCAGGTAATGACTCATATAAACATGGACTGGCTTTAGGTTACAGGGTATGACTGACTTTAAAATACAACTCACAACTTGCCCCTCACTAACACTGACTCGTAACTTGACACTAGCATCTGACTCACAACTTGACTTCAAAAATTTACTTGCAACTTGACTCACAACTTGACTCTCACATTTGACTCGTAACTTGAGACTAACATCTGACTCACAACTTGACTCTCACCAATATTTGACTCGCATCTTGACGCTCACATCAATATTTGACTTGCAACTTAACTCCCTTCAACAATTAACTCGCAACTTGACACTCAACTTAACTCAAAGCTCACGTGGAGTTTGAATTTATGAGGTAATGATTCACAGAAACATGGACTGGCTTTAAGATTTACGACTCATGCCTCAAGTGATAGGGTATGAGTGACTTTATAATATGACTCACAACTTGACTCTCACTAACACTGACTCGTAACTTGAATCACTTTCATGTTTGACTCACAACTTGACTCGGACTTCAATGTTTGACTTGCAGCTTGACTGACTGAAATTTGACTCGCAACTTGACTCACTTCAAGATTTGACTCACAACTTGACTCTCACATTTGACTTGTAACTTGAGACTGACTAACATCTGACTCACAACTTGACTCTCACCAATATTTGACTCGCAGCTTGATGCTCACGTCAATATTTGACATACAACTTGACTAACATTTGACTCACATCTTGACTCTCACTTCAATATCTGACTCACAACTTGCCGCTCACATTTGACTTGCAACTTGACTCACTTCAAGATTTGACTTGCAACTTGACTCTCGCATTTGACTCGCAACTTGACTGACAGATACCTTTATGACTTCCACCTTGACTTAGACTTAATGTATGACTTGGACCCTGCACTTGATTTTAAAATTCAGGATCCGTATTTTACAGTAACTCTGACTCGAAAACGTGTCTCGCGACTTGACACAGATTTCCAAGTTTATAATTCGCATCTCGAATTTAAAACTCATATCTGATCCTGGACTTGAATACGTACGCCTCAGATCGGACTTTAAAATTTGAGCTGCGTCTTGACACCGACTTCAAAGGTTTATTTTGAAGTTTACTTTTTATTTCCTTTGTTTTTGGTGTCCAAGTTTATGATTGGTAACTTGACTCCGACTCCAAAGTGTCATCAAACACATGTTTTAGAAGAACATCAGGCTCCATCATCAGCACTGAGGATTTAAAATGAAAGTCCACGCCCGGGAGAAGTCGTGCTGTCGTCTCTCTCGTTTCTCATCCTGAATACTTTATTTTAATTTCTTGTACTTCATTATTTACCACAGCATGTGTTCTCACCTTAAATAATAAACTAAGCTGAAGGTTCAGGTTCTCACCCAAGAACCCAATCGTGGATCACTGCCTGTCTTGGGATCTGAACTCACAACCTCCTGGGCACGAGTGCAGAACCTTCACCTCTGATCTATTGCTTTTAAAGCGCGTCTCATGAATAAAAGCAGCTCAGGAAGAGACAGAAGGAAAAAGCGCCAACGAAGCAGAAGACAAGGTCGTGAGGTCTCGGTCATCAAGTCTCTTAGGGGAACGTGACGAGGGCCGCTAATGAGCGAAGCCGCGAGCTGTCAGTATTCACCTAGTGGAACGTTTCATTAGCCCTGACCTGCAGTTCCGTCCCAATCAGCCTGGCTGTGACTTCACTGGAGTACCCTTCACCTAAACAGGGTACTCGAGTCAAGAGTGCATGTGTTCAATGCTCGAGACACCAACTGTACAGGAATGAGCAGAACACCATGCTGCAGGCAACTGAACATCCTTTGAGGTTCTCTGTAGAACCTACAAACTTTCAGAAAATGTCCTCAGCAAAACCTTCCTCTGAAAGATGGAACCATTTGCCAAGGAGCCGTCAAGGCTCGCTTTTCAGTTCCAAGGCACTACGAAGTCAAAGGACAGGGAACCACGGGAGATGCATGGAACATCAGCAGGTTCTAGCAAGACGATGACGACTACGACGGAATGTCTTAAAGAATTCACAACCATCTGAATAAGGCTTCATAGGAACTTCTCTGTCCTTTGTGAGTTTTCTTGCCCTTCAAAGAAACAAAAGAAAACTTCTTAAAAAAATATCAGAACACTTCAGGGTTCTTATTAAAGGTTCTACGCAGAATCAGACAACAGAGTAATTCTCTTTCAGAAAGCATGACAAGTGAAATCCCTTTGGAAAGACGGACTCCACCAATCAAAGAACTGGACAACACGGGGAACATCAGAAGGTTCGAGCACATCGATGGAACCTGCAAAATCTCATGCTCGGTTCCTTTTAAACTCATCGCCGCCGACAAATATTTCATCAAATTGCATTTAAAATGTTCTGCGCGGAAAATGACAAACTTTATTGCTCTGCTTTATTTCGAAAATTTCGAGCCCTGAATAATTCTACACGTTCACAATTGGTGGTTCTCCATCAAGGACTCTGCAATAGATAACCTGAAAGGGATCTTCTGCTTGTCGCTTGCGTTTCCCTTTCCGAGAGGGTTCCACATAGCACCAGTTGAACAAGTAAAATACTTTTGAACAAAGAACCTTTGAGGAACCTTTTTCTCTGTGATCCCTCACCCATGATGTAAAATATAATAAAAATAAAGAAAAAGATCGTTCCTTGGCTTCCCCTCTGGAGGACTGCTTGCTACAGTATTTAGAACCCTCCAAGAAGTGTTTATCGGAAAGGCTTCCAAGTGGAACACTTTTTGAAAACTGAGAACCTTCAACTCTCCTTTAAACTTCACCAAAGAATCTTAATTCAACGCTTTAGGGGGGAAGAGAACAGGTTTCTACTGGTTCTCCCAAAAAGGACTCCATTTGGAACCATTTTTGAGACAGAACCAATATGTCAAAGAATTCTCTTCAAAAGAACCTTGAAAGGTTCCAACAGTTAAAACCACTCGCTTTGAGAAGACCAAGAATCTCAGGCCCTTGATTTATTTTTTTCACCCTCAACATTTTGCACCTCCATATCAGTGTTCCGTCTCCAGCTGCAATCTTCCACTTGGCTGATAATTCATGTATAGAACCGGCGCCAGAACACTCATAAGCATTAATAAAGTAGAAAAGCATTAAAGCAGAACTGCTGAGCACATCAAAACAGCAAACACGAGTGGAACGTTAAATTAGTGCCAGCACATCAATACTCCCGGTTCTAATTAGCATTTAATTGCTAGTTCTCATCGTTTAAGGAAGGAGAGAAGAAACACTTTCATCAGGTTTTTATTTCAGATGTAACCAAGCAGAAACGGAACCGACACAGATGGGGTCTAAATTATAACCTCAATTAACCTCGTGCACATGAAACATGCTTCTACTCGCATCTCTCACTGGAGAACAGACGCCACGGAGACGCTTCAGCACAAGGAACCGGATGGGTTCAGGCTCCGAGTTCACTCCAGTGTGGATTTATATCACTTTCAGGTTCTCTTAGAATGAGAAACCGCCATCACAAATGATAAAACTATTCACGTTTCATTCTGATGTTCTGCGTCACAATAAAGAACCTCACTCATACTGCAGTTCAGCAATACTTAGAACCTGGAAGAACACTATCATCCTTGAGGTGGAACTTGTAATAGTTCTATCTCGGATGCTACAGTAAAGAACCATCAAGAGTTCTTTAGGGATCTCAAAAGGCTTTATTTCGTGGTTCTTGAAGGAGTAAAAAAAAAATCAGACCAAGGAACCTTTCTATGTTCCCTCCATCTTGAAAAGAACAAAAGGTACACTCTTAAAATATTCCAAACCCTCAAGTGTTCTTCCTCTGTCCCTTGACAAGAAACCTTTAAAGTTCTGTGTAGATCTCAATGACAGAAAGGGATCCAAGTAAACCTGCAAGGTTGTGGAAGGGTTCTGGAAGTTAAGAACCTTTAACTATCCAACAAACTATTCAAGACACCCGAAGAACCTCTTTTGTTGCATTTTCTTGAGAAATTTTAGAACCACTCTGTTAAAACCCTTAAAGGTAAAGCGCTTGCATCAGTGCATCAGTCAGTGTTCTAAGTAGAACCCTTTTTGGTAGATAAGAACCCTAGAATTACTCAATGAACTCTTTAAAAGAACCCTTTTCTCCAAGTGAACACTCAGGAAAGGTCGAGCCCTGAAAGGTTCTTCAGCTGAGCCTCTGGGAAAACCATCCCAAGTTCTACACAGAACTATACAAGTGTTTCGCTCTCGGATAATGTTCCAAGAAGAAACTTTTGAGGAAGCAAATCAATAAATCCTGAAGGAACCCAAGATAAGGAAGATGTCTCTTCAATGGAAATCCTTCAAGGTTCCACGTAGAACCTGATAACAGAAGGTTCACTTTTCAGAAAAGGCTACACAGGGACAGATAGAATCCTTAATCAATCCAGGAACCATCAAGGAACCTTGTTCAGGGAGAAGTGGTAACCATGGGTGAGACAGAGAACATCAGGAGGTACTGTATGGAACCTGTTTGATGAGAAAAATCCATGCTTGCTTCCTTTTTAATATTTTATATCCTTTCAAAAGTTCTACCTGTATGTGTTTCCCTTTCAGACAAGGTTCCAATTAGACCCACTTCTAAAGAAGACAAAGAATCCTTGAGGAACCCATTTTGTCCTACACAACCTCAACTCTTCACATGAGGTACATTCAGAAGAAAAATGTGCCTTGAATGGTTCCTTCAGTGAAACCTCTTTGGAAAGACAGAACTGTTCACCAATTCAAGGACCATTAAAGAACCTTTTGAAGTCACTCCAAAATAAGATGTAACTCTGGGGAACACAGGGACATCAGAACCTGCCTGAAAAGAAAGCTTGCGAGGTTAATGACTGAATGGTGATTTTTTTTTAAACCCTCCTCCAGCTCGCTGCTCAAATGGACCACATGGTTCTACATTCACACACAACCACAGGGAACCCCAACACTAATGTGCTATTAGACAGGAGAACTTGAACGAGAATCTCAGACTCACCTCCAGGTGCTCGAGGATGTAAGGTGGGTTGGTCATGCCCAGGCGGAGCATGCAGCCCTCAGGGATCTCCTTCACCAGCTCCCACAGCAGCGTGGGCAGATCCGTGCCGATGTCTCTGCCATAAGCGCCAGTGTCCTCGCTCGTCAGCCAGATCTCACACACTCCCTCTAGAACCCACACACACACACAATAAATAAATTCCACGACTTCTGCTCACAAAGACATTCTCAAGAATTCTTCACTTCAACTTGGCTCGACTTCTCTGAAATGCAAACATCAGTTTTGGGGTTCTGTGGAGAACCCTTAAGACAGTTACCCCCTCACCCACCCCATATCATCAAGGGACAAGTCAAAGAGCCCTTTCAGGTTCTAGATTAACCTAAGGACAGGCAGCTGGATTGACACTCATCACTGAAAGAACAGGACGCCTTCTCACATTCCTCATGGATGGAAATGACAGATCTTAAAAAAAAAAACTAGAACCTTTAAAAGTTGTCCAGTTGTAATTTCAAGGTTCTATAGAAAACATGACAAAGTGTTCATGTGTCAGAAAGCGTTCCAAGTTGAACATTTTTCAGAGGTTCAAGAACCCTTCATTTGTCAGAGAACACATGTTTGGAAAGCTAAAGTAGAAGCTTAAGTGCTCTCTGAGAAACCTGAAATGCTCTATGTAGAACCTGACAATATTGTGCTTTCACATCATCAGGGCTCGACGTACAACACTATTAGAACATTAAGAACCTTGAATTATCTCCTGCACCCTCAAAGAACCATTTTCCAAAAGCGTCCACTTGGTAAATGTACAACGCTTTCAAATTCTGTGGTTGTCTATCTCAGGGAACCCTTCAGTGGTCTATGTAAGACCTGACAAAAGTGTTTGCTAAACGTACAGGTTCAAAGTAGACCCCTTTTAAGAGATTGAGAACCATTAATTATCTAATGAGGCCTTAAGGAACTCTTGAAGAAGCTGTTTTGCCCTGAAGCGTGTACACCTATGACAAATAGAGAATGCTGAAGAATCCTGGGGTTGTCTCTCTGAGGGAACCTTTCAAGGTTCTGTGGAGGAACCTACAACACTGTGCTTGCCTATCAGAAGAGTTCCAGGTACATTACTTATCTCCTGAACCACTGAAGAACCTTTTTTCTTTCACAGCGTACCAAGTACCGAATATTAAACTCCTGAGAGGTTCGAAATATTTGGAAAGAAAATTACTTAGAATCCATTTTGAAGGACAACCCAGGGACTTTGTTGTTGTCGGGTTCTACTCGGAACATTCCAGCATTGCAGGAAAGGGGTAATCATTAAGGGATCGAATCCCTCTCCAAGTCAACCGGTCTAAATCTGGACTAAATCAAGAGGAACAATGGATCTTTGGAACGTTATGTATTCTTTGCTTCCTGAAGAAAGGAAATATTTGTAGAGTTCTACACAGAACCGTGAAGGTGTACAGGTGAGCAGCCAAGAGAATGGACCATCACATCGATATCACGTTACAGTCCTGTCTCATGGATCCAAACCATAACAGCACACCATGTGCTTTCATTAAGAGTACCGTGAGAACCGAGCGGCTCTGATGAGAACGTTAACGACGTTCAAGAGAACTCTGGAATGATGGAAACTCGGATCAGACACGAGCATTGACCCGGAAAACCGTCACGTCATTTTCCAGCTCACTTAATGGACAGAGGATCATGAGATACACGCACGAGAGACAGAGAGTTCATGTAAAAGACAAGTGAGAACCGAGTTTCGCTCAGACCCAGGTCCATTAGCATTAACACTCCAGCCTTTGGGTTTGCATTATTAATGTAAAGAGATCACATGGGACGAGATCATGACACCAATCACAAGTGCGTTAGATTCATTAAAAAAGTCACTTCGAACAAATCATTTCGGTCGTCTAAGAACACGTCCATCGCCCGGGTTCTCCTCGTTCTGATTCAGCTCTCGAACAGTACTCCAGAGCAGGTTCTGGATGGACAGCAGGTTCCACATGTCTCAGGTTCTTCACTGTCGACAGAAAAGGCAGCTGTTTGGTTCACTGGATCCAAGAACCACAGTGGGTTCTACTCGAGAACCAGAATATAAATGCTGATACAGTTTACTGCCCCGGGCTCCAGGAACAACTTTCTATTTAGCTTCCAAAAAAAGAGAGAAATATTTTAGAAATATTCAGAAATAAACAGTTTAAAGCGTGTATGATGTCCGTGTCTGCTCAGTGCAGTAAATCTCAGGACAAAATATTTCTTCTTTAGTTTTCACTTCTTATATTTTTTTTTATGTTTATTGAAGTGAGAAGGTGATTCACAGTTCAATGATCAATTTTTAAAAAAAATCAATAAAAAACTTGATAGAACTCGATGCCAGCGGTGTCGATGTGGACGCCTCCGCCCGGTAGACTATACGCCTTATTAAGTTGTGATTTGGGGACGGACATTTGACCTCATAGTAATCTTGACCTGGTGAAATTACTAGTATCAGCCTTGGAGATATTGTGTTCACAAGGTTTCGGGACGGACACACGGACGGACAACCCGAAAACATCATGCCTCCTGCACCTTACAGTGGCGGAGGTATAAAGAGAGAGAGAAAAAAAAAAGGGTGATTGTTAAATATTCAGTACAAACCAAACAAGTAAAAAAAAATGTCCTCAGAGCCCTTGCTGCTGCTTGTGAACAATTCTATAATCTCATCTCATTATCTGTAGCCGCTTTATCCTGTTCTACAGGGTCGCAGGCGAGCTGGATCCTATCCCAG
>JAODJS010000024.1:1167424-1177711 GCA_027576325.1 Sciades assimilis | reverse complement strand
TGGACTTAACAAAATTGAACAACTCTGTCAAAAGAGAAAGACATCTACTCCCTTCAGTGGAACACTCCCTGGGACAAATAGAGGGTGCCAAAATATTCTCAAAGCTCGACGCAAACTCAGGATTTTGGCAAATCCCCCTGTCAAAGGAATCTGCTCTGCTCACCACATTCATTACTCCTTATAGGAGGTTCTGCTTCAACAGACGTTGCTTTGGTATCTCCTCAGCTCCCGAACACTTCCAAAGATGGATGTCACAGCTGCTGGAGGGCCTAGATGGTGTAGTCTGCCAGATGGATGACATCTTGGTCCATGCAGAGACACAGACTCAGCATGACACACAGCTGCTTGCGGTACTGAAACGGCTGGAACGGGCAGGTGTGACGCTGAAAAGCAGAAAATGTGAGTTTGCCAAGACCTCTGTCAAGTTTCTGGGGCAGATAATTGATGGGACCGGAGTAAAAGCAGACCCAGACAAGGTGAAAGTGGTCACCAACATGGAGGAGCCCACAGATGTGAGTGGGGTGAGAAAGTTCCTGGGAATGGTCAACCATTTAGGTAAATACCTTCCAAACCTTGCAGAAAAGACACAGCCGCTTGGAGAACTGCTAAAGACATCTAACGTGGGCCTGGGGAGACCCTCGGCAAGCGGCATTTGAGAGCATCAAACAGGAGTTGAGTCGACCACCAGGTATGGCACTGTACAGTACAAGAGCACAGACCACAGTCTCAGCGGATGCATCGTCTCATGGACTGGGAGCAGTGTTACTCCAGAGACAGGAGGATGGGACAATGAAACCAGTGGCATATGCCTCAAGGGCACTTACTGATACAGAGCAAAGATATGTTCAGATCGAAAAGGAGGCTCTAGCCATCACCTGAGCCTGTGAGCGCTTCTCAGACTTCTTGATCGGCATCGAATTTCACATCGAGTTCCACAAGCTTCTACACCTCCAAAAAGATATCCCACGAGAGAGAGGCACCTCCCAGGTTACCTTAAAGACTATGAAATGAAATAGATGGAAGGTGCTCGGGTGTCTGAGTGAACAGCATGAGGCAGAATAAATCCCCTCACTCAGCGGAAGGAATAGGCAGTCTACCCCGCCTTCCTAGTTAAAAAGGTAAATAAATAAATGGAAAAGAGAAGAGTTCAATCACACAAAAGTTAATTGTTAAATAAATAAATAATTGTGGAAAGGAAGAGTTCAAGCGAACAGAAGTTAAATGTTAAGTAAATTGTTTGGAGAAACAGAGCAATAACTGGTTTGATTTTAGGGCAGATAGAAAAAGTTTGAGTTACAGACTGTAATAATTTTTGAATAATTTCTGAAACTGGATGTATCGAATAAGAAAGACATAATTGTTACAGTTGTGGTGAAATACAAGTGACACTGCAATGACATTAACAATTACACTGGTAATGTCCTTAGAAAGGGGTGTGTGCAGTGAGTGTTTTGGGTGTAATGTGCCCTATAGAGTGACACAACTATTGTATTGGAAATTAATAAAGAAACACGCTAGTCAGCTAAAGAGTCCGAGTCCATGAACCATGTGTGTTTTGAGACAAACCAACATTACAGTGATATAAATAATCCCAGATTAGCTTTCAAAAAGCAAACTAAAAATATGTGCTGGATAAAAACCCATCGATCCTCTGTAAATTAACATACACATTTCCCTCTCTGGTGATCAAGTGATTAAGAGATACGTTGCCTTGCACTTATGTACTATCGCGTTCCTTGTGGTCACAAAAGCCATCAAAAATCGGGTCAGTGCTTCACCATATTCTCTTCAGTATGGAACTTCGCTATAACATGGTGCTATTCTGTTTTATACAAACGCCTGATTCTCAAATGTTTATGAACAGCTCTGGAAAAAATATTCAGAGACCACTGCAAAATGATCACTTTGTCTGGTTTTACTGTTTATCGGTATGTTTGAGGAACATGAACATTTTAATTTTATTCTATAAACTACTGTCATTTCCACATCAAAATATGTATTCCCTGCTTTTCCAGTAACCCTTTATTCTCATCTATTACTTTAATTCTCCAAGATAAATCTTCATCAGTTAAGTTCTGTGAACCATGAATCTGAACAAAACTTTTCACAAACATTTCTGCTTTCTCTTGATTAGTTACTGCCTCCACATCACTGTTTTTAATCACAGATCAGGAAAACTCCCTTCACATGACTCCCATATTTTTAATCATGTTCCAAATATAATCCACTTTGACTTCCCACAATCCACTCTCTCTGCCTCTTCTCCTCTTTCGGAAAAAGCCACTGTGTTCACTGTGGTTCTGTCAGTTCACTGCATTTTCTTTCGAGGACAAGAACCACAACTGTTTGATCAGAATGATCACAAAGAACAGCCTGAGCTCAAAACAAAATTTAGTGAGAATTATTGAATAAATACTGATAAAGATTATTAACATATCGGTTTTATTCATCAAAATTGGAACCCAAAAATAAATTTTCCCTTTTTCACCTCAATGATCAATCAGATTATTGGGTTTGTTTGTTTTAAAGTGGAGTAAAGCCATGTGTGGCATGGTGATGCACTCAGTGATAAGCAGGTACTGGGTTCAAAGCTGACCAGGGCCTTTCTGTGTGGTGATGCATGTTCTCCTCATGATAAGGTGGGTTTTCTCCAGGGGCTCCAGTTTCCTCCCATATTTTTCTCATGGGATAAGAGATCTGCCAATATCCCTTTGTCAAATCGAGTGTGAAATAAAAGCAAGCCGTCCCTAACCGATGGAGCAGTTTGTCATTTTGAGGCATCAGATACGAGTCAAACTTAGGGCCCGTCCACACGAGTACGTTTTTGTCAAATCTGCATAAATACTTTATCGTTTCGGCCTTAGACACCAGGCTGACTTTTCTAAAATCCACACAAAACTGGACTAAACTGTCAGTTTTGGACACAAAGACCACTGGGCCGTTCCAATCACTGTGGGACTCCTCAATTCCAAAAAATTAGCTGCAAATCTCCTGAAGCAGCCAACCAGCCCCAAGCACTGCTTCAGCCCCTTTTTGGTCTTGGGTCTTGAGCAGGCCACAGTCACTGAAGTTTTATCAATTCGGGGATGCATCTGCCCATGACCCATGTGGAAGCCCAAATACCGGACTTCCACCCATGCAATTGTCCACTTCCTCGGGTTTACTGTCAGTCCCACACATCTCAAAGATCTCAAGAAAGCCCTCAGATATTGTAAATGCCGCTGTACTGTACGACTGTAAATCATGATTTACAGGACCCCCTAGAAGGGCGTGACTGTCACACAATCTGATCGACCACTTTCCATTCTCAGGCGGTTGGTAATATGGTAAAGAGGGACTGACTCACTTCTAAAACGGCTGGCATGAGCAGTGTTGTTTCCATCGTCTCTGAGAAACACAGAGGATGTTCAGAGGCGTTCAGTGACTCTGGGATCCAGATCTTTTTTGTTCTTTACATAATGAAGTGGTAATCATATAAAATATAATATTAGAATGAAAAGAAAATGTGGAGTTGATGCCATAACCGGACTCCATGCTGCTGCTGTCCAGCGAAATCAAACAGCTCATGCATTAAAAACCTGACGCTGAGTTTGTGTCGAGCAGATCAGGCGACACATATTGTGTTCAACGCTGTGAACAAATTCACAGGTGGTGTTAATTTTAAAACGGCACATATCCATGTGTAAAAAGCTGAATTCTTCAACACAGATTCATTTAATATTGATGCAAAATGTGCAAACTGGAGTGCGACACATAATTGTGTCATTTTTCAGGAACATTCCTTCTAAAAGCACACCGTGAGACTTTAAAGATTTTATTTGATATTTATTTTAATCCAGCAATAAGTAGAATTTTGTACAGATTAAACACACAGATGGTCAGTGATAATATGCTTCAACAGAAATTAAAAACTACATGAAAATCATCAAACCATCGAGTAGAATTTTGTGAAAGTACATTTTGTGCTGCAAGAATTTTGTTTGTAATTTTCTTGAAATTGTTGGTTTGGTCCGTCTAAACCATTCAAGAAAAGAGTAAACGCAGATCACTGTTAAAACAATATGATGTGATAAAGTGTCACAATTATCAGTTGATCCAATCTTATAACTGCATGAGACTGCTCCAACACAATACAACTACGACTACGATTAATAATAATAATAAACAGCAAAGCTTACTCATCCTGAGGCCCGACTGACCACAGAAGGTTTTTGCGAGCAGTTACAGTTACAATACCGAAATTAAAAACAAGGAATTTCAAAAATGATAGATGGATAGACTGTAGAATGGACAGAAGCAGAGAGATCATGATGAATAAATGTAGACAGTATAACATGCGCAGCGTGCCGGCCGTACATCAGTTGTCATAGCAATACAGGGGGTTCAATAAATTCTCATTTCACAATCTAATAACTTTACCAATTCTCCTTCAATTGACCTCAAATTTTAACAGCATGTGTGGAAACGGGTCAATATTTTATGTTGAATGTTTTTAGGTGTAGAAACGCCATTGACTGGGAAAGAAAAGGCGTTGTGTGTGTTAGAGTTCGCTCGAACACAGTCGAACAAGACTACAGCGTGCATTTATGAGAGAATTCTCTAAAAACACACCGACTGCAATACAGATTTGGACACGGCACAAAAAGTTCAAAGAGGAAGGCTCCACCATTACTGCTTTACTCCTCCAGAATCAGAAGAATATGGAGCTCCAACACTGACAGGATGCTCAGTTAGGTGATGCTTATATATCATCCATAAAACAACGGGCAGTGCGTCACAATCCAGTTTGACTTTTTCTAGACAGAGACCGATGAGGGCAATGGATTTTCCATTCCATTCCGATACGCAATGCATGACCTCAGTGACTGAAGCGAACTGGTTCAGGCTGTCCTTCAGGATGATGTTCTTCTGTAGTCTGGAAATTTGGGCCCATTTTTGTTGCACTGCCTCCTTCCCATCAAAACATCTCAATGTCGTAGCAGAAAATGAGTCACGTCCACCAAGAACAAACTCTTTCCAGACCACCAGAGGGAGCCTTCTCATGATTTTGGTTATTGTTTTGCTCATTCCTGGTTGTTGTCTCATCTTTGTTTGTTTTGTTCATGCTTCAAGACCTCTGAAGAACATTTTATCAGAGCTCAGCTTGACTTCTTCTGTTCTTCATTTTTATCTCTTGGTCTCTGTAGAACTGACAGAAGCTCCAGAAGCTCATTTTGAAATGTCTACGCATAGTTATGTTGTTTGTCAACTCAGATATAAAATTGTCACTCTCTTCTCATGATGTTTAATGTAAATGACTGGCCAAATGATACATTGATTGGTTTTACATGTTTCAGAGAGTCGATAATGTTGGAGAGACCCAAAAGTCACCACCAGAATTATTGTCACCCTTCATGAAATTAATCTCCTCCATAATGATTTCTGAAAGAGCGACCTACTGCCGCATATTAACCTCCTGGCAGAGGCAACCAAGCCTCACACTAAAGGATGGAAGGACTTGGTGGAATTCATGACGGCATCAATCTTCACACAAAGTCCAGGACACAAAACATCTCTCAAAATAGTCGAGGAGTAAACCAATTCGTAAACCAAACTGAAAACGTTTAATTGCTGAGGAGTTAAACTAAGAATATCTACACAAAACCTAACAGAGGGATTTCATTACATTTTACTTCAAAGTGTCAGAAACAGTCATGAGCTAAATTAAGAAGACTTCTGTTAGGGTGGCAATAGTTTTAGCACTGGCTCGACTGTGTACATCATGTGATGAACTAATATTAGGACGGCACATTTTTCACCAATTTGGAAGGAATTTCTTTTGCATTGCTCTGAACCATGGTATTAGCGTTGCCACCTGTTTATCAGCTCTTCGTTTTATTTCTTCAAGTTTCTGCACTCGGGGTGTGTCTCCTGTTTCCTTCACTTTCTCAATCAAATAGTCCAGATGTTGCAGTGTAAACACAGAGTCAGGCTTTAAGGCGATCTCCTCAAGCAGTGTCACACACTCATAACACTCATTCACCAGACTGATTTTTTCTTTCTTCATTTCTTTTATTTCATTCTCTACATGATTCATCAAGCTCTTTTTCTCTCCAGACTCGGTCTCGTATTTCCTTTTCAGATCTTCCTTCGTCTTCTTGACCTTCCTTGTCTTCGCTACATAGATTTTGTTCTCTTTTGTATGATGACTGACCCGACACTTCCGAGTACACACTGTGCACTTACCCTCAGACATGACACTACACCATGAGAGATCTCTGACCCACCAGCATCCTGGATAATGACAGTTCTCCTCACAGATGTTACAGCAAGTGGCCTGTGTGGTGAACGTGTTCCACCAGCTGTATTCTATTGGTACCTTTTCTTTGTAAGGCTCATCCGCTTCATATTCCCAGTTATGATGGTCACCTTTTCTCTCATGTTCCTCTAAAGCCTCTTTTTCCTGCTGAAGCTCTTTTTGTTTGAGTTCCGTCAGTGTGATTCGATCCTTTAGATTGGAGATGGATGCTGTCAGTTGTTTGCGGTTTCTCAGCACTGTTTCAGTCACTTTCAAATTTATGGCTTTACTTCCTTTCAGAAAGGTCAGAAAGCTCTCCATTGTTTTGTTCAACAGTTTCCATGATGCTTCATAATCCTCTAATATTTCCTCATCATTAAAGTCTTCACAGAGACTGTTGTCGAACCTGAAATACACAGGCTCCCCTTTATCAGTCTGAGCACACGGGACTCTGGATTCCTTGATGACTTTAATGGTATTTGTAGGTTTTCTGGGAGCATGTGTGACGACCACAACAATGTTTTTCTCCATGTCATGGGCAAATAACGAGAGAACGGCATTAAAAATATACAGCTGTCTGTCAGTGATTCGAACTGTGCCTGATTTCACTACAAGACAAACTACATCAATTTCATGAACTCCATCTTTAGATCTAAATAACTCATGTAAACTTTCAGCCACATTTAAATCCTCCTGTAAACCATCAGTGTTTCCAAATCCAGGCGTGTCGATGATGGTCAGGGATAACGGGGCGTGTTCAGTAAACACATCATATACTGTGACTGCATATGTCTGAGAATCGGTTTGGTTTTCTTGTGTCTCTATGATCTCACACCAAATTCTGTCTTTACTTTCAACCCCCAGCAGGTAATTGACCATGGCATTGGTAAGAGTTGACTTTCCTGTTCCTGTTTCTCCCACTAGTAAGATGGTTTTGTGAGGTTTGTTGGTGTCTTTTTCTCCAAATGCTTCTCTCTTCAGTCTTTCACCATCAAATACAGTCCTTGTGTTGAGAATATATCTTGTGATTAATCCTTCTATTGTTCTGCTGTTTCTTCTGATTTCATTTAGTTGTTTTCCCATTGAAGTGTACAAGTCTTCATTCCTACACAAAAAAATCATGGTTTATGGATGAATCTAAAGTACGATGGATTCTAACTCTGTCTCATCCTGCAGATCAAATTTAATCCACACATTTGGCAGACTTTCCTTCCATTAACTCCATCACTGAGATTATCGATATTGTCGTTCACTTCTTGTCGTGTCTGTGGTCCCCTGTAGTGGGCTACTTAAATATAGTGGCCTGCAATGCCAATTTACTTCATAAGGCAACATTTTTGGTTGAATTTAATGGAGTGCAAAATGAAGTGGATCTGCATCACTTGTTTAAAATGTCAGTTCGGAAAAAATAATTGTATCAGATGAAGCCTTACCCTTCAGAGGAATGATGAAAATGTGCCATGATTGGTGTCCTGCTGCTGATATCAAGAAGTAAATCAGGGTTTTATTTCCAAAGCCTGAGTTCAAGTCAAAGAAAAATATTTATTCTCAGAGCAAAATAAATTACAGTCACGTTAAAAGCTCAGTGCAGTGAAGCCTCTGTACGTACCGAGGACGCAGGAACTGAGGGTGTTGACGGTGCTGCAGTCGCCCGAACTTTCAGCTGTCAATGCTAAATAATAATAATAATAATAATAATAAACAAAGAAATTAAACTTTAAAACTGAGCAGTTTGCCATGACTTTAAATTTGTTTGTCAGGGACAGTCTTTATCCAATACCACACTGATTACAGTTGGATTACAATTTTTCATTTTTTTTTTTTTTTGGTGTGAACATTTATTTATTGGTTTTCATCGAACACAAACAACACAAAATAGATCTGAATATGAAATGTTAAATCTAAAATAAAATAGCATGTTTCTGCATCTCTGTGTGCCACATTTCCCCATGATCCCCCTCTCTGCGTTGTGTAAATTGGCCACGCTCCTGGTGCCCCCATAATATTCTGTGGGGTTTTGTGGCTAAAACAGCAGAAATGTCAGCAGCTGCCTTTTGTAGCTTCTCTTGTCATCTCATCTGCCGTTCATTTATAATTTTTGTGATATGATCATGTGAGTGAAGTGTTTAAACACCCTGTACAAGGATGTAAAATAAGACTCCTGGGACATTTCTGCTTTAAAATGAATGCAGCAGAAGGATAACGTTATAAATTCACACCCCACTTTTCCTCCAGCAGAAATGTGAACTCCAATCCCAGAGGTCACAGTGTTGATAACCCCAGGTGTAAATGGCTTTGTGTTTCAGAGGTCTACTTGTGATCAGATTTGACGTTCATGCATGTTAACACCAGCCCTCCTCAAGACACATGACCCTGTTGAATCCTGGACATAGAACTGTCCACTTACCTTTAGATCACCCGGATCACACAATTACATTACATTCCAGGAGTTTAGCCGATGCTCTTATCCAGAGCCTCATACAACAGGACCCTGACATACCCACAGCACTGGGCAGATCAGGGAGCACTTGGGGGTAGGTGATTTACTCAAGGACACTTGACCCTGGTCCATCCTGCTGGTCCAGGGAATCAAATCAGTGACCTTTTTGTCCCAAAGCTGCTTCTTGAACCTTTAGGCCAAGGCTTCCCCAACATGAAACACAGTAGATTGGACCAACACAACCTGAAATCACGAGTCGTTTGCATGCGTTTCATCACCACAGACACCTTATCAAGGCAGAACCTTTAACAAGTTTGAGGAACACTTACATCTCTTTCAAACCATTTCACAAGACTGGCGCTCATTTGTTATTCAGTTTAGTCCAGCAGTTCCGATCTCCAGCCCATAGGTGGCAATGTGATGCACATTAAATTCGAGAAGGCTGGAAACAGGGAAAAGAGAAAAAAACTATTCGAAGAATTAAACCCCAAGACAGAAACTAAATTGTTTGCCAGACTAGATGTAATGAACCAATTAAACTTAAATATAATTCATTAATTCACCTGTAATGAAGGTCAGTTTTATTTTTAAATTATTTTTGTTTCCAACATGTATCTTCTTTTAATCACTTTTAAGCGTCCAGCCTCTTCCTCTTCCCTCCAATTTCATTGAGAATAAATTCCCAGAAACACTCTGGCTTCATCTGAAGTGATTTAAAAATATGATTTCTGCCATTGCCGGACGAAATCACAAATTTTAAGCGCATGACAAATGACCGACTCCAGATTGCATCGGTTGCAGTGAGTTGAGCATGTTACCCACCAGTGACCACCACAAGTTTCAGAAAAACTGATTCTACTCAGGTTTATTTCATTTTCAATTTCATTTTTTTTTTTACTTCAAGAAGGAAAATAGAGACAATTTGCTTTGAAATGTTGTACCTGTGATCAGGCCCGCCGACAGGGGGGGACAAACGGGTATTTTGTCCCGGGCCCAGGAATGAGGGGGGCCCATAACTGGACCCCCATGAAGTTGCGATTAATTATTGTATGTTTACTTCAAAGTGTGTTGATTTGGGGAAGAAAAGTGCTTTATTTGCATTCAATAAATGACTTCTATATCGTTTGCCTTCATTGCCCTTGAAAAAAGGGCCAATAACCCCCTATCACCCCTATTCCAAAAATGGTTTGGTCTTTGATTACGGAGAAGAAAAAAAACGACATCATTCGATCATAAGCGGTCAGTGCGCGAGCCAATTAGTCGACATGCACAAGTCAGGAGCGCAGAAAAGGAAAGAAAGGCGAAAAAGAGATGAAGAAGCCAAGAGCCTGAGGGGTTCTCTACATAAATATTTCAAAAAAGACTCGGATGATGCAGCAGGTACCAGTAAAGGCAGCTGTGCAGCCAAAGCCGGTCAGTACATTAAGGTGAACGGGAGCTATCCCGGCCTGAACCATCGACGTGGCCCATGGGGGAAATAATTTAAACTAATTTTTGTCACTTGTCTTATTCTTGCATTAATATCAATTCAACTGTAGTCTGCATAAATTCACCATGGCAGCGCAGCCGC
>JAODJS010000024.1:561357-573009 GCA_027576325.1 Sciades assimilis | reverse complement strand
CAGTAAATGTGAATGGGAGGTAGACCAGAAAACAAGCATTGGTAGTGATCATTTTCCTATCTTTTGTAAAATTGAAGTTGAAATGAAGACTGAAGAAAGTTACATTCATCATAAATGGCATTTTATGAACACAGACTGGGAGAAATTTTTAAAAAGTTGCAATGAAGAAATTAAAAATATTCCAATAATTGATCAAACTATAGATCAGATGAATAGTAACCTAAGCATCCTCATTCTTACTGAAGCTAGTTGGAGTATTCCTCTCAGAAGAGAGTTAATGTTCCATGGTAGAATGATAAATGTAAGGAAGTAATTAAAGACAGAAATAAAGCTTTAAAAAAAAACTGTGTAAAATTTTAACTACAGATAACCTTGTGGAATACCAGAGGAAAAAGGCTCTAGTGAGGAAAGTAATTAAAGATGTGGATGTTGGTCAAAAAGATGTCAGGTAGATAAGCCTGCAAGTACTCCTGTACTAATTGATAAGAATTTCAAAACTGTATCAGATAAGGAAAAGGCTAATATGTTGGGTAAAATATTTGCAGATATTCATAAAGGTGATAATTAGATGGTTGTTTAAAAAAAAAAAAAGGAAAGAGGATATATTAAAGCCAAATGAAAGTATCCTAAATGTTAAACCTGAAACAGGGTCTATACTTGATAATGAATTTAATATGTCAGAATTGAAAATGGCAGTAGCTAATACAGCATACTCCTCACTGGGAAGTGATCATTTGTGTTATGCTATGTTTAGAAAACTACCTGTGGAAGTACTGGAAAAGATACTTGAGTTATTTAATCAAATTTGGAAAGAAGGAAAATTACCTAGAACATGGAAAAAGGCAACAATTATTCAATTTCCTAAGCCAGGGAAAGATCCAACCCAGGTAATTACAGGCCCATAGCTTTAACTTCACACCTAGGAAAGCTCATGGAAAAATTGGTAGTGGGTCGTCTGAATTATTTCTTAGAAAATAAATGTTTGCTTAAAAGCTATCAGACAGGATTTAGAAGGAGTAAATCAACCACTGATGCTCTTATTAAATTTTGTAATGAGGTTGAAAAGTCTTTAGTTATGAAGGAGGTGATGGCAGCTGTTTTTCTGGATATTGAAAAAGTTTATGACACCATGTGGAGAGAGGGCCTATTAATTAAGTTGGAGAAAATTGGGATAAATGGGAGAGTGTTCAATTTCATTTTAGATTTTTTGACACATTGTACTTTGAGGGTAAGTAGGCAATGGATTATCAGAAGAATACAGTATATGGTAGAAAGTGGAATTCCCCAGGGGAGCATTATAAGCCCTGTTCTATTTAATATAATGATTAATGACATATTTGAGGCGAAGGACTATTGTATGCAGATGATGCTGTTGTATGGAAAAGGGGACGTAATGTCCCATATATAATAGATAGCATACAAAAAGAAATGCAAATATTAGAACAATGGGGAATAGATTGGGGATTTAAATTGTCTTTACCAAAAACTAAGGTAATGTTGTTGTTTTTTTTACCAGAAAGAAAATCCCAGAGAACTTCAAAATAATGTTGTACGACCAACCACTTGAAAGAGTAAATAAGTTTAAATATCTTGGAATATTCATGGATGAAAGAATGACATGGAAACAGCATATAACACATGTAGAAACTAAGTGTAAAGTATTGAATCTTATGAGGATGATTTCTGGGCAGTACTGGGGTGCAGACAAACAATCACTGATGAATATTTATAAAGCATTAATCAGATCAACCATAGATTATGGTTGCATAGTGTATAGTTCTGCATGTGCAGCATCTCTCAGGAAACTTGATAGAGTTCAGTTTAAAGGTTTAAGGATTGCTATAGGAGCTATCAAAACAACTCCTACCTGTGCACTGTTAGTAGAAGCTGAAGAAACCCCACTTAAACTAAGATTTGATAAATTGTCCTTAACATACTGGGTGAGACTTAAAGGGAGCATAAATAATCTTGCTGTATCAGTTCTAAATGAGTGTTGGGAATACCATTCAAAGAGTTCTGGTTTTGGATGGCATATTAACAACACAGGGGTAGAATATGGAATTAAAGATTTTAACTTAAGCCATGCACTTGTGTTGAGTACAGTTTCTTCATGGGTGCTGCCTGTTCCATCCATTGATTTAGAACTGCTGAATGAAAAAGCAGAGCAGCCTAATGAACAAAGCCTTGCAGAATGCAGCCAAATACATCTTATGTCTAAATATTATGGTTTTATTAAAATATTTACAGATGGGTCAAAAGATCCACAAGATGGGCATTGTGGAATCGGGATATATATTCCCAAATTCAACAAAAAGTATGGATATAGGCTTAGCAACTTTTTGTCAATATATTCTATAGAATTAGTGGGAATAATAACTGCTCTGAGATGGATTGAGGAAGTCAAACCACTAAGATCTGTCATATGTACTGATTTGTTGGCAGTGTTACTCAGCTTTGAAACAGGAAACTCAGTAATGGAGGATTTGGTAATAGAGGCAAGACATGTTTTATTGAATCTTAAGAACCTTGGATTGTTAGTTCAGTTTTGTTGGGTTCCAGCCCATGTTGGGATGAAAGGAAATGAAATGGCTGACAAAATTGCGAAGAACATGCTGGAAAAAGAGCATATAGGAATTAATATTTCAATGGAGAAGGGAGAAGTTAAATCTAAAATAAAAACAGAAGTTCTTCTGAAATGGCAAAATGAATGGAAGGTAGAATTCAAATCAAGGCATGATCATGAGATCCAGGAAAATGTTTGGGGGGAAAGGATTATATCAGGTCTCAACAGAAGGGAAGAGGTGGTATTTCGTAGACTAAGATTGGGTCACACAGGTCTTAATGGCACTCTCCGGTTAATAGGGAAGAGTAAGGGTTTATGTCGTGAATGTCAAGTTCTAGAAGATGTCATTCATGTTTTATTTAATTGCAATAAATCCACAGAACACAGACAGCGATGAAGAGAAAGAGAGGCTGATAATGGAATTGAAAACACCCTGAAGGAAGAAGGAATGCAAAGAGAGGATCAAAACCTCATTTATTTTTCTTAATGATACAGGTTTAATTCAAAGGATCGAGGATTCCTTTTTTTTTTCTTAAACTTCAGATAGTCATGAGTCTGCCAAGTCCCTTTACACACTCCTGTACAGTAGGTGGCGGTATGCACCAAAGAGATGTGATCCGCCAATAAACCAAAGAAGAAGAAGAGGGAGGCTGTCCTGACCAGAGGACGTGTGTGTGAGCAGTGAGTGAGTAAAGCTGAAAAGCAAGAAAATAAGTCAAAGTGTGTGTGAGAACATCAGTTCCCACCTGCCATGCTTCTGTCCTCCACCCACATCAGGGACTCATTACAGACATGGAGATCACCACTAACTCATCGTATATCTCCAATATGCTATAAAGTATACTTTAGTAAACTTAAAAGTGGACGAGAAGGAGAAAACAAGTAAACTCATCATCTGTTTCCAGGGCACCATGAAGTCTGCTTTTGTCAACTAAAGAGTGGACTCAAGTACAGAACCAGGAAACTATCAGGATATAAGTTGACTTGTGGTATACCTGCAGTACAAAATTTCTCTGAGACTTGAAGTATACTTTTTATAAACTAAAAGTGGGCCAATTTATTCCCAAGAAATATTAGATTAGTTTCCAGACAAGTCTACGGTCAGTACATTATCAGCATACTTGGTCCACAAAAGTCTACTTCAGGAAATGTACTTTAACTTTACTTGAAGTAGATTTCTTTTTGATAAAGGTCTCACAGATCAGAGCCAGAAAACCAGATAAAAATATTTCACTGCCTGTAGTTTGCAAAGTTGTGCTAGAAACTACAAATTTGGGGGCAGCCATGGCCTTGCCAGCAGTCTTGGGCTCAAAGGGTCGCCGGTTTGATTCCCAGGACCGGCAGGAAAAATGCGAGAGGAGTTTGTTGTGTTAATGAACAGCACTTTCCCCATCCCTCTGTTTCATGGTTGAAGTGCCCTTGAGCAAGGCATCTAATCCCCAACCGCTCCCCGGGTGCTGGAGCATCGCTGCCCACTGCTCTGTGTGTGTGTGTGTGTGTGTGTGTGCTTGTTGCTCACTTGTGTGTGCCTGCATGTGTTCACTGCTTCAGATGGGTTAAAGGTAGAAGAGATATTTCATTGTGCTGGAGTGTACATGCGACAGAAAAAAGGCTTCTTCTCCGATAAAGCATTTCACCATGATCATTTTTATTGTTAACAGCATTACAAAACATGGAGGAAACATCACAGAATGTAAATAAAACCTGAGTATTCCATCAGAAACTGCTTCAATTCGGAAACATTAAAGGTTTCCTTTGTGCATCTAATTTTCATCAAGGATTTTGTGACAAGATTGCATGAGAAAAACAGAAACACAAGTTTGTCACCTTGGATGCTTTGGAATCTACACGTGAATGACACGCATCAATACGGGCCGTCGGCGAGATTACAAACCCATGTCATGTTTGGGTCTCTTGAAGTTGCAGAGAAATGCAGTTTATTGCAGGAACTGCATCACATTCTAAACTGGCTGCATTGTTTTTACATGTTTGGTTTGAAATGCATTATGGACGCACGTTTACAACCCTGATCGGTTTTGATCTGTCTGTACCGAAGGAGGTTGAATTGGCAACGCATGACCGAGGAATGACGACCGAGGAATGACGACCTCGATCAACCAGGAGATTCTGCCTGGACCAGTTTTAAACACGCCAAACATATATTTCTCTCACTCCCATTTCATTGGAGATATTTATAGATTACGAATAATGAGGAGGTGTCACTTATGGACGGCCTTCAGAACATCATGGTTCATGAGCAGTAAGTTCCTGACCACAGGAACATTAGAACTTTTTTGTTTTACTGCAATCTGCCATTGGCTCATAAAATTATTAATGAAAGTGACATCATTATAATGGCTATTATTGAGTTTTTAAAACCTGACATATTAAGTACTAATTTTTATCGTGACAATGATAACTCCAGGTCATCCACTACAAGAGGCTCCTTCTCCTCCAGGACTTTAAAGAATTCTGCTTTGGCAGCGTGTCCTCCTGAGTCGAGAAATCCGAACAATTTCCTCATTTTCTCCTGTGGTGTTGTCGCCGCGTTGAGAACACTGTACATTTCACTGTTGATGATTTCCTTGGTGAGTAGAGTGTCTGCTATTTCCAGTACTGATGCGACTCTCTGTATGAGCTTGTCTCTGTATTTATTTACAAATTCAACACCTAAAATAGAGATAAACATTAAATTATCACAATGGACACTGCAGGACTCTTTCAACAGAATTCATCCCAAGTTCATCATCAGGACATTTATTTTGACAAATCAAAAGAATTTAAGATCAGTAAATTTCATACAAACATCAGGATCATGGATTAGAAATCATTTATATTTCTAACAATATTTTACACAATATTTACAGAGTTCTTGAAAAAAGATTCAAGTGTTTCAACTGTGTGAGAATATTGTCAGTAACAGCGCTGAAAATCTGAGTTCGGAGCAGCCTCCAAACACGACCACTCCGGACTACACTTCCCAAGAACAACAGTGCCCCACCTCACCAGAATTCTTATCACTCCACCTGCAGCCAATTACCCCACAATCACCAACTCCATACAAACTCAGCAGTCACAAACACATCTCATGAAGTATTGTTCTGTGTCCCATACCTGACTTTACCAAGCCATTTGTTTACTGACTGATTTTCTGTTTACGACCGCTGCTCCTGTTTATTTCCAACTTCGTTGTCTCATCTGCCCTGCACTGATCTGTTCGCCGATTGATCGACCACTGCCTGATTCCTGACTACGATTTCTGATTCTCGATTTGGCTTTATCTGTAGTTTGCGCTGTACCGGCTCTCCCCTGCATTTGCATCTGCAAGTGCCTGCCCTCTGACAGAATACTTCGCCATCATGGATGCAGCAGAGGAGGCAAAGCAGACTGCAATCTTTTCAGACTGCAGGGGCATCTTTTAGGAGAGCACCAGTAGGTAATCAGCAATCTGAACACCAGGATGCCGCAGCTCATTGCTGTTATGTCGCAGGCCGTCCTCACATGGCCCTCATCACCTGCAGGTTTTCCTTGACACATTCTTCTGCCTGAAAATTTCTCTGGTGAGGTTTCCCACTGCAAAGGATTTCTTCTCCAGTGTTCTTTGTACTTTTCATCACTCAACAGAGTAACTGGTGAACACAAGATCACCCAGTTCAT
This sequence comes from Sciades assimilis, assembly GCA_027576325.1. Taxonomy (NCBI): domain Eukaryota; kingdom Metazoa; phylum Chordata; class Actinopteri; order Siluriformes; family Ariidae; genus Sciades; species Sciades assimilis. The sequence goes on along the minus strand of JAODJS010000024.1, from coordinate 566,789 downwards.
CAATCTTCTCACTGGTAAGGCCGTTCAGTGGGCATGTGCGGTTTGGATGCATGGGGGAGAACATACTACTTCCTATGATCGTTTTCTGGACTTGTTCACAAGAGTCATTGACCTTCCACCTGAGGACATAGAGGTAGGAGACAGTCTACTGACGATCCAACGGGGCAGAGGAGTGTTGCAGAGTATGCACTGGATTTCCACACCTTAGCTGCAGGCAGCAGCTGGAACAAGCCAGCCTTGAAAGCCATGTTTTGCCAAGGCTTACGTCCAGAGGTTCTCAATGAGCTAGCCTGCCATGACAAACATCTCTTTCTGGACTCTTTCATTGACCTAGCCATCTGTCTGGATCACCTCATCCGTAAGCGGCCCTCATTACAACTACCTTCTGCCCCCTCTCCCAGCACGAGCTCCCTAAGTCCTATGGAGGTCTCACATACACGACTGCAAAGGTCAGAGAGGGAGAGAAGACATGAGGGCCTTTGCGGGAGGCTGGTCATCAGACCTCAAAGTGCCATATTTGGCCCCCACGGGTCCATCAGCAAAGCTACCAGCCCTATTTATCCAGTGAATTCAGAAACACCTTGCAATTCACAATCCTTCCAAGTGCCAGTGTTATTGAAGCTACCAGACTCGATCTGTGCACTTTCTGCATTCATAAACTCAGGGGCTGGGGGAAACTTCATAAACAGCACTACTGCACAGAAGTATCAGCTCACCACCCACCTACTCATGAGACCTGTCAAACTGAATGTGGGAGACGGGGGCCCCATAGTTGAGGGACTGGTCTCGACACAAACAACTTCCCTAGAGATTCAGGTAGGAGCCATTCACACTGAATGCATCACTTTCATTGTCACCCCAACTTCACATCATGATCTGATATTAAAATATCCATGGCTCCAACTCCACGATCCTCTCATTTCCTGGCAACAACAGGACATTCTTCAGTGGTATCCTTCCTGTTTTCAGAACTGCTTGAAACTTCCCCAGCTCATGCTCTCATCCACTTCTGTAGAGAGCCCTCAGCCTGACTCCCTCAACAATGTCCCAGCTTGTTACCTGGACTTAAAGGAGATATTCAGCAAGGGGAAAGCCTGTGGTCTGCCTCCTCACCATGCCTATGACAGCACTATTGACCTCTTTCCAGGTACAACAACTCCTCAGACCCACATCTACCCATTGTCCCTGATGGAACAAGCAGCAATGGAGGAGTATGTGAAAGAGGCTCTGCAGCAGGGGTATATCAGACATTCAATGTCTCCATTCTCAGTAGGGTTATTTTTCATTGAAAAGAAAGGAGAGGCTCCTCTAGCCATGTATTGACTATCGAGGCCTAAACCAGATCACAGTCAAGTATCCCTATCCATGTCCACTGATCCCTTCAGCTTTAGAACAACGCCGATCTGCTAAGATATTCTCAAAACTTGATCTTTGCAATGCTTACAACCTGGTCAGGATCCGTGAGGGTGATGAGTGGAAAACTCCTTTTTGCACTACTGTGAGCCACTTCGAATATTTGGTCATGCCTTATGGCCTTTCTTGTGCTCCCAGTGTCTTCCAGTGCCTCATCAATGATGTGCTCAGGGACATGTTGGAAAGGTTCATTATCGTCTAGATTGATGACATCTTGATCTTCTCCCCAGATGAGAACACCCATCATGAACATGTCAGGTCAGTGCTCTCTTGCTTGCTCGAGCTTCACTTATATGTTAAGGCAGAAAAATGCGAGTTTCATGTCAGCCAGATCTTGTTCTTGGGCTACATGATCAGCTCAGTGGTGAGCATGGAGCCGACCAAGGTCACAGCCGTGACATCATGGCCCACTCCCACTTCAGTCAAAGAATTGCAACACTTTCTGGGGTTCGCCAACTTCTACCACTGCTTCATCCACAGCTTCAGCACCATTGCATCCCCTCTCACTTTTTTCTCCTGAAGAATGGACCTAGTCACCTCCACTGGAATCCAGAAGGCGATCAGGCTTTCAACCAGTGAGAAAACCGCATTCAACACAGCCCCTATACTTCAACACCCAGACCCCTCCAAACCATTTCTAGTGGAGGTGGATGGATCAGAAATGGGAGCATGGGAAATGGGTTCGATCACAGCGCCTTGGAGAACGACCCAAACTGCACCCCACTGCATTCTATTCTAAGACGCTCACACCCACTGAGAGGAATTATGATACTGGTAACAGAGCTGCTGGCTGTTAAGCTGGCCCTTGAGGAATGGAGGCACTGGTTGGAGGGCGCAGCACACCCATTTACGATCCTGACAGATCACAAGAAACTAGAGTACTGAAGGGCAGTGAAGCAGTTAAACCCCCGTCGGGTCAGATGGGCCCTATTTTTCACCCAGTTTCAATTCACCATTTCCTGTTGCCTAGGTACTAGAAATACCAAGCTGATGCTCTCTCCAGAATCTACACAGCCTCTCCTCACCAGTCTGAGCCAACCACTATCCTTCCACCCAGATGCTTTCTGCAAGCCATCACCTGGGACATCGACAGAGATATCAGACAGGCTCAGCCTACAGGAAAACTGCCCTCCCAGACTTCGTCATGTGGAAAAGAAAGTACACCCTCTTTCAAGTCTAAGTTTTAAGTGTCAGGACATAATAAAAAATCATTTAGTCCTTACCAGATCTTAGAATTAGCCAAATACAACCTCAGATGACCAATAACACATGACATATTCACCCTGTTATTATTTATTGAACACAAAGTAAACAAAAAATGCAGTAGCAGTGTGTGAAAAATTATGTACACCCTTACTGCTTGCATATAAATTATGAAGGCAATTAGCAGCCAGGTGTTGCTGATCAAATGAATTTGATTAATTGATCATCAGCAAGTGTGACCACCTCTTAAAAAGCAGAAGTTTTGGCAGTTTGCTGGTCTGGAGCACTCAGGTGTATGTTAACACAATGCCAAGGAGGAAAGACATCAGCAATTGTTTCTGAACATCAGTCTGGGAAGGCGTATAAGGCCATTTCCAAACAATTTGAAATCCATCATTCTACTGTGAGAAAGATTATTCAGAATTGGAAAACATTCAATGCAGTTGCCAATCTTCCCAGGAGCGGATGTCCCAGCAAATTTACTCTAAGGTCAGACTGTGCAATGCTCAGAGAAATTGCAAAAAACCCAAGAACTACATTTAGGACTCTACAGGCCACAGTTAGCATGTTAGATGTTAAAGTTCATGACAGTACAATTAGAAAAGGACTGCGCAAGTATGACTTGTTTGGAAGGGTTGCCAGAACAAAGCCTCTTCTATCTAAAAAGAACATGGCAGCATGGCTTAGGTTTGTAGAGATGCATCTGAACAAGCAACAAGACTTCTGGAACAATGTTCTTTGGACACATGAGACCAAAGTGGAAATGTTTGGCCATAATGCACAGTGCCATGTTTGGCGAAAACCAAACACAGACTATCAGCACAAACACCTCATACCAACCATCAAGCACGGTAATGGAGGGGTGATAATTTGGGCTTGTTTTGCAACCACAGGGCCTGGGCACCTTGCAGTCATTGCATCAACCATGAACTCCTCTGTATACCAAATTATTCTAGAGGCAAATGTGAGGCCATCCGTTCAACAGCTAAAGCTTGGTCACAATTGGGTCATGCAGCAGGACAATGATCCCAAACACACTGGCAAATCTACAGCAGAATGGCTGAAAAAGAAAAGAATCAAGGTGTTGGAATGGCCAAGTCCAGACCTCAACCCAGTTGAAATGCTGTGGCAGGACCTTAAGAGAGCTGTGCATAAGCAAATGCCCTCAAACATGAATGAACTGAAGTAATGTTGTAAAGGAGAGTGAGCCAAAATTCCTCCACAATGATGTGAGAGACTGATAAAATCGTATAGAAAACATTGGTGGTTCAAGTTATTGCTGCAAAAGATGGTTCTACAAGCTATTGAATCATGGGTGTACTTACTTTTTCACACATGGAGCCTGCATTTTCAATTAATTTATGTTAAATAAGTAATGACATGGTGTAATCTGTTGTGTGTTGCTTTACACCTGAAGTTAGATTTGCATAATTTTAGGACCTGGTAAGGATCAGATGATTTTTTTTTATGTCATGTCTTGATTGGTAAAACCATGCAACTGGGAGAAGGTATACTTTCTTTTTCACATGACTGTAGTTGATCCAAATGCCTGACCACCACTGCATATAGTTTCACAATTTAAGCATTTTTCTACAACAGTACAGATAAGGATACCGTACACACCTAAACTTTTTCCTCCCATTAATGATCTTTAGTGTGTAATAACAAAACTGTACTAAATGCAAATGTATTGTCAGTTTTGTAACTTGCAACATACATTTTGTATCACTTTTCAATGTCATTTTGTTCACTGCTTTTTGTTCAGAGACTGAACAGGATTTTTTTTTTTCCTGGCTCACCTCAAGTCCAGGCAGACATTAGTGATGTTCTGATATTATTTTTTTAACTCTTTCATTTCATCCTTTGAGAGTTTTTTTTAACTCTCAAATTGATTAATGGACCAAAGATGGCTAGTTGCACATAAGGATACACAGCAAAACTTACACAGATGTTTAAAAAAAAGATTAAACAAATCCCATAAAATAGGGGAGAGCGGGGAGACTTGGAACGAGTTTTCCACTTTTGTAGATTGTGTGAAATTCTTTGCAGGTAGTGTCACTTTCATATTGCATTAGAGAGTATTTACTTTCCCCATCTCGCCACAAGATTAGTTTCTCAGCTTGTCACATATACTGACCTTCAGGCTTCACTTTTTCTGTCATTTTTTTCTTTTGTGGGGAGACATGGGACATTGTGTTGGGAGACTTGGGACAAAAATACCGAGGCCTACAGGTTTAATTTTTATTTATTATCAGACTTGTAACATATGAACTGTATGAACAGACAATGCTGTTACAGAGATAGAAAAATGTCAGTTTACCAAAACCTAATTAGACAAAACAATTCCATTCTCAAGAAGGAATGAAATGAGCTTAATCCTTGTGCAAGTACACTTCCACATTTTTCACAAAAAAATTAAACAATTTTATATTTGTAAGACCCAAAAAATCATGTAACATGAACTGTCCCAACTCCAACTGGTCATTAAAAAAAATCCTTAGATGTTTTTCCCCAAAATTTAAGTTTAATAAATAATACTATGGCCTTGTGCATATACTATACCAGACATGGGCAAACTACGGCCTGTTAAGCTTTTTAATCCTGCCCGGCGAACTTGTCTAAATTATAGTAAAAATCTCATTCATTTTTTTCCTTTTTCCCTGCAATCCCCGCGTTTCCCCAATAGATGGTGGAAGAAGCACCTTTTAATTGAAGGAACACCTTTTAATTGAAGGAGCACCTTTTAATTAAGAGCAATGTGCGCATTTACGCACAGCAGTGGTAGAAATTATTGAGCTTGAGTGTTTCGTTCGTTA
>JAODJS010000023.1:71510806-71524970 GCA_027576325.1 Sciades assimilis | reverse complement strand
ATGGGATGCAGATGGGACCCTTAGGGCTGGCCAAGACAATTCAGTTACATTTCACCGGGTCTGGGACATGCGACAGATTGTCTGGGGACGATCCCTGCAGGCTACGAGAGCCAGTCGAGTTCTCCACCCTCTCCACCAAAAGATTTCCTGCTGACTCCATGTAACTCAAAGGGACAGATTTGGGGAGGGGGGGGGAGTGAGAGAAAACACAATCATGCAGCAAGGATTATTATTAATGTTATTATAGCATTTTTCACAAATTACTCCAGTCATTTTCACCAGTTGGTTTACATTCCAAGTGGAAATTATTTTGTCGGATGTTTTGCGTGAAAGATTTTATTTATCGAATTTGCAAAAAAATTACATGACATGAGCAGCTATAGTCCGTGTATGACGAGATTGAGTGGAATAACTGTTTTATTCTCTCCACATTCACTGAATTTTGAGAAATGGAGCTTTTAAAAAATATTTTTTTTTTGCAAATTCGATAAATAAAAACTTTTACACAAAACGTCCGACAAAATAATTTCCGCTTGGAATGTAAACAAACTGGTGAAATGACCGGAGCAATTTGTGAAAAATGCTATAATAATTCTTGAAAAATAAAAAATATATATGTTATGTTCTTAACATGAAATACTTTCATTCCATATTTTGTTGCTTTTTTTTTTAAATATTTTTTTGGGGTTTTGTTTTCGAGTCGAGTTTTCATTTCGTCCTTGATCAACACGTTCCGCCATTTTGTTTTTCTCTACTCACGGTATATTAGCTGATGTATCCTAGTAGTAGAGTAGCCAATCAGGACGCACGATTGCTCATATCCAGTGAATGTGGACAGAGTCAAAGTTTACACCACAGCAGCGATGTTGAGTTCTCGATTCTGATTGGTCTGAAAGTTTCCTGTATTTGTCAGTGCACTTATTTTAGTCTGTAATTGTTTCTCCATGTAAGCAGATTAAATGACTGCAGAAGGAGTCTCCAGTGTCAGAGGTGAAGCTGTAATTTTATGTTTCCTCACACTGGCTTTGCAGAAGCTACTTTTTTTTTTTATCTGGAAAAAAAAAATTAAAAAGTCTGCGGAGGAAATGGATAAACTATAATAGTTGGAAAATTGCTGTGGAATAACAGGAATAAAACACCCATGTTGTCCTGTTACAGGAACATAATGCACCTCCAGGTGGTACCGTTAGCTCCTGGAACAGATTACTTTCCTGTTCTTGTCTGCAGGAGTGGAACCCGATGTGGTGTTCTGTTTTCTGTTGCATGCTGAGATGCTTTTCTGCTCACCACGGTTGTAAAGAGTGATTATATGAGTTATTATATCCTTCCGATCTGGCTATGTTCCTCTGGCCGTCTCTTATCAACAAGGCGTTTGTTTTGTTTCCACCTACAGAATTGTCTCTCGCTCACTCAACTAAAGTTTTTTGTTTTTGGCACCATTCTGTGTAAACTCTAGCAAGTGTTGTGTGTGAAAACCCCAGGAGACTAGCAGTTTCTGAAATACTCCAAAAAAACAGTCCATCTGGCTCAAACCAACACCCATGCGACAGTGAAAGAAAGTCACACTTCACTTTGAGATCACAGTTTTTTCCCAATCTGACGTGTGAACATTGTGAAGTTCTTGATTTGTATCCATATGATTTGTGTTACCACTGTTACTTTGCTGCTCTGGACCATCTTGAGCTCATAAGAAGTGTGTTTGTGTGTTACAGAAGCCTAAAGGGAAGACCGAGCCCTGTGAGAGCACAGGATGACGTGAAGCTACAGCGGGAGGCAGGAACATCAAGCGTCCATCACTGGGTCTCTGGAAGATTGACACTAGAAACAGTTCCAGTCTGAGATCAGATGCCCCACAGCGCCGTGAGACCAAATCCGACAGCGAGAAGATGGACGCTAAATAAAAACACGCAGGCTTCAGAGGACACTGATGATAACCTGGAGGAGATTAAACACTAACTCTGACAGCGAGGCAGAGACGCCTGGGAGATGAGCGAGCTGGTCGGGTACGGATTGTCGGCCATGTTTGATCAGCACTAATCCTCAGATTCCCTTAATCAGCTACAGGACATGGAGCTTAGCATGCTGGGCTTGTGTGTGTGTGTGTTTTAGTATAACTGAAGTGCTGTTTCACTGTCAAACTTTATCTTTCACATACATGAAGAATCGAAACACCATTTCAGAATCCTTCAGAAACCTGAATAGAGATGTTTATAAACACTTAATAATGCATTTCAGTAAAGTGTGTAACAGTGGTGTATCGTCAGAGCGACAGGTAGCGCCTCTTAGCGCATAGTCACACGTGAACGTTTGGTAAAACTATAGTCCAGAGCAGTGTTCAGAAGGTTTCAGACGTCAGAAGGCTGTTTCTGCTCCCTGACTTTCACTTCCAGAGACGTCTATGTGGCAGACTGGAACGTGCAAGATGAGTCCAAATATACACAACTCTATCGACATAACAGCATCATAACACTGATATAATATTTTTATATGTACAAGTAGAAACATGAAACTCAGGTTACTGAAATATAACAGCTCTGTAACAACCAGGTCGTAAGGGTTCATAAAATAAGCTGCTTTGATTAAGGGTTGGAGAAAATCTACACAGCTTTGTCCTGGCAGCATCATATCATATGGCCATGGGTGTTCATAAAGATTTTATAAGCAGAAATATGAAACCAAGAGCGAGAGATAATAAATATAGCTTTACATATGACCATGCCATGACAAAGCTATGTTTATTATCTCTCACCCTCAGATTCATATTCCTACTTATAACATCTTTATGAACATCTACGACATGTCACAACAGCACTATGCATACTTTGACCCTTAACCACACTGAACTATATAATTTCTGCTTATAGCATCTTTATGAATGCATATAACCATGACAAAGATGTTATGACCTGTCACAGGTGTTCATAAAGATGTTATAAGCAGAACTATGAAACTACGGGTGAGAGATAATAAATATAGCTTTACATTTGACCATGACATTAAGCTATATTTATATAGCTCACCCTCAGATTCATATTTCTGCTTATAACATCTTTATGAACATCTATGACATGTCACAACAGCACTATACATACCCTTAACTACATTTGATTTCATATTTCTGCTTAACATTTTTATGAATACATATGACCATGACATAGCTATGCTTATTATCTATCACACTTAGTTTCATATTTCTGCTCATAGCATCTTTATGAACACTTGTCACAATGGTGCTATGCATACTTTGACCCTTAACCACACTGAATTTCATATTTCTGCTTGTAACATCTTAATAAATACATATGATCATGTCCTGACAAAGCGGTTTCTCTGTCAACCTAACTTTCATATTTCTGCTTATCTTTAAAGATAAATATATAGCTTATAACATCTTTATGAACATCCATGATGTCACGACAGCACTATGCATATTTTCTGACCCTTAACCACACTGAATATAATTTCTGCTTATAGCATCTTTGAATACATATGACCATGACATTTCATAAAGATGTTGTGACATGTCATAGGTCTTCATAAAAATGTTATAAGCAGAAATATGAAACTAAGGGCGAGAGCTTTGTCATGACATGGTCATATGTGTATATATAAAGATGCCATGAGCAGAAATATGTAATTCAGTGTAGGTAAGGGTCAGAAAATATGCATAGCGCCATCGTGACATGGCCTTTGTTAGAAGTATGAAACTAATGGCAAGAGATAAATATAGCTGTCATGACATATGTATTCATTAAGATGCTTTTAGCAGAAATATGAAACTCAATGTAGTTAAGGGTCAGAAAGTATGCATAGTGCTGTTGTGACATCAGTGTTCATAAAGATATTATAAGCAGAAATATGAAACTAAAGGCTAGAGATAATAAACATAGCTTTACATATGACCACAACATGACAAAGCTCTCATCCTTAGTTTCATATTTCTGCTTATAACACCTTTATGAATACATATGACCATGCCATGACATTCATAAAGATGTTATGAGCAGAAATATGGCATTCACTGTGGTTAAGGGTCAGAAAATATGCATAGAACTGTCATGACAAGTGTTCATAAAGATGTTATAAGCAGAAATCTGAAACTAAGGATGAAAGCTTTGTCGTGGCATGGTCATATGTATTCATAAAGATGTTATTAGCAGAAATATGAAATTCAACAGAGTTAAGGGTCAGAAAATATGCATAGTGCCCTCATGACACGTCATAGATGTTCATAAAGATGTTATAAGCAGAAAATGAAACTAAGGGTGAAAGCTTTGTCATGGCATGGTCATATGTATTCATAAAGATTTTATTAGCAGAAATATGAAATTCAACAGAGTTAAGGGTCAGAAAGTATGCATAGTGTTGTCATAACAGATGTTCATAAAGATATTATAAGCAGAAATATGAAAGTAAGGGTGAGAACTTTATAATGGCATGATCATATGTATTCATAAAGATGTTATAAGCAGAAATATGAAATTCAACAGAGTTAAGGGTCAGAAAATATGCATAGTGCCCTCATGACATGTCATAGATGTTCATAAATCTCCAGAACTAAAATCACTAAAATCTCAAGCACTAAAAAATGAAAGTTTACTTAAGGGCACAGAGGGAAATAAATAAATACATCTCTCTTATGACCGTGTCATGACATGACCATAGGTGTTCATAAAATGCTTATAAGCGGAAAACATCGGTCATGAAACGGTCTGACATTACAAGTAGAAAAATTGTAAGGGATTGGGAAAATACACAGCTGCATTATAAAAGTATAATGACTTGATCATAGGAGTTCATAGAGCGAACAAACCCAAGTTAATACAGATTAGGGATTATTGTCTCATGCTGTAACATAACCTCATGTCACCTGACACAGGTGTGAAGTCAGCCTGATAAAGAAATTAATGCAATGCCTTTAAGAACGAGTCTGCAGGTTTGTCAGGTGTCTTAGAGCCTTATGAACACTGCTCTGAAGTACCAGGTTATTGAATGTTTATTAAATGCATTAACGTGATGACAGTATTACACCGTAAAAACATGACATTATCATCTCCGAAAGAACTAACCTGAACTACGTCGAGTCTTAGAACTCACTGTGAACCAAAACATATTTATGAAGACTTTTGTAAATAAATAAAAAAGTGTTTTTTTGTAGTAAACATTGTCTTTTTATTCAGTACCAAAGCATTTCCCTCAGATTTGATATATTGCTACAGTAAATAAACCAGTTCAGTTCTGTTGAATACATTGATATATGGTTTGAAATGTACACTTGTTTTTTAATGCATACACACTTTGTCAGGCTCGAGTGCATTTTCACATGTAATAAGGAGTAATAAGCGTCGACGCGGTCGTCGTGTCTTGGGATATAGATAGATACATCATACACATTCAACATGGCATCCCTTGTTACGGAGTATATTTGGACAGAGACGGACACGGACACATGCAGGACGGCGGGGTATGAGCCGGCAGCTACGGGAGAGCGGAAGGATAAACCTAGACGTATGTACAAATCCGCTGGATTACTCCGGACACATCGGAAAAACAGCTGCACCAAGTCCAGGAAGTCTCCAAGTCCTTTTCAGTCACAGCTGGATCCATCCAAAAATCCAAAGTGCACCAAACCGTGACGACGTTTCCACCCCGAAAGAAAGTGTCCAACGTGAAATGTTTCACAGGATGAAGATGTCTTCACAGTTTTCTCTCAGGTCTGTGATCGTCCAGCGATAAGATCAGGTCACAACACAGGAGGCTTTTGTTTTTGTGGTGGTGTTTTTTTTTTCTCCCCAGAAAAATACATAAAGAAACGAAGATGGTTTTCAGAAAGAAGCCGAGCATGAAAGTGGTTTCAGATGATGTTTGAACAAAAAGTACAAAAAACTCAAAGAAGCAGGTTTGATGGGATGGTTCTGGATTTGAATCTATGAAAGGAGATGGAAGGATGTAGTGGCGTTCCTTCCCTTTTAAATGGATGGATTAATCATCAGTTTGGGTTCTTCGTTGATTTAAAGCAACATTAAGAGTGTGTGTGTTTGGGTGTGTCACGATTATCGCTGCTCAAAATGAGGTCTGATTACATGATATTACATTAATGTAGTTTCGCAGACACTCTTAGCCAGACCGATGTACAACATACTCCAAGCATCCGGGTGGGGTTTGGGGTCTGCTCAAGGGCACTTAAGCCATTTCTGCTGGTCTAGGGAATCAAACAGACAACCTTCTGGTCCTAAACCTGTTTCTCTAACTATTAGGCCATGGATTCTCCCAATCATTTATAGAATTTAATGACTCCTGGACAAAAGTTTCCCCAATCCTGTATCACCTGACAGCAGCCGACCACAGCGTGCTGACGGTTAACACATGCTTCCTCCGAGACACATGACACCACCTGACCACATCATTTTTTCCCCCCTCCAAACTACTGATCATTCTCTGATGCAGGTCAATCTGAGGAACGTGCTATCAGCCCTCTTCTGCATACACGAGGACTCAAGATTGGTGATAAACACAAATATGTAACATACAGCTCCATAAAATATATATACACCTCTGTCAGGACCGCATCATAACACGGTCACAGCTGGGACTTAAGAGCTGTACATACTGTTAACGTAACTCAGAACACATACGTGGACCAACGAAGGAGTGCGAAAGCTAACACGCTTCCTCAGACATGTGAAAGCAGCTACTCATGCGCTTGTAACCCATCCAGAGCCAAGTGCTATCTGCCCTGTAACACGTACATGAGCTCAGTGATGCCCATGATTGGCTCATGTCTCTCCGATTGGGTTCGTTCCCGTCAGTCTTGTTCCTCGGACATGATCGGCTGTGGTGGTTTTTTTTAAATCAGGATCTCAAGATCTCATTTTGAGAGATATGAGATATCATATGATTAAATTAAATCGTAACATACACAGGATTCAAGTCCCATCAGAAATATTGTAATTTCAAAGTGATGACTTCGAGTCGAGGGCGTGTCCTATCCTGTCAATAACAAAAAGTCATAGCGCCCAACCAAAACGAATGTTATGTCTGCAACAGCCGGAAAGATTTACGTGATGATTTTCAGTTCTTTTCAGTGAAACAAAAATGTCTTGTTGGAGATGATGACAAAACCTATAAATAAAGCTTTTTTTCTCTTTTTGTTCTCCCTGTGCTGCCTGTCCCCCCGAAAAAAACAAAAACAAAACACACCCACTTGAACGCTCCCCGCCTCCGAACACATTCACACACCCAAATACACCTCGGGGCAAATTTAGTACAAAATGGAGGAAACTGGAGGACACTGAGGAAATCCACAATGCACCATTATCCATGTATGCATGTTTATTTTATTTATTTTTTAAAACTGTATTCCTTTTGAATTGTTCCCTTAAGGATACAAAGACTTTTGCACTTGACCTTTGGATTGAAACCCAGGTTACACACGAACCTGTTCGAATACTCTCATCTGTGATTGCGAAACATTTATCAAGTTATCAATAATTTAACAGCTGTAGATTGTTCTAATTATGGATTTTTTAGTAAGTTAATTTCTCCATTAAATATTGTTTACATTTTACCTTTACTGTTTTGTTTCAAGTAGCTTATATATTTCTAAGGATTTCAGATTTTTATTAAACTTGTTTCATTTATCATTCCTACGTTCATTTTTCACTCGTAATTTAGCTTGTCGAAATTACCTAGCGAGGGTTTCTTTTGTTGCTATGTCTTACCATTCAATCCAAAATAATTAAACAAATTAAAGGAAAAATAAAACATCTGATTTAAAAATTCTACAAGAAATTAACTAGGTTTTGGAATTTCACTTGATAAATTAGCTAGCTAGTTATGTTTTTGTAAAGTGGCTCATTAAATTAGCGAGTGAATTGAATTTTGGAATTTAGATTGTTAAAATTAGCTCATTTTCTATTTATAATTACAATTTCTACTTATACACGTCATTTGATATACTGTATTTTTCATCTTTATTCTTTTACGTAAATAGTTGAGGTTTTGCGTGAAAAAGTGCTTGATAAAGATTATTATGAACTAAGTATTTTTGCAATGGTATAGTCTTTAAACTTTATATTTTATTACTTGGTTCACATTTTACTTTATTTTACAGCATTGAAGACAAAAAGAACGCACACGTCCAATGCCGCTGAATGTCTGCGATAACGAAACCCAGACCGTGACGGGCTTCGTGCAACTGCTCAGAGTTTTTATTCGGAGGTAAATGAAGTGGACGGATTGTGACACGAGTTGCGATCAAACAACTTTCTGAATTTATGATGAGGATTCAGACAGTGGTCTGTTGTCCAATCCGCCCTGCGGACACACTGGAGATAAAGGACTGCATTCACAGACTCCGTGATTCAGATACGGCTCAGATTTCTGACGCAGATGTTAGTGGAGGGAGCTTTTTTTTTTTTTTTAAAGCAGCTGTGATAAACTCCTGTGGTTAAGGTCACACAGTGCTCACTGCTCATGTGGAGAAAAACAGTCAGAAAATAAAACATGGACACAAGAGCGCATAGTGAAAGCGTGAGTCATCATGGTATTGAGGATGAGGGGCGGAGTCACAGCTGTGCTCATCACTCACAGCTGGGTGAGAACAGCCATGTGTTTATGTTAATGATGTGGGAGGGACACGAACACTGAAGCAGATGTGCTGGATGGAGTGATGAAAGATATATGTATTGTTAAAATCTCAAAGTTGTTCCTTACTTCTTTTGAATATTTTTTTTCTTCCTCTGATATAAATCAATCAGCCATCATGGGAAGTACTGGGTAATTGTACTTTGTTACTCTACTTGCACTTTCACTTACGTCTTAACATTTAACACTTGTACGTAACATACTTTTACGAGAAAAATAAAACACTCCTTGCTCCTTACAGCTTCCTTTTTACCTTCAAGATCCTCATTACAAATCTCAAACCACATGAAAATTTTTTTTATCCTACTCAGAAGTTACTGAAGTTATTACGTCAAGTTACACACAAAAAGTCTAAAATTTGCCACCAAAGCTAAACAACTATATTAACTTTAATTCTGGTAAATTAGCTATGTAGGTTTTGTAATTTCAATAATTAAAGTAGATAAATTTTATTAATTAGCTGGCTAGTTATTTGTTTTCATTGCTAACCTGACTCAGCATTCATTCCAAAAGGGTTATTAAACATAAATGTAATGAAAAACACACAGTCTTTACAATTCATCATCAAAACTGGAAAAAGTATGTTGAGTTACATTAACTCCAAGTCTGGTAAATTAGCTCACCAAGTTTTCTAATGTAGCTGGTTAAACTAGCTAGAAAATTAAGTTTAAATTCGCACATAAAATTAGCTAGCGATTCATGTTTTGTACTTTAGCTAGTCAAGTTTTGTAAATTAGAGTCCTCACTTAAGTTAGCTACATTTAGTGTGTTAAATTGGCTAGATAAGTTTTGTAAATTAACACATTAGCTAGCGAGTTTAGTTTTCATTACAAATGTGACTCAGCACTCATTCTAAGAGGACTGTTGATTTATTAACCATCAATGAAAATAAAAAAATATTGGTATTTAAAAAGTTGCCACCAAACTAAGGGTAGAATCTCACTGGGCTGCGATAGTTTGCGACTAGTTGGAGACACAATTGCGATAAAATATATGTGAATTAGCGACAATTTTCACTTGGAATTAGACTGAATTGATATTCACATATTTTACCATAATTGTTGCGTCTCCAACAAGTCGCAGGCTGTCGCAGCCCAGCTTTCCCTCAGCAAGCAGAGAAGTAGAGGAAGCCTCACGGAAACTGACTTGAGAAGGGGTCGCGACGGCTTTGCGACACCAGCAACGCATTTGCGGCTATTTTGAGAGAAATTTTGTCGCACTAATTTTTTGAACATGTTCAAAATTTCAGCGACAAAGGAGCGACACTTTGTGACTCATGCAAGGAAATTGAGAAGTGCCGCAAATGTTTCAAGACACTTTTGAAACTCTCTCGCGAATGATGTTCGAAATTTATCACAAGCTGTCACAGCCCAGTGAGATACTAGCTTAAAGATGTGAACTGAGTTTTGTAAGTTCAGGTTTGTAACCTAGCTGGTTAAATGTGCCAGCTAGTTGAGTTTTATAAAATAGATTGCTAACTTCGGTAGCTAGTTATGGTTTTCAATTTAGTTTAATTTGGCTAGATATATTGTCATTTAATAAATTAGTTAGCTTCTCATGTTTTGTACTTTAGCTAGTTAAGTTTTGTAAATTAGATTAAGTTAGGTAGCTAAACTTGGTTTGTTAAATTGGCTAAATATGTTTTGTAAATTAGTACATTAGATTAGCGAGCGAGTTAAGTTTCATTTTTGTTGCAAATGTGACTCAGCATTCATTCCAAGAGGATTGTTGATGTATTAACCATTAATGAAAAGAAAAACGAAACATTGGTCTTTAAAAAGTTCCACCAAAATAAAGACGTTAACAGAGCTCTGTCAGTTTGGTTTGTAATCTAGCTGGTTAAATGAGCTGGCTAATTAAGTTTTGCAAATTAGATTGCTAACTTGTGTAGCTAGTTAAGGTTTTAAATTGCATTCATTAAATTGACCAGATGAGTTTTGTAAAATGAGCACATTAAATTAGCTAGCTACTAATGTTTTGTACTTTAGTGGGTTAAATTAACTAGCTAGTTAAAGTTGGGTAAGTTAGATTGTTAATTTGGCTAGCTAGTTATGGTTTTAAATGCAGTTTGTTAATTGGCTCGATGAGTTTTGTAAATTATCTAGCTTCTCATATTTTATAATCTAGCTAGTTAAATTAGCTAGCTAGTTTTGTAAATTAGATCGTTAACTTAAGGTGGCTAGTTCAAGTTTTACATTTAGTTGAATTGGCTAAATAAGTTTGGTTAATTAGCTCATTAGATTAGCTAGCTAGGTAAAAGTTTTGTTTTCATTGTAAATGTGACTTAACATTCATTCCAAGAGGATTGTTGATCTATTAACCATCAATAAAATGAAAAATTGGTATTTAAAAAGTTGCCACCAAACTCAAGACGTGAACTGAGTTTTATAAAGTTCGGTTTTGTAATCCAGCTGGTTAAACGAGCTGGCCTGAGTTTCCCAAAAACATCGCGGCACAAAGATGATCTTTAAATGGTAGCGCTAACAACACAATGAATGCTCTTTCATAGTTAAAGACGCTCTTAGCGTTAAGAGGCTTTTGGGAAACCCACCACTAGCTAGTTGTGTAAATTAGATTGCTAACTTGGGTATCGAGTTAAGGTTTTAAGTTTAGTTTATCATTTAGCTAATTAAATTAGCTAGCTTCTCATGTTTTGTACTTTAGTTAGTTAAATTAGCTAGCTAGTTAAGGTTTTGTAAATTAACATTTTAAATTAAGGTAACTAGTTATGGTTTTAAATTTAGTTTGTTAAATTGGCTAGATAAGTTGTCAGTTAGCTCATTAGATTAGCTAGCTAGTTTTGTTTTTGTTGCAAATGTGACTCAACATTCATTCCAAGAGGACTGTTGATTTATTTATTAACCAATTTTTTTAATTAACCATTAATGAAATGAATAAATACCAGTCTTTAAAAGTTGACACCAAACTAAAGGCATCAAGTTAACTGGGTTTTTAAGTTTGGTTTTGTAATCTAGCTGGTTAAATGAGCTGGCTAGTTAAGTTTTGTAAATTAGAAGTAGCTACTTTAAAATTAGCGATAAGGTTTTGTATTTAGTTGGTTATATTAAGGAGATAAACTTTGTAAATTAGTACAGTAAATTAGCTCACTACTCATGTTGTAATATAGCTAGTTAGGTTTTGTAAATTCAATTGTTAACTTAAGGTAACTAGTTAATGGTTTTAAATTTATTTCGTCGAATTAGCGAGATAAGTTTTGTCACTTCACTCATTAGATGAGGTAGTTAAGTTTTGGTTTTGCTGCAAATGTGACTTAACATTCATTCCAAGAGGATTGTTATTATTGTTTATTAGCCATCAATGAACTATTGGTCTTCAAAAAGTTGCCACCAAACTCAAGGCGTGACGTTAACTTGGCAGTTTGGAAGTTGGGTTTGTAATCTTGCAGGTTAATTGAGCTTGCTAGTTGAGTTTTGTATGAGGGTGGCTCAAATTAAATCGTTTGGTAAATCAAATTTTTGTATTATGCATTTAAAAAAAATAATTTAGCGTTTATTCCAAACTAGTCACAAAAGTGGACCTGGTTTAAGTACAAGAGACGACTGAACAATGTAGTTTACTACAGAAATAGTTTTACTTTACTAATAGTTTAAAAAAATGCATAATACAAAAATTTGATTTACCAAATTATTTCATTTGAGTCACCCTCATACAAAACTCAACTAGCGAACTCATTTAACCTGCAAGATTACAAACCCAACTTCCAAAGTGCCAAGTTTTGGACAAATAAAATAATTTAGCGAGTCAAGTATGGTTTTGTTGACACTGCATTCATTCCATAACTGCTATTAAATTTTCGCTCAACAGTCAGGCGAACTCCAGGTGTGTGTGTGAGAGAGTGAGTGTGTTATGAAGTTAATTTTTATTCAATGCTTGAGTGTTTAAACTTCAATGCTTTTTGATTTTCACTCAAAAACCAGTCGAGTGCTGCCTCCATATTTCTACTTTTAATGAAGATGTACACTTCCTGACACCTGATATTGGTCATAACGCTTCAGGAAATCAGACAACATGCTCTGGGAACGCAGCCAGTTTCAGACACAGAACAATGTCTCTGGGAGCAGCTCATACAATTCACCAGCGTGAGTTTTACATATTTACAATCATTTGAATAATGAGCAATGAAGCATGGAATGGATGAGAGGGTTACGCTGAATGAACCCACAGGTCGATGTTTCTCTCTAACTCTTCCAAGGAAAATGTGCATGTGTGCATTCATGTGCGCACATTCGAACAAGAGGCTGGCTTGTGCAGCAGACAGGTTTCACATCTATACTTAGGTTTCACGTTTTTAGCTGTTTAGTGTGGGCGGTGGCTGATGAAACAAACAAACAACAACAAAAAAATATTCCCCACCTCCAGCCAATCACCACCCACATTTCCTCCAGCATGCCCAAAATCTCACCAAGTAAGTTTCTCACCATGCTCTGAAAAAGCAAATGTCTATTTTCTTGAAAATCACAGTATCGCTAATGTTCTGCATCTTCTGCAGTTCAGTAAACACACGAGATCTTCTCGCTCAGACTCTTCACCTCTCGCCTTCCCTCTCCCCTGCTTGAGGTCTTTAAAGCAGCGCAGGAGAACCAGGTGGAGCAAGGTGTCCAAGGCATGGAGAGAGGAAAGAGAGAGAGAGAGAGATAGAAAGAATGTGCAGGGGGAGGAGTTAACGACTGATCTCAGGCATGATCTTCCATGGGGAAAACCAGACGCGTGCCCCGGGTCAGGAGGTCCTGCTCCCGTGAGTCCACTAGCTCTCTCTCCAGCGCCTCTTCAGACATGCTGCCATTGTGCTTGCCGCTCTTCGGCCCTGATGCAGATGACGACGATGAGGCACCGTTAACCGTGATGGCGGTGTCGCCGTATGTCAGTGTCAGGTCTCCATCTGTCAGGATGAGGTCCGAGTCAGTATCCCGAAGCTGCTCACTATTCTGTGGAGCACAGGAACAAGAAGGAGATGAGGCGGGGGAGAGGGGCGGGGCGCTCAGGTGCGCGCGCGCGCACACAGACTTGCATAGCTAAAAAACATTGTTAATATTACCGAGCAAGTTACATACACTTCATTCATGTGACCTGATGTCACAACATTTTAAATAACAGTTTTAGAGAAAGAACTCATCCAGAACCTTAAAGTCAACCTTCAACCTTCAGTTTGTCCCTCTAGAAAAAGTTTGAAGTGCAACAGATAGTTCTGCTGCTTTTACACGGGTAGCGAGAACGAGCTGCGCCTGGAACAAGTCACACCCGCTTTCCTTTGTGTTTACACACCCACTCCTTAATGGTGGTAGACCAGAGGTGAGACAGATCAACGCTTAAGTGTGCATGCGCAAATCGGTAATCAGAAGCAAAATGGCGGATCTTTGTGCTTACTGTCATCTTTACATATTTTGTAATTTCTTAAGGCGTCGATGGGGATGCCTCCACCTGGTAGACTACACGCCTTATTAAGTTGTGATTTGGGGATGGACATGTGACCTCACAGTAATCTTGACCTGGTGAAATT
>JAODJS010000023.1:65241763-65251950 GCA_027576325.1 Sciades assimilis | reverse complement strand
TTTTATGCCCATTAAAATGGGTGTTCAGCATTGCCAATTCATTTTGTTCTACTGATGGCTGGTCGCACCGGTGCGCCTAAAAATATTTTTTAGGTGCACTATTGAAAAAAATGGGCGCATGTGCGACCAAATTGGTCTCTGCGCATCTGGGTATACTGTGGAGTCAACTGCGCCAGAGCGCGCCTTACAACTCGTTCGCCCAGCCTGTATCCTGAGGCTCTCAGCATGCCGGTCATCACCTTCCTGCCGCAAACAGGACCACAAACGGTCACTGCCGGAGCCACGACTGCTTCCACACCGTGTTGACCAAGCCATGAGTAATCATATCTGTGAATGTTCTTACGAGCGCAGAACTTCGAAATCGAGGAAAGACTGGAACCGTTCTCGAGCCCATATTGATTCCGCAGAACTTCCCTGACCTGTTTACATGAATAGGACTGCTCCTCCACTAAACTACGGATAACAACTTCATACGCATCCAGTGCACTCCAGTCAGACATCTTCCACAGCTAGCAGACGTTACCTTGCGCCTTGGTTAACCAGCGCCACCCGGTGGACGCCAAAATGTTTTGTCTGGTTTATCAGGCTACTTGCACCTTGCATGTCATGATGCTAGGTATGGTTATTACACCCTCTGTAGGTATGGAAGGGGAAAAATCTACTTGTCTACCATTTATAAACTATGCCATTTAACACTGTGATCACGTGTAATTATGCACTGATCAAGTTATCCCACTCCACAGCATTCATTGAAGAAGAGCTGAATTGTTCCTAGCGCATGTAGCCTGTATGCTACTGAAAATAAAAGATTAGTTGTTAAATTTCACCAGTGTCAGACCGACACATTCATGCATAACTTCACCAACACCGTCTCTGCCCACAACTATCACAACACAGCCCCATCATAACGCTCTGCCAACTACTCGAGAACTCGAACGGCCTTACTTGTGGTGTGTAGGCCTAGACCTACTATAAGTTGTCTGAGAAAAAGAGGTCTTGGCACAATTTAACCTAGGTGAGGGATTTGGAGTTAAAGGATTTCAGTAAATTGTGCCATTGAAAATTGAAGTGCAACAGAAGAAAAAAATAATGCTATGAATCCAAAACAAAGTTTTAGTGTAAGCATATTGCACCAAGCGAGCACAGCAAGTTTCCTTTCTTTACCAAGGCCAGGACTTCTTGGTCATATCAGACACACATGCCGTCTTCCCTTTTCTCTGTGACAATCTCCTTGGGTGGCTGCACTGTTGGCACACCAGTTTTGTCCATATTAAAGTTATGTTGACCTGAGTACTGTAGTTTGCAACAGATGTGGTGGTGTGACTGTCAACTGAGGACAGGGGCCCTGGAGATGATATTGCCCCTTCCCAGGGTTCCTGGTTTCTCTGTGTGTGTTAAAGAGTGAGCAAGTGGGCCAGTCAAGATTGCATGAGGCACAACTTAGTTCAGGCCCTTTTTCACAAATCACAACAGCCCCATGCTAGCTGTATAAAATCATAATGAAGTTCACCAAAGCGCTAAACATGTTGGATGCAACATAAGAAAAAAACCTCCTGAATCCTAGAAGTTTTACATTGTAAGGCAAAGAAGCTACGTTGTTGTCAGTTATAAGTGCTTATCATTCATGCAATTACACTATTTTTTGCTGGATGAATTAAATGGCTTACTTTAAAAAAAATGTGTGGTCAGTTTTTTCAATGGCTCTCCAAAAACAGCTTTGCAAAACTTCTCTCCACTGTGTCACTTTACCCCACTGGTCCACTTTAATCTACTCTCCCCTACCCATACAACATCTCCTTCTCTGTTACTAATATACATTTCTCATGGCATGACATTACTGTATGTATTACTAATGAATAAAGCAAGTCATTTCTGTTAAACATTTTACTTTCCTTTTCAGTATTGACATCACATAAAACTTTTCTGTCATCAGTCGTAACAGCCGTATTAACAGTCACATCATTATGCAACATTTCGGTTTGTGAAGATGCCAAACACAGAACATCAACATTCACCATGCACTCAAATACAATAACAGAATAAAAATAAAATAAAATACAGCGTAGTATATAACTTTAAAACCATACTACTGCAACAACATGAATCAGGACTTTCCATTATCCTGTTGAAGGCACTAAATCTTGTGCACATTATTAACAAAGCTTACAGAATGTGAGAACAGTCCACCGATACAAAGTGAGACATGGTTACTAGAAAGAGTGACATGACAGCATTGCATGATGGACATTATGATCCACTCAAATATTAATAGTAAAGCAAGTTAAAGATTTGCTCATACACTCAAATGCAATAACAGAATAACATAAAAGGTAGTATGTAACTTTTCAAATGGTTTTATATACTTCTGAACCACATTATTAATCTGGACTTCCAATTACCCTGTCACATGCACTAAATCTAGTGCACACTACTACTAACAAAGCATAACAGAATGTGAGAGAACTGTCTATCAGTAAAGGTGTGACAGGTCTACACAAGAGTGGCATGAGTTAACAGTGGATGTATGATGGATATTAATATTGAGAAGTGATATTTTTCTAATGCCCACAACCCAAAAAGTGTTAATAGACTTAATGACAATAGTCATTAACATTTAGTGTTATGTCATATTAATGATACCCTCATGCATTCTTATGTAGAAACCATAAAACTAAGAGTTACAGAATAGGCTATCTAAATACACCTACAAATACTGTACTGTAAATTACGTTTTTGTTTATGTTGCCTAATTGTTAAGTTTAGACAGTACCTCGGCCAGACCTCTCAAATAAACCAGTTTGCTGGCAAACATTGGAGACTTACACAACAGACAGGTGTCATTGCCACTTATATAGGTCTGGACACAAGGGCCACACCCTGCCACCTGCCCACAGCAAACAGTGACAACAAGGACTGTGTCTGGAATAGCTGTACACATTCTGCATGTTAATGCCTGTCGCAGACAAGAGGCGATCTGTAGTGTCATGGACATTTCAGACACTCTTTCTTTTACCTCCTGTAACACCTCACATTGTTGCACCATCTGAAGGACATTGGTGTTAATATGCCCAACAGAAATCTGGAGCTCGTTGAACTTCTCATCTAGGTTTTCGGACACCCTGGCCGTAGCATTTTTAATTTCAAGCTCCACTTCTTGCAGCCCATCAAGCACCTCATTTTCTTCAAGGTCCATCCTAAAAAAATATATAGGTGCAATCATTATTACAATTGTGTCATGCTTACACATTAAAGCGACACAAATTCAGTTGCCATCAACTGCAATTACTCAAATGTCTGGGAAAAATTCAAAGCAAACAATTGTTGTATGTTGTCATGCTATTTAAATTGAGCTTGATTAACAGCGTTTTCACACCTGGTCCCTTTCAGCCGCCTAAGCGAACTCAGAGTAGTGACTCAGCATTTTTGTCACATATGTGAACGCTCCAAAGCGTACCCAGAGCGTACTCCAAAGCGAACCGTACAGAGACCTTAGTTGACGTGGTCTCAGTTCGGTTCGCTTATGAGTTCTGACAAGTTACACTTGTGACTAGGTGTAATCACTTAAGGAGGGCTCTAGAGGACCAGGTGTGATAAAAAGAAGAGTGATGGACCATAAAAGCCTACCAGGACCAGAAAGATCAGCCAGTTCTTTTTGTAATACACTCACAATATGAACAAATACAGAACTGAGTCATTTTGCTGTCGGTTCTCTTTTTGGTCCACTTAAAGAGGACTGAGTTTGGTTCACTTAAAGGGGACCAGGTGTGAAAACCCTGTGACAGTTAGCAGTGTGTATGTGTGCGCGTGCACACACAGGGTAATTCTGATCACAATTGTTACTATACATAGACCAATGTAAGACACAATCCGTGTGTACTGACCCTGTTAGGCCAGTAAGCCACAGAATTCTAGGACAATATGAGCAAACCGTAGGCCTATGCATTTTGCAGAATAATGGTGGAGGGCAGGATAAGGAGCAGGGGTTGTCAAACTTTATTAGGCTGGGGACCCCATATGTGGCCAAAGATTTTTCAAGGACCCCTCTTCATAGCAAAAAAAACTATATACCTGTAGCTACTGTTCTTTTCAAGGAGTAAACTGGAGACTAACAGCGTTTTCACACCTGGTCCCTCTCAACCGCCTAAGCGAACTCAGAGTAGTGACTTAGCATTTTTGCTGCATGTGTGAACGCTCCAAAGCGTACCCAGACCCCTCGGAAGCGAACCGTACTGAAACCTTAGTTGACGTGGTCTCAGTTTGGTTCGCTTATGAGTTCTGACAAGTTAAACTTGCGACTAGGTGTAATCACTTAAGGAGGGCTCTAGAGGACCAGGTGTGATAAAAAAGAAGAGTGACACACCATAAAAGCCTACCAGGACCAGAAAGATCAGCCAATTCTTTTTTGTAATATACTCACAATATGAACAAAAACAGAACTCAGTCCTTTTGCTGTCGGTTCTCTTTTTGGTCCACTTAAAGATGACTGAGTTTGGTTCACTCAAAGGGGACCAGGTGTGAAAACCCTCTTTTGGTCCCCACTTTAAGTAATTTAAGTATTGATTAATGTCTCAAGCAATAATCATTGTAAGTAATCACTTATATATATATTTTTTACTATATATGCGTGTAAAAGTTCGGGTTGGGAGTGCGTGGGTTGTCTTGGGCACAGGTAAGGGGCTGCTTTCAGATAAAAAGGTTAAGAGCCACTGCTTTAACTACTCCATTCCTACAGTCCTATGCTCCAGAATTAGCAATCATGAATGACAGTGAAACACATAAATACAAATTAGAGTGGGGCAAATTTGACCACGGGGGGCCACCATAACCTAAAAATAAATGGGACAATAGAGTAGTAAGCCTATCTGTGTTAAAAAAAAAACTAAAACAAAGTTACCTTTTCTTTTTTGTTGTGCTCTCTAGTCTGCCTGTCTTCGGTTTGGACAGGTCTTGATTCTTGATAGCGTACAGCTTTCGGCTTGGTATTTTCCAAAATTCCAGATCTTAAATATAAAAAGAACAGGTATTAATATGTTGTGACCATATTGCACCTGCAAAGCACATCACACGTTTACTTTATAAAACAAGGCCAGGACTCCATTGCCATATCAGAAACATGTCGAGTGTTTGCCTTTCTCTGTGACAATCTCCTTGAGTGTCTGTGCTGTTGTCAAACCACTTTTATATTAAAAGTTATGTTGACCTGAGTACTGTAGGCTACTGTACGATTGTAGGAGGTTACATCAGCTTTTAATTAAACAACAATCGACCTTTTTCTTTTGCCTTTCTTTGTAGGCTTTTAGACTTTGCTTCCAACTTTCTTTAAGTAGAGGTTTACTGCAAAACAATACCTTTTTGTGTAACATTGATATGGCCCACCTTTGGTCTCTGCCGTGTCAGAAATCGCTATGCCTTTGGTATCGCAGATGGTATAGCTGTCTGCTGAATTTAAATACTCCTGCACCGTTTGGCCAACCATCTGAACCCCTTGGCCCTCGCAAATGGTCACATGGACAGTAGCTATAGACAACAGAAAATGGCATTTAAACCGAGTTACGGTTTTGAATTTTCAGTGCCATTGAATTCAGTGACATCAAAGTTTTTTAAACACAAAGACATACTGTAGGCAGATATTTTCCCGGAGTCCAGGACGTCCGCCACATATATCTGCTTCCTTACAGACTTCGCTCTTCGGAGCGGGTTCTGGAACGTATTAGAAGGATGGCCACCGCTTCTGGGGCGAGTGGAGGGAACGGGAAGAACCGGCGTGACTGTGGGTGTTGTTGGGGCCGATGTCGACGTCGACGGTCCTGCCAAGGCTTCCTTCGCGGTGCCAGAAACGGCAAATGAGCCCCTGTCTCTCATGATGCTGGTGTCAAAAACCCCGTTTGTATCCGGGAAAAATGTCTCCCTTGTAATGTCGTCCTCTAAATACATAGAGGTCGGCTCGATCTATAGGAAAAATATCACGAGGGATTAATTAATTTTCTTGCTAGCTGATGGGAGATGGCTAACTGTCGTTAGCTAGCTATGATAACTTGCCTGGGCTAGTTTCTTCGGTTACGAAAATACACGTTAAGGAATCACAACCATATAAAGTTACATTCTTACTCACAGAATTGTTCTCACCTTGAAAATCGCCTCTAGTCTATCACGCGTGATATCACGCGCTGCCATTATTAATCTCTTTGCGCCCTGGTGGACACTAAACTGCACTTGATAGCCGTCCATGACCGCTGTAGGCGAAGAGAACGGTGATTGCGCTGTGCTCCCCTTATATTAGTCAACCCCCCCTCCTTCCCCGGGTGCATAGTTCAGCTCAACCACGACGCAGAAATTGAAAATTGGAATATTAACCCATTTTACTTTGGTTTCAAATTCACATTTTTCTCTTTCAAAGACCACCGACAAAATTACATTGAAACGAACAAACAACATCAATTATCTGTTTTCTGAGTTGTCTGGAAAATTGAAAATTGAAGTTTTGAACCCATTTTTTCATCTTTTTTCATGAATTCAGAAAATGGATCAAATCACTGCAAAGCGTTACACGGACCGTTCAGGTTCATATTCTGTTGACTCCGATTTCATTCAATAGTGTTTTCTGAAATATTCAATTTCAAATTACAAACTATTTTTCTCGATTCAACAAGACTGCAATCCTGCTTGTTGAACAATTCAGAAGAATTGGGAATCCAGTGGTGTCTTATAGTGCCACCATGCGTCCAGCAATAAAACTGCAGGTAAGAGGTGTAGTCTGGGATATGTTCAACAGTTACCAACTTGTAAATGAATGTGGTCATGTTCCCAAGTCAGTCTGACTGATCAAGAACACAAATTGTCAGAAGAAACACATTTGGTATGTTTTCAGAAGGCAATCATATGGAACCGTTTGGAGTTATTGGACTAGAAGAAGTTGCTACTACGAGAAGATTTACCAATCACCTTACTGTTGTGTTAAGGTAGTCTCCTGGAAATTAGAGAATTAGGAAAAAACCACACAAAGCATGTGTGTATGTACACAGTTCAGGCCACAGGTTTTTTCAGGGTTCAAATTTGGACACTGAGATGTGTTTGTTTCTATGTTGCTTGGGTTGCTTGTAGTATTGACACCAGGGTTATTTCTAGCTAGGGATACAAGCAGTCACGTAGAGGTCTGAACCATCAGGGAGCCACATATAGTGGATATAAAAAGTCGGTACACCCCTGTTAAAATGGCAGGGTAAACCTTTACCCTAGATCACTAGTTCAAGTCCTGATGATGCTACTGGATATCCATGGCCGGGAGCTCTAGAAAACAAAATTGGCCTGTGACCTCAGGAAGGGAGGGGTGGTATACTCTCTCTCCCCTGTCAATTACAGCAATGTTAGCCAATCATGGGTGCCTATGAGCTCATGGCTGCAGAGGTGAGCAAATACCACCTTCTTCCAAGCTTGTCCTGATGCTGCTCTTGATGCCACTTGAACAAGCAATTTGAAAAGATGCGATTGTGTGCCTTGGATGAAACATGCGATAGCCTTTGCCCTTGCTGGTTGGTAGCTGTTGTGTGAAAGGGGAGAGCTGTTTAGTGGATGGGAATTATCCATCCATCCATCCATCCATCCATTACCCTTAACCACTTATCCTGTGTAAAGTCGCAGGCAAGCTGGATCCTATCCCAGCCGACTATGGGCGAGAGGCAGGGTACATGCTGGACAAGTCATCAGGTCATCTCAGGGCTGACACATAGAGACAAACAACCATTCACACTCATGGTCAATTTAAAGCCACCAATTAACCTAACCTGCATGTCTTTGGACTGTGGGGGAAACTGGAGCACCCAGAGGAAACCCATGCATACATGGGGAGAACATGCAAACTCCACAAAGAAAGGCCCTCGCCGGCCGCTGGGCTTGAACCCAGGACCTTCTTGCTGTGAGGTGACAGTGCCAACCACTACACCACCATGCTGCCCTGCTATAATAGTTATTGAAAAATAAAAAATATTCTTTCTTACTATCAAATACTTTCATTCTATATTTTGTTGCTTTTTTGTATTTTTTCATGGGGTTTGTTTTCAAGTAAAGTTTTTATTTCGTCCTTGGTTGAGCAACGTGTGCCACCATTTTGTTTTTCTCTACTCACGGTACATGAGCTGATAGCCTAGTATTAGAGTAGCCAATCAGAGTGTGTGATTGCTCAGATCCAGTGAATGTGGATAGAATAAATACATATATTCATGATCTGTTACAGGCATAAGCTATGTTGCTTGAACTGGAATACAGTATAATAAACTAAGATACAAAACACCCAATCCCCAACCTGTGGATATTAAATCATTAGCCTAAGGCAGAATTTGAATATTTCTTTTAAAAATCTCTGGGAATTCAGTCAGAGTAAATTGACAATCCACCATAGTGTCTACTTACCCCATGCAAAATCTTCTCTGGTCACCCACCAAGGATCCATTGTTCTCCGACAAGACTCCACTGGTTTCCCACAAGCCTGAGTGTATGCTCAGCTTTCATTTTCCCTCTATACCTACTCCCTCAGTGAAGTAATATCCTTTCGTGGCTTTTAATATCACTGCTATGCTGATGACATGCAACTGATTCTCTCCTTCCCTCCTTAGACATTAGTGCTTCTGTGCAGATCCCAGTGTGTCTGGCAGACATCTCATGATGGATGGCAGTGCATCGCCTGAAACTAAATCCCTGCAAGACTGACCTGCTATACATTCCAGACAGTGCATCCCCATTTCGAGATCTTGGCATCTCACTTGGTCTCACCTACAGAAAAAAACACATGAATGTCACATGTGATTTTTCACATGTGATCACATGTGACTTTTGCACTCAGATATGTGGAAAATGTGTTTTGCACATGGGAAACATGTGGTTTGGGCCCAATTTTATGTGAATCACATGTGATCCCATGGTAACACGTTACAAAATCTGATACCACATGTGTCAACATGTGATCACATGTGAAATACATGGGAAATTCATGTGTTTGTTTTTTTTTTTTTTTCCTGTAAGGGTCTGACAATTCTCAAAACCTTGTGGCATAGCTTATGCCCCTAGCTATCATTTTCTGCTCATTTTTAACTCGGTTGCAGGTTTCTCCATAACAATATCAGGATAACAGTGGTTCATTTCTGTCCACTGAGGCCACTCAAGTGCTTGTTCGGTTTCTTGTCACCTTGAAATTGGACTGCTGCAACTGGTCTTGGCAGGGCTTCCTCCGCATTCCACCCTTACGACTGGTCCTCAAGGTTTCCATCTCACAAAGTTTTCCCACATCACTCCATTGCTGTATTCCCTCTCTTCGCTGTCCACATCAGATTTAAATCACTGATGCTTGCCTACAAAGGCAAAAATGAATCAGATTCCACCTTACTGTAGACACATTTCAAACCCTGTTCTGCACCACATTATCACTTTCCTTTCTAGCTGTATACAAGCATGACTTAAGTTGATCCACCATCCCTCAAGACATGAGAAAAACAGGCATCAAGACTCTTCTCTGTACTGGCACCAACATAATGGCAAGAACATCTCATGGTTTTCTGAACATCTGAATCACAGGTTCTCATAAAAAGAAGACTGAACGCCCACCTTTCACTGAACACTTGAGCACTACACATTTAACAAACTCAACTTGTACTCTGTTTTCTTTGTTCTGTCAACTTCTGTTTAACAGGGCTTTAGCTTTATTGTATGCTCAGAACATGGCCTATTTCAACTAGCATGAGGATGTTTAACAGATCTCTGCCTGTTGCCCAAGAGAAGGCATCTAGTAAGTGCTGTATAAAAAGAAAAAAAAGCTTTCAACTTCCACAAGTCCAGAATTTTTGACTCCCCAGCAATTATACCCAAGGATACACTTCCCACTCAGGATAATGTGTTCTGAAAGCATGCATCAAAACATAGTAGCAACTCACATCTGTCTTGATTTGACAGCCTGATGGTCCTTTCAGAATAGACCACTATTTCAGTCTACTTCTTCATGTACTGTACTTTACCTGCTGTAAATAAGTCACTTTACATGAGTGAGATTCAAAAAAAATAAAAAAAAAATAAATAAATAATCAGCACTGGCGGCATGGTGGTGTAGTGGTTAGCGCTGTTGCTTCACAGCAAGAAGGTCCGGGTTCGAGCCCTGTGGCCGGCGAGGGCCTTTCTGTGTGGAGTTTGCATGTTCTCCCCGT
>JAODJS010000023.1:62420585-62430681 GCA_027576325.1 Sciades assimilis | reverse complement strand
ATGTGCAAAAAGGGGAGTCTGAAAAATTCACACCGTTTTTAAAACACTGTTTTGAGCTAAATGTGACAAAATGTTGAAATTTTCAGCACAGTCAGCTTTACAAACGGCGCCTCATAGATATATATATATATATATATATATATAATTTTTTTTCACATAACATCAGTATTTGATATATTGCTCCTGTTCGTCTTCCCCTTACAAAGTCTGTTAACCACGGTGGTGGATTTCTGATTCAGACATTGTGCCTCGGGTCTGGTTCTTGCTCAGCCTGCACATTCTCAGGCACAGTGATTCTCTCAAGTATAGTATCATTGTCCTCACTGGTGCAAGCTGGAGCCTCGTTTGGGAAGTGCGCCAGCTTTGTGGCATTCCATTTCTGACCATCACTGAAAAGGTTAGTACTCAATCCAACTGTCTTCATGAGAGTCAGAGGTTCTGTGTATCTGGATGATCCTTTGTAGACATGTCCAGGTCTTCGGGCTTGTACAGTATCATTCATCTAGAATGTGGACACATGAACCTCTCTTTCTGTCTGTGTACTGCTTTCTCTTTTTTGATTTTGTCTCGCAGTCTCTTTGACTTGTTCAAGTGGTGTAATTTTGCATGAGACAGGAAGGATGTTCAGTTTTGTGTGCATCTTCCTATTTCTCAGCAACTCAAATGGAGTAGCTCCAGTAGTAGCATGCGGTGTAGCACAATAAATCTGTAAGAACTCTGTCACTGCTTGTTTCCATGGTGTGTGCATTATTTCCACAGTCTGGAGACACTCTTTCAGCACCCTATTTAATCCTTCAATCTCTCCATTTGCTCTTGGACAGTAGACACTAGGGTGCAGATGTTTAATCTCTCTCTCAGAAAGTTGACAAATTCATGGAAATAAATGAATGTCCATTAGTAGGGTTTCCTTCATGACTGAACACTATTGCTAAAAAGCAAATAATCACCTCTGTTATGACTATAGAAGCAAATACTACTTGTGGCCCCTTACTGTAAAAGTCTGTGAAAGTGATGGCTTAACGATAGCCCCATGTGGCATGCTCAAATGGACCGGTTATGGTAATGGCCACCGGGCAACATGGTGGTCTAGCGGTTAGCACTGTCGTCTCACAGCAAGAAGGTTCTGGGTTCAAGCCCAGTGGCTGACAGGGTCCTTTCTGTGTGGAGTTTGCATGTTCTCCCCGTGTCTGCACGGGTTTCCTCCAGGTGCTCTGGTGTCCCCCACAGTTCAAAGATATGCAGTTAGGTTAACTTGGGCTGAAGTGCCCTTAAGCAAGGCACCTAACCCCGACCTGCTCCCTGGGTGCTGTAGCATAGCAGCGCACTGCTCTGGGTATGTGTCTGTGCTCACTTGTGTGAGTACATGTTTGTGTTCACTGCTTAGATAGGTTAAATGCAGAGGACAAATTTCATTGTGCTTGAGTGTGCTGTCCATGTGACAAATAAAGGGTTCTTCTTCTTTTCCCATGGCCCATCTGGCAATTCCACAGGTGTAAGTGGTGCAGGTGCAATCTTCACTGTTTTGCCATTCTATTGGCATGACACATATGAAGCTATCTTAGACGGTACATATTTGTCCATTTGTGGCCACCAATAAAGCTCTCACAGTCTCTGCTTAGTGCGCACCACTCCCTGGTGCCCTTCATGTGCCAAGTCTATCACTTTGGAACACAGTGATATAGGCACAATGAAGTGGTCAGTATCCCTCATGACAAGTGCATTATCTATGGCCAGTACATCTTGCACATTAAAGTATGAAGCCAGTTCATTTGTCACATTCTTTCTGCATTTTGGCCAATCTTTTTATATCTGCTGTTGCAACTGAGTCTATTCAGAGCAAGGTTCAAATGCAGTGGTAAACTCTGGCAAAAACATGGCATGCAAAGAATCCATAAAGAGAGTAGCCACTATGTCTGGTTCCACTTCACCTTCTTCTGTTGTAGGCAGTGGAAGCCTGGACAGGCAGTCCACTATCACATTCTGTTTTCCAGGGTGGTAAGCTACGTCATATGTAAAGCAAAGTAGTTATACTGACCACCTTGAAATTTGCAGTCCAGCATGGCCAGTAACTTTGGACATAAGCAAGGCGAGCTTGGTGAGCTATGCGCAGCACGATATGATGTCCCGATAGATAGTGTCTCCATCTTTCTACTGCCCAAATGCATGCAAGTGCTTCACTTTCAACATGGGAATACTTTCTTTCAGCAGGAGAGTGTGTCCTGGATTCAAACACAATGATTCTGACTGTATTATCTGGATGAAGTTGGCTAAGTACACCCCACAGTCCATAATGAGATGCATCAGTAGTCACATATGTAGGCAGTGCAGGGTCATATAGTGCTTGAGCAGGGTTCTCAACTGTCACTCTTTTAATTTCAGCAAAACTGTACTCAGCCTCGGCAGTCCAGTTGAACTGCTGTTTTGTAGACTCCCTGAGTATTGCACTGTGGCAGCGGGGGCGTGGCTGAGCATTGGTCTGTGAATTGAAGGCAGACTCAGGGAAGGTAAGTGGGAGAATCACTGCACCTGATGGGAATTAATCTGTGTTTGTGTGTCTTCCACAGTGACCGTGCCCTATTAGTGGAGAGGCAGAGCAAAGGAAGAGGGCTCTTCCCCAACCTGGACACCTCTGTGTGTGTGTGTGTGTGTGTGTGTGTGTGTGTGTGTGTGTGTTTGGGTGAGTGAAATAAGAAGCTGAAAAGCTAAAATAAAAGAGTTTTGTGAGAACTCAGTTCTGGCATGTCATGATTCTGTGCTCCACCCACCTTAACTATTTTTACAGTGGTGCCGAAACCCGGGATGGAGTACAGAAGAGAACAGCCTCATGGCATCCTCCTCCTTCAAGGACCTGGTCTGTGCCCTCACCATGGCCCAACAGAGCCAGCACCAGGTGCTGGTTGCCTTCCAGAAGGAGCAGGAACAACAGTTTGAAGCCCTGGTGCTGGCACAGCAGGAAGACTGCCAGGCATTCCGGCACCTGCTCGCATCGGCGAGGTCCACTATCACCACTGCCGCGGACCCTCCCCACCTCACCCTAATGAAGATGGGTCCGCATGACGACCCTGAAGCCTTCCTCGCTCTGTTTGAGCAGGCAGCAGAGGCATGGGGTTGGCCGATGTAACAGCACGCGGTGTGCCTCCTCCCCCTGCTAATTGGTGAGGCGCAGTTGGCCATGCTACAGCTCCCCACCGACAGCCGGCTGGTCTACGCCGACCTCCGCAGGGCCGTCCTCCAATGTGTGGAATGCTCCCTGGAGCAGCAACAGCAGCACTTCCGCTTGCTGAGCCTGGAGGAGGTCGGCCACCCAGCCATTCGCATTTGGCCAGCAACTCCAGGATGCTTGCCGGCGGTGGCTGAGGGCCAACAACTGCGATGACAAGGGAATCATCGACCTGGTGGCACTGGAACAATTCATTGCCTGACTTCCAAAAGGAACAGCAGAGTGGGTCCAGTGCCATCACTCGGTATCACTGGATCAGGCCATCGAGCTGGCGGAGGACCATATGGTGGCTGTTATGATGGCAGGACAGTGTGTCTGCTCTTCTCTCCTTTCTTCTCTCTCTCTCTCCCCTTCTGTTCCTCATCCTTACCCCATTCCCCCACCGCGGAGGTGGGGGTCGGTTCCACCCCAGCTGGCCCACCACACCTGCGGTGCCCTATCGTTTCCTCCTTCCATGTCTGTGTCTCCCCCCCTCCCCCTCAGGTGAGTTAGCTCCAGATCACCGGTGCAGAGGGAGAGCTTGGGCCTGTTTGCTAGTGCTGGAAGGAACTGGGGCACCTCCAGCATCAGTGCTTGGTGATGGAGGTGGGCGTGGTGGTCCAGATCTCTGATGCGCCAGGGACCACCCTTGATCAGGCTGGAGCGTATTGCATACCGGTGAGTATCCAGGGGGATACGTATCAAGCTTTGGTGGACTCCAGCTGTAATCAGACCTCAGTCCACCAAAGCCTGGCATTGGAGAGAGTACAATTGGTGAAGCTGTTGTGTGTGCATGGGGATGTTCACAACTACCTTTTAGTGTCAGTCCACATTCTATTTAGAGGGGAGAAATTTAGAGTAAAGGTGGCGGTTAATCCTCACCATACCCACTCGATAATTTTTGGGGAGTGATTGGCCGGGATTTAGGGAATTAATGGCACATTTAATGACGGGTGGGGCCTGCCATAATTTAGTGGGGGAGGTCCCAGTGTAGCATTGGCGGGAGCAGCTGTCACAGAGCTATCTACATCATCACCGTATCAGAGTGAGGAGCAGCAGGCTCCTCCTCTCTCTCTTGGAGAATTCCTTGCGGATTTCCCATTAGAGCAGTTGCGAGATGAAACTCTGCGGCATGCGTTTGACCAAGTGAGAGTAATTGATGGCCAAACGCTCCAGCCAAACCCCACCCCATCCTTCCCCTATTTCTCCATTATTAAGGATAGGTTATACCGAGTGATGCAGAACACTCAGACTAAGGAACTGATAACACAGCTTTTAATCCTAATGAGCCGCTGGGAATTTATATTCTAGGTGGCTCACTTTAATCCCATGGCTGAACACTTGGGGCAGGATAAGACACTAGCCCGAATAATGGCCTGGTTCTATTGGCCAGGGATTTGCAGCGATGTCCATAGGTGGTGTACGGCGTGCCATGAATGCCAATTAGTAAATCTTGCAGCCATTTCAAAAGCGCCTTTGCACCCTCTGGCATTAATCGAGACCCTGTTCGAAAGAATTGGGATGGATCTCGTTGGGCCATCAGATAGCAGCTTTACCACCTCAATTTATTAAAACTTTGGAATTAGAAGGTCCCCTTCATGTTGGTGTCAGTGGTTCCAGAGAAGGCAGAGCTGGGTCCGGAGATTCAAAAAGGAAAATTGACATTGCCCACCACTCCGGTCCCCTGTGGAGACCACCTCTCCCCGACCTAACACGCGGAGGTCACCCAGTTGCAGACAGAATTTTCTGACATGTTCACGCCCCTGCCTGACCGCACCCACCTCATACAACACCACATTGAGATGCCTCTGGGGGTAGTGGTGCGCAGCCACCCTTACAGACTGCCTGAACACAAAAAAAAGGTGGTTTGGGAAGAATTCGAGGCCATGCTCAAAATGGGCATCGTCAAGGAGTTCCACAGTGACTGGAGCTGCCCGGTGGTCTTGGTTCCCAAGGCCGATGGGTCATTCCAGTTCTGTGTGGACTATAGAAAAGTCAATGCGGTGTCTAAATTTGACACAGACCCAATGCCTTGTATTGACGAGCTGCTCAATTGACTAGGCACGGCTTGTTTTTGTTCGATTCTGGATTTGACAAACGGGTATTGGCAGATCCCCTTGACTCTGCTATCCTGAGAGAAAATGGCCTTTTCCACACTGTTTGGCTTACATGAGTTTGTCACACTTCCTTTTGGGGCATCCACTACATTCCAGCGGCTTATGGATAGGGTTCTCTGCCCCCACGCCACCTATGCACCCGTCTACTTGGATGACATTATTATTTACAGTAATGACTGGCCGCAGCACTTACTGTAGAACACCTAAGGGCTGTCTTTAGGTCGCTGAGGCGAGAGTGTCTCACAGTCAGCCCGAAGAAGTGTGCAATTGGGTGGGTGGAAGTATGGTATCTGGGTTTCCACTTGGGCAGTAGGCAGGTGCATCTCCAAATTAATAAGATGGCAGCGATTGCGGCCTGCCTGAGGCCAAAAAGGGGGTGAGACAGTTCCTGGGGCTGGCTGGCTACTATCATAGGTTTATACATAATTATTCAGATGTCGCCAGCCTGCTGACTGATCTCACTAAAAAGGGGGCACCAGATCCGGTCCAGTGGATGGAGCAATGCCAGTGGGCTTTCTCTGAGGCTGCACTGTGAGGGAGACCACTGTTATACTCCCCTGACTTTTCTCTCCCCTTTGTTTTGCAGACAGATGCATCAGACAGAGGGCTGGGGCTGTTCTGTCTCAGGAGGTGGAGGGGGAGGATCGTCCAGTACTGTTCATTAGCCGGAAGCTGTCAGTGTGTGAGGGCTGGTACAGCACCATAGAAAAGGAGTGCCTTGCCACCAAGTTGGCAGTCCTTGCCCTCCGCTACTACCTACTGGTACGCCCTTTCACCCTGTGTTTGGACTATGCACCCCTCCAATGGCTCCACCACATGAAGGATGCCAATGCGTGGATCACTCATTGGTATCTGGCACTCCCACCGTTTAAGTTCAAGGTGGTTCACAGGCCGGGGACGCAGATGGTCATGGCGGATTTCCTCTCCCGTCGGGGGGAGTCAGCTGCAGGCCAGACGGCTCCCTGGCCTGAGTCGGGCGGTGGGGGTATGTGGCAGCAGGGGTGTGGTCAAGCGTCGGTCTGTGAATGGAGGGCAGAGTCAGGGAAGGTAAGTGGCAGAATCACTGCACCTGATGTTATTTAACCTGTGTTTGTGTGTCTTCCCCAGTGACCACACCCTGTAAAAGGAGAGAGAGAGAGCAGAGGAAGGGAGCTCTCTCCCCAACCAGAGGACTTGTGTGTGTGTGTGTGGCTGGGAGAGTGTGTAAAGCTGAAAAGCTATGAAAAAAGAGTTTTTGGAACTCAGTTCTGGCTTGCTGGACTTCTGTGCTCCACCCACCCGCTCTGATTTGTACACTGACAAAACTATGATGGGCTTGAGTTTATCATTGACATCCACATTTCCATTAAGAACGGATCAAAGTGATCATAACACTCAATCCTGACAAGAAGCACACAAACAGTTTGCACCTCGCACCCTTGGCATTACACTTTTTCTTTTTCCCCCCCATAAGCTTGACATTCAGCAACCAATTGCTCAGATTTGCAACAATACAAACAAACAAGTCCTTCCAGAACAAATATTTTTGTGTACCTACTACTTTAGCTGTCCAGTGAAATTTCCCAAGGGTATTGAGTTTAAATGGGTTGACACTATCACCACACAATGACTGCTCAGGTTGTACAAGTGCCTAAAAAGCAATTTTGTGCATCAACACAAATTTGACAGTGAAGAAATTCTCCAGCTCAAGAAATAACTCTGTTTATCGAAACATCCAAGATTTTCAGGTGCATCATTTTCCAGAATTATCAGTTCTCTAAAATGGCAGATGACATTTTTCCCCTACAAGTTCCAAATATCACTGATTAGTTTCAGTTACCAAATCATATGCAGATAACACGGTAATGTCATAATATAAATGTGGGCAGTATGGAGATGCAGGAGGTAACTTTTAACAGTCCCAGGGTCCTTGGTTTGATCCCGAGTTTACAGTAGGTCACTGTCTGTGTGGAGTTTTGTGTGTTCTCCCCATGTCCATTGCATTTCCTCAGAGTTCTCTGGTTTCCTTCCAATTTTCTAATGGCCAGTAGGTGGAATATGGACTGGGTGGCACGGTGGTGTAGTGCTTAGCACTGTCACCTCACAGCAACAAGATGTTTGCTGTGTTTGGCATGTTTGGGGTTTCTCTGGGTGCTCCTGTTTCTCCCACCGACATACAGTTATTTAGCCTAATTGGCTACTCTAAATTGCTCATAGGTGTGAATGTGTGTATGAATGGTTGTTTTCTAAGCACATAAATAGGAGTGTTGTGGCAGGAAGGGCATCTGGCATAAAACTGTGCTCCAATTAATATGACATGTGGATCAGTAGGGTCCACGTGGACCTCAACCTGGCAATAGTGCTGGACAAGGAGGAGGAACAAAAAGTGGACTATGGACTCTAAATTGCCACTCAGTGTCAAAGAGTGTATGTATGGTGCCCACAACCCTGAGCAAGATAATTCTGTATTTCTTAGCTTAAACAAACAGTCATACCTGTAGATCAATGTTGGAAAATAAGAGGGAGCATTGGCTTCCATTAAATCTGATTCACCAAAGTAATCAAGTAAAATTGAATTCTGTGAAGCAGGTTACAAATATAGGATTTAGGATCAACAACAAATGACTGGGAAAACAAACAGACACAGAATACAACATATGAAGAACATAATCCTCATTTTGCCAGAATCCCTCAAAAATCTAATTTGCCTTGGCTTTGCACCTATGCTGCCCAGCTGTAAGATTTCTAAGGAACATTATCTCTCCACTACACTGTTTATGAACTCTGGTTTACTCATATATACAGATCAACACTAACAGTATAATTAACAATTATCCCACAAAATCGAGTCATACATAAACTGATAGCCAACAAGGCGTGTAACACTGAGTTGGCTATAAGAGATGTATGACAATATTGAGTGAAATAGGTGTTTTATTCTATCCATATTCACTGGATTTTGAGAAACATCCATCCATTATCCATAATTGCTTATCCTGTGCAGGGTTGTGGGCAAGCTGGATTCTATCCCAGCTGACTATGGGCAAGAGGCAGGGTACACCCTGAACAAGTCACCAGGTTATCACAGGGCTGACACATAGAGACAAATAACCATTCACACTCACATTCACATATATGGTCAATTTAGAACCACCAATTAGCCTCACCTACATGTCTCTGAACTGTGAGGGAAACCAGAGCATTGGCTCTGGGCTCAAACCCAGAACCTTCTTGCTGTGAGGTGACAGTGCTAACCACCATGCCACCAAGGTTTTGAGAAACAGAGCACTGTTATTTTTTTGCAAATACGATAAAAATAAAATAAAAACTTAAAAAAAAAAAACATCTGACAAAATTTCTGCTTAGGTGAACTTTAAAACCTATCAATGGCTGCACGAATTTGACTTTTTAGATGCGTCCACGCATCTCTATAAGAGGCTGTGTCCTGTTGGTCCGTCCGTCCGTCCGTCCGTCCGTCCGTGACGCTTTTCTGAATTGTCATCGCCACTTTTGTCCACAAGGCGGCACTGTTGCATAGACGACGCATCGGATTGCTCCGCGTGGCGGGCTTGTTATTTACAATTTGTCCTTTGTCCCAACTTTTTTGGAATCGGGGTTGTACTACACAAGTATTCCACACTTGCTATTTGTATGGCCCGCAAGACAGAAGTACATCTCACTTTCTACCCCTAGGTGTGGCGCGCACACAGCGCATGCGACCTGCACGCAGCGCATATGACACGAGGGGCAAGACTCTGGGTATATATATTGGGGAGGAATCAAGGAACCAATCATGTGGTGTGTAGCATTGTAGAAAGGAAGAAGACCACCTTATTTGCTGTTTTTATTTGAGTATATGTTAATTTACCATGCAAAAGTCAAATAATAAAACATGAGTATCAGGGAATAACGCATTTTATTATATTGTAAGAAATCCCAACTAAATAGCCCAACAGTTTGAGCACTGAAACACCCTTTGACTCTGAGCTGCTGTCCTGCTCCTACTGAGTGGTGGGACGGGGTGCCGGGATGCCCTTGTCCTCATCACTGAGCATGGCACAATGGCCTGACAGCAATGATGGGATTGTAATGTCCTCACTTCTGGGCATCGTTAGCTGAAACATACATGAAAATCAGCATATATAATACTAATTACATAAGCATATAGATACTGAAATGAATGTTTAAAGCATGTGTATTTACCGGTGAAAATCCCTCTGGCGGGGAGCTGGGCCTTCTGCCGGCTTGAAGGCATACATCTCCCTATCCGTGCAGGGCTCGCTGGTGGTGCTACCATCATCATCAAATTCTTCCTCCTCCTCCTCCTCCGCTGTTTCAGACTGGGTTACTTCACTTTTGCTCGCTTCTTCTTGGGTCCTGTTTTCAAAATTTTAAACTGAAAATTTTTTACGTTTTCCCACAAAATATCCAATGTTCTTCAGCCGAAAGACAGACGCAGAATGCTGCAGACAGGCTGGTTTTATACCCACTCCTGGCAAGCTATGAGTGGTTGTACCGTGGCATCACACACACTTCACAAGTGCGGCCCGAACTCATACCACAGGAACCTGGTAAAATGCAAGTCTCACACACTCCACACTCACTGAACACACACTGATCACGTGTGTCAGACATACGCTTTCCACGGGCAAACAGCGCAATTTTCCCCACACCTCAAGGAAGTCAGACGTGCAACCTATACTTGACAAGTACTTTGCCCGTACTCCTCCTCCAAACTTTACCCCGGGTTCACCGCGACCCTGCGGCACGGCTGCGAGCTACCAAACCCTGCAACCCGTGC
>JAODJS010000023.1:62126018-62136864 GCA_027576325.1 Sciades assimilis | reverse complement strand
GAACAGAGACAGAGAGAGCTGGGATAGACTCTTCAAACTCTCTCTCACTTTCTTAACTTTTCTATCTTTCAATAAACATCATTTCTTTTGACATGCTCAGTCTCATTATTTCCACCACAGATGTCACTCTCCGGAGGAGCACAGACATTCACAAATGTGACCAGGACATTATCTATCTTGCCCTTGATTATGTATCTGCCTTCATCGTCTCTTTTTTTCTTTAATCAGATCAAAGTTCAACGAATTAGATATCATTATTTCAACCCCTCTTTTTCTACTATTTTTGCATGAACTATAATAGGTATTGGAGTACCCAAACTTTTTACATTTCTCATGTTCTGGTTTCGACATATGTGTCTCTTGTAAAAATATTATTTGGGATTTATCTCTCCTCATTTTCACTAGCACCCTACTCCTCTTGACCGGGTTACTCAGGCCGTTAACATTCAGAGATGCTATTTTCAGATAATGTGACATTATTACTCAGACATAGGAAAATGTAGATGGCTTTGTAATAGTGTTGCCCCCCAAATAACACAGTAAAACAAGAACAAAGACAGAACAAGGCCAACTGAACATAGTAAAGAACAGACCTTCAAAGAGGGAGGAGAAAACTCCTCACTGAGACCCCATTGGTGAGTCGAGGGTAGATCCTATGACTAATATAGGGCCCTATGCATAGGGTGGCTAGGACTAACCCCACCATCCTAAAGTCCAACGTAAGCTATTGAAGATGAAGTCGTCACTCCCAGACATTCATTGACAGTAAGCCAAAAAAGAGTCTGTTATTAGTCCAGTTCAAATCTTGTATTGCAGTCTTGCAATGGCAAATATCTTACCAGCTTGTGTTGATTTCTAATTCTTCATTTTACCTCCCTTGCGCTGGTGATCCGAGCAGATGATGGCCTCTGAACAGTAAGATCACTCTGGTAACTCTGAAGTTTATGCCGCGTTCTCCGGGTGACATCGTCCTCTGCCTCGCGATGTCCCGTTGTCTTCTGCCACGACCCCAGCAGCTCTCCCAGGCGCGCTCCCCAGTCAGTCTCCCCCTCAGCTGGCGTCACGTCTTCCACCATGATTCCACGTCTCTTCAGCTCCACTCTCGCTTCCTCCACACTGTTGTAAAGTCGGGCTCCCATCTCCCAGTGGATGCGCATGCTTACATACGGTGTTTGGAAATGGACTCCTTTCACTTTCAGAGCCTTTTTGATCCCGTTGTATTCTTTACATTTCTTGACCACCTCTGCAGTGTAGTCATGATCAAAATAAAGAGTCTTGTTATTCAGCTGGATCCTCTCTTTCTTGGCTTTTTTCCATGCCTCTTTTAAAACCCATTCTTTGGTTGCGAACTCCTGGAAGTTGATTTTGAATGCTCTCGGGGGTTTATCAGGTGCGGGTCTGTGCGCGCCGGTTCTGT
Source organism: Sciades assimilis (assembly GCA_027576325.1). Classification (NCBI taxonomy): domain Eukaryota; kingdom Metazoa; phylum Chordata; class Actinopteri; order Siluriformes; family Ariidae; genus Sciades; species Sciades assimilis. The sequence continues at coordinate 62,135,447 of JAODJS010000023.1, read as the reverse complement.
GTGCACATTGTATGTTTAACTCCATGTCGGCCGGTATCGGTAGCTTGCTTTGGATGAGTGCCTCAACAAACTCTAGCACCAAGTTTTCTCCTTCCTCTCCTTCTGCTACTCCAAAAATACAGATGTTGTTGTGTCTGGAGCATGACTCTAGATCGTTTAACTTATATTGCAGGGCTTTTTCCTGTTTCAAGCAAGAGCTCAGGGCCACGGTCATTTCAACTGCCCAACTGATTATTTCCACCCTGGACTCTGCTTCTTCCACTCGGTCCGATAAGTTGCGTATTTCTGCCCCAAACACATCCAATTTACCGTTGATTTCTTGTCCAAGAAGGGTGATTTCTTTTCGCAGCGTGTTGTTATCGCCTTTTAGGTCTGATTTGAGATCGTTAATCGCCTTAATTATGTCTACGGGCGCCATGGTGACTTGGTCCACTTTGCCGACGCTGTCTCTGGCTTTTGTTGTGTTTTTCTGTTTTATAGGCTCTCTTTTGTTGGCTCTTTGGTTTCTAAGTGATCTTCCCCAATCCATCTATCTTTTTTTATCGACCAATACTGAATTTTGAGTTAGTTTGGGTATAAATTGCGATATTTCTGGGGGAGTGATCTCACCGTGCGTCTGCCTACTCCATGTGCTAACTGGGAAGTAGATAGTTTGTTCAGTCAACCGCTACATCTCAATACAGTGTGACAAGTAATGTTATGTCATATACAACATCTCAAAATGTAGCTTACACACTGAAAGGCTAAATAACATAGATGACAAACAATGTCACTTGGGCCTACAAGAAAGGACTATGGTTTACCTGTCCAGGACTGGATGAAGCAATCTGTCAAATCTGAATGAAGGACTTTAGTTTAGGCAAAGATTCTAGCACTCTATTAAAAAAGCTGTTCCTCAGCTCCACCAATCAAAATACTGGAAAGACTATCACCAGCGGTGTTCTAGAACAGGGGTTCTGAATCTTTTCTACTTTAAGACCCGCCTATTCATACTTGTAACGAGTTGGGGCCCATTGAAAAAAAATCTCCAATTATTTTGGCTCATCTACTCTGTTGTAATCTAATAATCTATTGTAAAGTGTATTAATGGGATGCAGCATCACTCCCTGTTACAGACGTGAGCCCAGGAATTAAATAAATACAATAAAAAAACAAACTAGTTTAATTGTATTTATCGTATTTAAAACTGGATGGATGTGACAGAAGCCAAGCCATGCATGCAGAGCATTCTCAGTCAAATGGGATTAATGAGCCAAAAGTAGAGTCTGGTCGATTAACATGAGAACTTATTGCCATGTTTGTGTCCAGCAAACAAGCAAGTTATTAAAACCAAGAAGTACACTCAAAAGAAGCAGATATAGAAACCACTCAATTGGATAGAGCCTTACACATTAACAAAGAAGGATTTTTCCTAAGAGTTGGAAAATTATCCATCCATTGAGTTCCCTGACATCTCAAACTACCTGGTCCTGCAGACGTCATTCTACATAGACAAACAGGTGAAAACTTAGAAGAGTATGGAGGCGTACAAATCTTTATCTGTGACTGGGTTAAAGATCTGGGGATCAGGACACTACAAAATAAATCCTGTATACTTGATGCCCAGCTAAGGAGGCATTTTTGGGCTTTTTACACATCTTTGCGATGGTTGCTAGGATGCTACAAGTTTTAGTATCGGCTGGAAACAAACCGCCGCTGCTCTATTCTCAATCCTCCCTGCTGTTCTTCTCCAGCAGACACCACAGATCCATATAATTTACCTACAAATGTATTTATTTATTCTGCTCACTGCTCGCTCTCTGTCTCTCTGTCTCTCTCTCTCTCTCTGTGTGCATGCATGGGTTAAATGTAGAGGAGGAGTGTGACAAAAATAAAGGCTTGTTCTTCTTAATTTACCCACAAATGTATTTATTCCAGGTGGCACGGTGGTGTAGTGGTTAGCACTGTCACTTCACAGCAAGATTTGAGCCCAGTGGCCGATTGGGGCCTTTCTGTGTGCTGTTTGCATGTTCTCCCCATGCCTGCATGGGTTTCCTCTGGGTGCTCCAGTTTCCCCTGCAGTCCAAAGGTATGCAGGTTAGGTTAACTTGTGGGTCTAAATTGACTGTACATGTGAATGTGAGTGTGAATGGTTGTTTGTATCTGTGTGTCAGCCCTGCAATGACTTGGCAACTTGCCCACGGTGTACCCTGCCTCTTGCCTATAGTCAGCTGGGACAGGCTCCTGCTTACCTGTTACCCTGCACAGGATAAGCGGTTAATGATAATGGATGGATGGATGGATGGATGGATGGATGGATGGATGGATGGATGGATGGATTTATTCCACTTGAAAACTGTTCGGCAAACCAGCTACTGGATTTGGGCCACTATGACATCCTGAACTATTTAGTATATGGCTTCAAAATAAAATGAAATAAAAATAATTGGAGCCCACTAGATGGTGCTTCGGGGCCCAATAAGGGGCCGTGGCCAAGTGGTTGAGAAACAATGTTCAAGAACATCTCTGCTATTGGCCTGAGCCCATGTTAAAGTGATTCACAAAACAATATGGGAGGCATCTGCTGAAATCTGGTAGATGATTTTTTTTGTTTGTTTGTTTTTCCGGGTCTGTCAGTCATGGTTTAAAATGTGGACATTTCTGGGGACAGCCCCAGCTGGGGACAGGCCAGCAAAAATGGGGACTATCCCCAGAAAACAGGAATGGCTGATCACCCTATAATAAATCTAATATGGATGATTGCCTTCTCAAAACAGAGATCAATGTGGTCAGTGTTATAGATTTAACAGAGTGTGTGTGTATATATTAACTGATCTCAAACTGTTACTGCTATCAACTAATTTAGAAGGGGAAGGGGGACTTTACACTGTTCACAGTGAGAGCAGCCATGTGTATTGACGTCACTCTGTAAACAGGTGCAGAACTGGTAGTTGAGAAGGCTACTCCAAGTTGACAAGTTGAAATTTCATGTTAAGGAGGTGTTTTCTGTCACTTTTACTGGTTACAGTCATGGGATTACAAGTTGCAACTGTACCTCAAAAGCAAAGTTTTCTTTTTTCCTGTTCACATGAAAACAGGGAAATGAAAGTTTTAAAATGTTTCCACCTTTTGAGTGAATTTTTGAAAAAGCTCTGTTTTCAGTGACCCAAAATGCTGTTTTCCTGTGGATATGTTCAAAACTATCTATATACACATGAACAAGCCTTGTCTTGTTCCTTGTTTGAAATGAACCTCTTTCCCTACCTTGTTAACTCACTTGGGACGGAGTCCACCAGGGGGCAAGGTATTGTTTTCAGTGGGGTTTCTTTGTTTGTTACCTCACCCAGGATGGAGTCCACCAAGGGGAGAGGTATTGTTTTTGGTGCGCTTTCTTTCTTTCTTTCTTTCTTTCTTTCTTTCTTAGCAATATTATGGGAAAATGGCTGGGCCAATCTTCATAAAACTTTCAGGATAGATAGGCATTGGTTTCAAATAGAATCCTCAATATTTTGAGGGTCATCCAGTCAAGGTCAAGGTCACAAAAAAGGTCAAAATCCATTTTTCCCATGATATCTTCCTTTATATTCATCCTATTTACTTCAATCCAATTCCAAAAAACTTCAGCTTTCAATTCTGCTTTGACTGATATGTTACATGATGGGGTATTTCTCATAGTTTTCATTGCAGTTGAGGGTTAAATGTCATGGGGGTCAAGGTCATTGCAAAAATTTGCATATTTTCCATTATAACTCAAAAACAGTTAGAGATAGAGAGATGTTTATCATTATTATCAACATATAGGAAGTCATATATGGCCATTTTTATTTGGCACCATGACCTTTGACTTTGTTTGTGTGTGTGTGTTTCTGTCTGTCTGTCTGCCTGTTAACAATCTTGCGTCTAGACGGTAGCACCAATTGACTTCAAATTATCAGGGGAGGTGGGCAATGGTCCATAGATTACCTGATTAAATTTCAGAGGTAATCAGGTCAAGATGAAGGTCAAGGTCACCGGAAAGGTCAACATTTCAGTCAAATTGACATATTTCCATTATAACTCAAAAATGGTTGCCGATAGACAGATGTTTACTATTATAAGCATATAGGAACTCCCCTATGGCCTTTCATTTAGAAGCATGATCTTTGAACTTGAGTGACCTTGAAAGGTCAAATTCAAGGTCATGTATTTTTAGAGAGCTATAACTTTAAAACGGTTGATGGTAGACAGATATTTACCATTATCGACTGATAGGAAGTGCGATATGGGCTTTCATTTGGCACCATGACCTTTGACCTTGAATGGCTTTGAAATGTCAAACTCAAGGTCATGGATTTTCATAGGACTATAACCTGACAGCTGATGATTGAGAAATATTACCATTATCAACATATAAGTGCTGCCAGGTGAGGTTTGTTTTGCCTGGCAACACTTGTTTATATAAGGATTTGACATTTATAACATTGATAATGCTTTGTGTAAGCTCCACAAATACTTATTTTCATCAGGCAAACCTTGCAGTCACTCAGACACACATTATCCTGTGAAATGAATGAAGTATTCAGACTGTTAATAGGCACTGAATAAACAAGCACAAAAAGATTCCACATGCTCAGTGTCTCTAGTAGTTAGTGTTGTCATACTTGAGACCAATCTCAAGACCATTTTTTGAAGGTCTTGCTCCCATCTCAGGATCAACTGCATTTTTACTCGGTATTGTCTCAGTCTCAGACATACAGTAGAGGACTTGGGATTTTATTTCAAGACCAGTAAAGACCACAACTGTAGGGATTGTAAATTGCATCTGTATTGTCCGATTTATTTGTTAATGTCATTACTGTGATTGGATGTAAAATTCCTTGCTTCGAATGCAGCTATTAACATGACTCATTGCTAATTTAAAATTTTTGTTTCTGTTCACGGCCATCACTGCTCCCCTAGCCCCCTTCACACCCACTGATCTGATCCTGGTCTTGACTTAGTCTCACCCTGCTTTGGTCTTGGTCTTGACTTGATCTCAACCCCTCAAAGTCTTGGTCTTGTTTTGATCATGACTTGGTCTCAGTTTAGATAGTCTTGATTACAACACTATGAGCAGTATTCAAACCTCACCCCCCTTCACACCCACTGGTCTGGTCCTGGGCTTGATTCATTCTTGCCCTGCTTTGGTCTTGGTCTGGACTTGATCTCAACCCCTCAAAGTCTTTATCTGGTCTTGGTCATGACTTGTTCTCAGTTTCGGTGGTCTTGACTACAACATTACTCACAGTGTTCAAGCATTTCTGTTTGGAGTCATGTATGCTTTTGAATGTGCTCTTTAACTTTCTGATTGCGTCTACAACATGTCTTCTCTTAAACTGCAGTAATTAAATATAAACAGAAAAAAAAATCATTTTTGTCAATTGCACTTTTGTCTGAAACTTAAAAAAAGGCTTAAAGCTTTGCCCACCTAGCACAATCACATTGTCATAATACAATATGTACTGTATCCTTTAAAAGTATTTTGATCTACATGTCAACTTGTATCTAATTATGATAGACTGTATGTGCTGATTTCCTTTCCACACATACTATAGTGGAAACATAAGAATGATGTACAGTATGTGAAAATTCTCAAAATTTTCAAGTCATTTTCCTTAAAAAATCCAAAGGAAAACAAAAAATCTATTCTGAATGACATTCATGCCCATTCCCATTTAGAAATATTTTACAAAGGATGTTGATAATTGTTGCATTTATATTATATTTTATCCTGTATATGACAAAAATAAATTTTTATAATCCTCCATGGTGTTTTCTTGACTAAAATGGTTTCATCTATTTGAGTGCAATATTACTTGTTATACTGTATTTGAATAAACTTTTGTTTTAAATCTTTAAAAGATAGCAATCACATGTCTGTTTGGATGATGAAAATCTAATGATAGACATTTGAATAAAGGAAATGAACATTTTTTCTTAAAACTTACATCCTCAATCAGCGTGAACGAAATATTATTTCATGCCAAAATAGAAACACTCTTGGATGTGAGCTTGACATAATAAGATGTTGTGGTGTTTTATTTTTTTTTTCTGATTATTTGCATGCTTTGTTTGTTTCACCATTGCTATGGCTGTATTTGTGTACATTCTGTGAGTTTCACATCATACTATCATCTGAGAGACATATTCATGCTCTATCAGATATATTTCATTCAGCTAGCATGATATTGAGCAAGTCGAAGACAATGCAACCATGCAAAAAGCCAGCCAATATTATTATTATTATTATTATTATTATTATTTCCTTTCAGGTGTTCATCGTATCTTTCTCTTTCAAATTTCTCTCAAAATGTTCCATATTTAACAAAGTAAACCTGGTGGCCATGTTTGTTTACAAATTGCCACAGTTGCTAGATAGCAAGGAAGTTTTACATCTCTGATGTGTCTCTTTTCCAGTTTTTTTGATGTCCATTGGTATGTTTTTCTTTTGTAAATATGCGTGAAGAATATCTAATGAAGTTTGCATTGCCTTTCAGGTGTTCAACATGTCTTTCCCAGCAAACAAAGAAATGCTTCTGTGCCAGGACTTTACATTAGCACCCGCCCACCCGCCAAATGTGGGTAAAATTCGACTTTGGCGGGTTATAACTTTAGTCTCACTAGCCACTTTGGCGGGTGGTTTATTCTGTGGTATGACAATATATTTTAATTGTACTTCATTAACATATCAGATAAAATCACTGATATGGTTACCTGCTGTTACTGAACGAAGCAACAAAGTTGCTGACGGCTGACAAGCGCGCTGTGGCGGCATATAGCTGGAGTTTCAAACCTTGCTGCTCAGGGAAAAGTGGCAGAGATGAGCAGCGCCGGAGCAGCATTTTAAAATCACCGAGGTCCGTGATGCGCAAAGCGCACACCGAAAAATGTTTGACATATTTAAATGAGAGGGTGAATTACACATCACACAAGAGATCTATTCCTGAAATTACTTTTAATGGTGTTTGAACTGAATATCGTCAGTTTTGAAAAAAAAAAATCATGTATGTGGCAAGAGTAAAAATAATTTAAGCTTGTTTAATGGTTTGATCTGGCCCAAGCAACGAGGACAAAAGATACCCTCACCATGTAGCCTATGGAACTGAGATACATTAACAATCTGGCATCCGTTATACCTACACAAAAAAAAAATTCTGGGAAAAAAATCAGTCTACACCACCATGTTTTAGGCAAAATTATCCAAGGCAAATATAAGTTGAAACTTTCCACTCTATTTCTTTGGCTTATTGAATGATTTATTTTTAAAATCACAAACAAGGCAGGCTACAACTGTGCTGCTTCAAAAATGTAAATTTAACAGCTTGATGAAAACGTGCTGATGGTTACCAGGGAAACCCCATGTCTCCTGCACTGTGTTCCTCCCCCAAGTCGTGCGCTCATTCGCTTTTGTGTTCTTGGTCTCAGAGCTGCGCGCACCAAATACACATAGAAGACAGAATCAGCGTTTAACATCATTAACAATGCACTTTTTGTGGAAATGTTTTAATGTTATTCTTTATTTTTTTTATCCAGTTGAATATTTAGCTTACAAATGTATTTTCAGCTCTTAAAAATGACCGAGGTCCGGACCGTGAGGGCCTCATAGCTGGCTACGGCCATGTAGATGAACAAGACACTAATAGGAAGATAAGACAGTTCAATGGCAAATGGAATTTCGGGTGAGATTTGGCTAGTTCATAGCAAAACCGAAAATACCATGTACTGCAAAGACTGTGGAAAGTCTGGCAAAGACAGGCACCAGTAATTTTAAACTCGAAACTATAAAGGACCATGAAAAGTCAAATGCACAAATCGGTACTATAACATCAAAACCAGCGAAGACGGCTGGTTCACTACAGGACAGCATTGCTTTCAGTCCCTGGCTGTCATGAAGTCGGCTGAGCTGGAGAGGATGGAGCTGCTGTTTAGAAACGTTCACGCGATTGGAAAGAAGTTGATCCGCCCCAGCTATCAATTTATGGCCTGCTGGAAGCCTCAGGTCACGAAGACCATTTCTCATGGACCATTGAGACTCATCTGATGATGAATGTAATGAGGACATTTAATGTCTCTTTCTACACATGTTCTCACACACACACGTTTTGAATTGGACTTTTAATATTAGAATCAGTTCAGTTGTACTGAATGTTATTTTTCATATACGATATTTCATATTGTAATGGGTTGAATTTGAGTTGAGTAAACAGAATACTCTGTTTGTATTTCTGTCTGAATCGGCTGCATGTTTTCAGATAGGGAGCGACCTGAACGCCACTGAATACTGAGTGCTGCTGTAGAGATCCATTATACGCTGCCGTTCATAATTAAATGTAGATCTTCCGAACTTTAACGCATCATGGTGAAGAAAAAACTGCGATTTCCTGGCAACAAAATTGTGGCGAGTGAAAAGGCTGAATGGCGAGTGACTCGGGGAAACCACGAGCCACAGTGGCCGGCGAGCAAAAAAGTTCATGTAAAGCCCTGACACACACACACACACACACACACACACACTAATCATGGCCCTAGCACATGTACACCATAAACTTTAATTGCACTCAATACCATGAAGTCCGTGTTTCATCCCAGTCTGGATTCCGTGTGAAAGGACCGACCCGATTAATTTACTTTCTGTTCCGTCGTTGGACCGGCGTCTCGCCTGAAAGCGGTTTCATTTCTTATATAATGATGTTGTGCTGCGTTGGGATTCCGCTGAGACTCTTGTGAATAAAGAATCTAAATCAGCTTTTTGTAATGAGATGTTTTAGCAGAGAGCATAAATTATTCAAAACATAATCGAATGCAATATTTTTTAAAAAGTGAATGAAAAGAGGACTCGGGCTCCGAGGAGACACGCCGGACCTTTAGTTTAGTCTCCTGTAGAAAAATAATCTCATGGTTTTTTTTCTCTTAATCTTATTAAAAATCTTATCATAATCTCACATCACCTGAAAAATGGATTTTTTTTTTTTTAATTCCCAAAATCGTTTGGTTATACGATGCCTTATAACCCGCCTCTGAGCTCATCTTGTAACAGGAAGTGAAAAAAACAAGAAGTATAAAATAAACTCCTAATACAATGCTTTCAAATTCTCCAAATGATTTCTCCTTAATCGTACGTTCTGGAGCCAAGAAATAAAACTAAATCAAGTTTAAAAACAAACAAATAAAAGCCCTCAGGGGGCGGAGCTAAGACCTGAGCAGGGGAAATTTGATTTGATTTGATTTGATTAGCAATCCAACATGTACATAAAATACAACATGAGTAAAATCAATATAGTACACTCAAAAAAAAAAGATATGTTGGATTTACTTAAAAAATGTTGTTTCAAGTGGTTCCACATAACTTTGTCAAGTAAGGGTTATTAAACCAGTTTAAGTGCACAGTTCATATATGAAAACTGATTTATTAACATTTACTTGACAAAGTTA
>JAODJS010000023.1:57371390-57382489 GCA_027576325.1 Sciades assimilis | reverse complement strand
TACAACACTGTTCCCAAAATTGAGTGACCCAGATTCCAAGAATGGCTATGTGAGTGCGAACCATAATGCATCCTAGTGTAATCTGTATATTTTTAAAACTGTTTTGTCAATAGCAAGTCTGCCAGTCCTGGGTCTGGCATCCCTCGTCTGTTTCTCTCACTGGGGTCTGTTGAAAGGTTTTCTTGGAGTTTTTTTCTCAGGTGATATGAGTCTCTGTTTTTCTTCATCAACAGGAACACTTTTATGATCATCAAAGTGGTTCTGGCTATCTAGCGTGGAGGCTGAAAACTGTTCAGCGGACCTCTGTTCAAGACCGCAAGAAATCTAAGACAACTTTCCAAGAGGGCCCCAGGACTCCACGCAGTATCAATTCAGATGAGAAGCAGTTGACCGGGGATGAATGCAGGGAAGCCATATCGGTGATGAAACACTCAAGTGATGCAATCCTTGTCAAAAATAAGATGAAGGCCACATTCCAGCACAGACAAAGAGTCATTCAAGACCCAGAAAGTGCCTCTACCATCCTCGATCTCTTTCCCAGATTCTTAGATACACCTGGCTTGGTAAGCATAAAATGTATTCCTGACAATTTTGTGGTAGCCTCATTTTGCCTGACTGTTTAATTGATGCCTATAGTGCCATGGGAACTGTGTTCTCTTCCACTTCATCTTTTCTGTTTTAAGATCGACCAAGACTTCAAAATGATCTTTGGTGAGGAGGTGTCTGGTAAATTCCTCTCCAAGTGGCCAACCTTTTTCAAACCGAGAGTCATCGCAGATTGCTGCAAGAACCTAACTCCGAGTCCAGTTGTTGATGAGCTGCTTTTGTCTGCACAACAAGAGTCTGATGATGGTGGTAAGTGTTAACAGGCTTCATAATCTTGATAATCTGCACACATCGACTACTATCTGAACTTGAGGCTGCTCCTGGTTTCCTGTCTTACATTATTGAACCAACTGATTAATGTATGTCTGACATCACAACTATGATCAAATACAGTAATGTAAGACAGGAAACCAGGAGCAAACTAAAGTTCAGGAAGTAGCAGATATGTGCATATAGCCCACTGAATAGTAGATACAGTAGATTACTCATGCTTTCGGTGCAAAAAGAAAATAGGACATTGTTGTGTTCTCTCATAATTTTCTCCCCTTTACTACAATTATGTGTACACACTGCATCTTACTGCTAACCATATTCAAGACTGCAAGGTGCACTGCATAGGATGTGACCAGAGTAGGTATTGCAACTATGCTGCTCATTGAAACGGTTGTCTACTACCAAATTTGATCTTTTCATGAATATTTACTAAATAATGAACTTATTTTTACTAGAATGACCAAAGTACAGTAAGTTTTGCCGCTAAAATGGTGTATTTCTGGACATTCAAATTGGCGGATAATGGAGAAGATCCCCCTCTTTGTGTATGAAAAGTGAATTTTCCCAGTCATAATGAATACTTACAATTACTTTCTAGATGGTGGTGGTGTGTATTTGTGAAAAAAGGTAACATTTATGAATGGGCAGCATGAATTCTTGAAAGAAACAGCTAAAAATATTACACAGTGCACCTTTAAAGAAAACTGAACTGTAACTGATGCAGCAATGTGTCACTTCTATTTATGCAGTTTGGCATTCTGAGGAGTGGGATTCTGAGATGGCTGCCATCCTGCTTCTGCTTCACCTCCTGCCTCCAACAGTTAAAGGCAAGAAGAGTGGCAAGATGAGTGCGTCGGAGGCTACTCGACGCCTGATCAAGTTCATGAAGGTATTTTCTTAGGCCTGTACATCACTAATGCAAGGTTTTCAGGAGCCAATATAGCATTGTAATTCTTGAGATGCAGTTAAATAGTTTTTAAAAAGTAATACATCCATTTATCACACAAAAATAAATTAATGTTGTGTACATTCATCGATCCAATTCATCATTAATTCATCACGTTTTGTATTGTTCACATCCATTCCTGCATTCATTCGCACATGAATTAAAATGCCTTGAGTAGAAAACATTTCATCACACTCACTCACTCACTCACTCATTCGTAGGGCCAGACAATTCATATAGTCAGTAGCACACTAATTAAAATGACTTGAGTAAAAAACATTATATCACACTCACTCACTCACTCACTTGTGGGGTCAGACATCCATGCATACAGTCAGTTACACATGAATTAAAATGGCTTGAGTAAAAACATCATCACTCACACTCAGTTTTTCACTGACAGGTGGGATCAAGCATGGAGACCTTCCTTAAAGAAACTGGCCTCAAACAGCCCTTTCTGCTCGGTGTTGGAGAAAGAAGCAGCTGCATCCAGGACTTCTACATCATCCTGGACCAGAAGGCCATTCCCTGCAGGATGCAGACCCCAGTTGCTGCCTTTGATGAGCTCTTCAAGGCGCATTATGCTTTTGCTGTGTCGTATGATGATGCCCTGTCCAGCTTCTTCATCTTCATTCAAACCACTGTGTATGGCATTGACGTCGGCAAAGTGAAAGAAAGTCCCAGGGTAAAAGAAATCAGAGCAAGACTTCTTCACTGTGAGGTTTGAAGACAGTACATTTTGACCAGAAATGTACACATGTTACCTCTGTAAACTACACCACACCAGTTGTTCAATATTGTTTAGACATTTGAAGTTTCAGCATGGATTGTATCCCGCAAGGTCCCTGCGTTTGAACTGTGGAGAACCTGGTTGTTGTAACTCTTTTTCTACGTATTCTGGTTACCAACGTCACCTTTCTCGGGTGCATGAAGACTGTTTTGATCCAGATCCTGTCACCAGTTTTGAATTTGAGGCTGTGGCTGGACCTTCCACACCAGTGAATGTAGATCCTCCTGTGAAGGTTACTACACATGTTCCTGTTGAAAAGAAACATATTCGGGACATGTGCAGCTCTGTTATTGCTCAGGTTCAAGCCTCAGGTGTTCCAGAGAGCACTGTGCAGTATCTAGTTAATTCAATGGAGGAACTGGTTTATGATGTTCATGCTCACGCAAAGGAAGCTGTTGTTAATTGTTTGTCTTCTGATGCATCAAGAGAAACTTTGGAGAGAGTTGAGAGTTGTTTTGATCAACTAGAAAACCCTTTTTCGTGTCTGAACACAGAATCTAAAAGGATGAGGCATTTTGAAAAGAAATGGAATATAGTAGAGCCTGTAGAGCATGTTCTGGGGGTCCGTTTTGATGTAAGAAGAGACAGAATAACAGGCACATATAGGCAAGTTCCAGTCAATGATAAGTTCATGTATGTGCCTATCCGTGGGTCTCTCTCATCAATCTTTAGTAACAAGGAACTCTGTAACAGTTTCATTGAAGTGAAACCACACCAGGAGGGATTATACAGAGATATAAGTGATGGGTCCTACTTTAAAAATCATAGCTTATTTTCTCACCACGAACATGCTCTTCAGATCCAACTCTATTATGATGAAATAGAGACGGCTAATGCTCTAGGATCAAAAAAGGGAGTGCACAAACTTGGATGTGTTTATTTTGTTTTGAGAAATTTGTCGCCAAAGCTCAATTCTGTGTTAATGAATATTCATGTTGTTGCTCTTTTTCACTCAGAGGACCTTAAGAAATATGGATTTGAGCCCATTTTGAAGCCACTTATTGATGATTTGAAGATTCTGGAGACTGAAGGAATACAGTTGCCCTTCTTAACTACACCTGTGAAGGGTTCAGTCATTCAGGTCACAGGAGACAATTTAGCTCTACATGCACTCTTTGGTTTCGTCGAATCATTCAGTGCGACTTACTGCTGTAGGTTTTGTTTAACTGAAAAAAGTGAATATCAGTCAGTTTTCAGTGAAGATCACCCAGGTTTAACCCTGCGTACAAAAGATCTTCATAAAGAGCATGTTCATGTTATTCAGGAAAATCCTGCTTTGAAATCAACATTTGGTGTCAAACGAGACTGTCCACTCAATTCCCTCCAGTTTTTCCATTCGTCAAACAATTATGCTGTAGACATAATGCATGACCTGCTAGAGGGAGTGGTGCAATATGAGTTAAAGCTTGTTTCAGTATCTGATCAAGAATTCAATATCCCTGAGTTCGTTGTCTGAAAGAATTCATAGCTTTAATTATGGGTATACTCAAAGAAAGAACAGGCCAGGTGGGCTTAAGCTCGATGACAACAGCAAAGATCTTGGACTCAATGCTATCCAGTCTTGGTGCCTTCTCCGCAATGCCCCACTGATATTTGGAGATTTGGTGGAAAGAGAGGATACCTGTTGGCAATTGTTACTCCTTTTAATTCAAATTGTTAACATTGTGTTTTCACCCACTGTATCTCATGGACTGACTTGTTATTTGAAACATCTCATTTTTGAACATCACACCCTTTTTAAATCCATCTTCCCAGAGCACAATCTCATTCCCAAACATCACCATATGATCCACTACCCCAGCACTATCAGAAGAATTGGGCCACTAATACACATTTGGTGTATGCGGTTTGAAGGGAAGCATAATTTCTTTAAGAAATCTGTGAAAAACTTCAAAAATATTGCTAAGACTCTAGTTAAGAAACACCAGGCTCAGTTGGCATTTCATTTTGAGAACTTTACTTTTCAGAGATTACAGTTTGGTCCTGTCTTAGAAGTCCCGGTCAGCAGTATAGAGGGTGGAGAGGTGCTGAATGAGGTGTTTGATGAGTCATCAGTTTCTACCACTTCCTGGGTCAAAAACTATGGCACAGAGTATCAAGTTGGGATGTATGTGATAACTGAAGTTGAAAATGAGATGCCTTTGTTCAACAGGATTGACAGTATCATTGTTAAAGACAGAAATGCCTATCTTTTGATTTGTAAAGTCTCAGATGTTTTTTTTGATGAGCATTTAAATGCATTTGGCATTGAGGAGAAAAATGAGGTTTTCTCAGTGATCTCTGTAAATGACTTGGTATATTACAGACCTTGTGATAGGCAATTTTCAAATGACAGAGATGATCAAGTGTACCTTGTTCCATATTGTATTTATATGTAAATCCATGCAAACTGTTAATTGTTAATGTGGTGTGGTGGCCATTTAAAGATAAATTGTCTAAAGAAGTTTTTGCCTTGTGTGTTTTTGAGATGGGTTTAGTGGATGGGTGTGTTTATTAGTAATCAAATTTTACACCCATTGGTCTGAATGCATTGGAAGTCAGTGTAGCATTTTCAACTGCAGTAGTGTAACATTTTATTAAAATGACACTATTGGAGAGTACAAGTGACACTAGCTGGTGTTAGATTTTAACTCCCAGCAGTGTTGAAATCACTAGATTTAAGTGTATAAATATAGTAGTGTGGTGTAAAATCAACACTTAAAAGTGTTGATTCTGAACTCCTGAAAGTGTGGAAACAACTATGGCTGAGTGTAAAATTATTAACACTGACACTACACTGACCAACGTTAGTCAGTGATAATTCTAACTCCCCATAGTGTTAAAAAAATAACTCTACCTGAGTGTAAAAATATTAACACTGGTGTTAGTGTAAAATTAACACTGAAAAGAGTGGACGCATATACACACCGGCCCAGTGTTAAATTTAACACTCTCCGAGTTGATTTAACACTGGCATTTTTGCTGTGTATGCTGCTCATTGATACTGTGCTGACTATTGCCAAATTTGATCTTTTCATGAATATTTACTGAGTAATAAACTAATATTTCCTAGTATGACCAAAGTACAGTAAGTTTTGCAGCTAAAAATGTCTATTTCTGGAAATTCAAAATGGAGGACAATGGAGAAGATCCCCCTTTTCATGTATGAAAAGTGCAATTTTCCCAGTCATAATGAATACTTAGAATTTGATGTGGTGGCAAGTATTCATGAATAAGCAGGGTTCTAGCTAGGATGAAATTGTAGCGTAGTGGTAGACGAGGGAGCGAAGCGACCGAGCGAGGGGATGGTTCGATGCGGAGATTTTGAAATTTTAAGGTAAAAATTGGCCATTCTAGGGGTACCCAAAGGGAAAAATTGTAATTTTGACACCATATAGTCTTAATGGGAAGTTTTCCCATTTTTGCATTTGGCAGTGTGATACCTTCATAAAGGACCTTGTCAGAAGACTTTAGACACAACCAGGAATAGAGATAAAAAAGTTTATAAAAGGTAGGCCTACACACTGACAGAACACTTTACAGCATGAGGAAACAGAATCCTCCAGACTGTGCTGACTGCAGGCATTCATTCACCTAACATCAAGACAATTTTATTTACAACAAAGATTCCCTGGATTGATTCGATTTTGATCCAGAAAGCCACATTCATATGTTTGTGTGTTTCTTGTGTTTTTTTTTTTTGTGCAAAATTGTAGATAGATTATAGATCGTTTGTGTAATGGGACGTTAGTGGATGGCGAGCTGGTGATCTAGGCTATAGCACTGAGAAGAGATATCGCTGAAATCTAACTCTGAGCTCTATAGCGCTGTGGAGATTTCTAAATCAACCGTGGAGTTGGGCATGAAAAAAAAAACATCGCCTCGACACCAAAAATCCAGAAGCATTTATGCCACATATCCTCAATCTGATTAATTTCCAAGTCCTTTCCGACCGCGGTCTCTCATCTGTATCAGTGCACGCTAGGGATGCAAACAATTAATCGACTTTAATCGATTAATGTGTTAATCGATTAAAAAAACATTAAGCGCAATTAATCGCCAATTTGACTGACAAGAGACCCAGGTGAAATGGGCATGTGAAGAGTGTGTGTGAAGAGGGGTGTGAATAGTGGGAATATTTAAATCACCTTTGGATTAAAGAATTTAAATAGAATTAATTTAAATTTAGTATTTAAAATTTTTAGATTTAATAGTTTTTTTCGGGGAACATTGAGATTTCGGGGGAAAAACGCCGCTTGTCAAATAATCGTAAGTCGATCGATAAGGTCAATCAACTAACAATTAATGAATTAATCGATAATTTGCATCCCTAATACAGTATATAGAAGCGATATCCACCCTTGGAATACCGACCTATTCGCCAGAAAATCTAAAATGGCGAGGAATTGACCGAGAAGAAGCATTTTTTTTGTTGTTGTTGAACTGCTTTATTAAGGATTAATTAGTCCATAACTTCATTAATAATTGTAATGAAGTGAATCTGGGTAGAAGTTCTATGCACTAGGGCTGGGTACCGGTACAAAACCGGTATTTCTTGCTGGACCGGTCCAAAAAAACTGGTCCGGAAAAAAATCAGTGGACCAGTTGTTGGACCGATTAGAAAATTCACAGTACCAGTCTACCAGCAGGTGGTCACATAACAATGTTACCGGCCTAAGAAAATAACAAAACAGAGCAGATTTAGCTGCCCGTGGTTCCTCTCTTTCGAAGACGTTCGCTGTGAATCGTATCTAGAACACTTAAAGGATGAGTCAACAGACGGCGAGGCGAGTATAGTTAGTTCTGAGACAAAGTGAGAACCTGAAAAATTATATCGATCAAGAATAGTGATCCAACACATGCATACACTTGTACTCACGTAAATTTACACGTGAAATAAAAATGGCACCCAAACAAACCACAAATCAGTTTACTGATATTTTTTTCCTTCCTGTGTGCCCATAGTCAGATTATTTCCATGAGTTTGGAAAGCCAAAATCCATCAGTAAGGCCACACCAATTTAATTAGTTAGTTCTCGGATTTTTTCAGGAAAATTTTGAAGCGAGCGGGCGAAATAAGAATAAAATTTAAAAAATGCTCTGGTGGTAAAATTAGCAGTGGAAATAGACCAAACAATACAGGCAAACCAGTAAACAGAATTTCGACACACCTGTCAAAGATTTTACGCTTCTGTTCGCTGAATATCCCAACAATCACAAACACAGGCTTTGCAGGATTCTCCTCCACAGGCAGGTTTCTTCCACAAGTCTTTATCGAAAGTGAAAGGGGTGATTTGATTGGTTTTAGATGTCACGTGACCTCACGTCACGTGACCTTTTCTGTTGGCGGGAGTTTGATTTAGATTTTTTTTTAAGTTCCTTTAGAACTTTGCTAATATGTTGCACCTAATATGTTAGACCTTAAGAAGACCTTAAAAGTTACCTTGGAATAAAAAAAAGTTGCATGTTTTGTTACATCTCCATTTCCTTTCTGCAAATTAGTTGCTTGTGCATTGAAAATAATCATATTCTAATATACAATTTGAACATAATTTGTAGGACTCGGGGACCTGTACTTGTGTCTCGCTCCCCAAAATATGATAGTACTGCTGCATTACTGTAATCAGGTCCGGACCTGGACCTGATCCTCTGGACCGGACCTGGACCTGAATTTTCTGTACCGGTACCCACCCCTAGCCGAGACTAATTTAAAGAGAGAACCTGTGGGCGGAAACCCCAAAATAGTTAAAATATACTGAATTGTTCAAGAAGCCCTAGCAAAATTCACGACATGTTTAATTATAACCCAACAGTGAAATCAATACATGCAGTCATTATTGATCGCATGCGACTCTTTAAGGCTAAATGCCAAACAGCCTTCAACGTTCTGTATTTATTAATAACGATGAACAGAATCGGTTGTGTGCTTTCCTTATACTCTCTTCAGTTTGGTGTTTGTTTGTTTTTTTCCCCCTTTTCCCCCGCTTCCTCCACTTTATGTACATCTTGGGTTTGTTTTTCTGTTCTGACAGTTCAGGCCATGAGGTTTCATGCCTCGATCCACTGACGGGAGACACTGGACCTAAATGGCGCAGCATGACTTTGTTCCTGCCTGGCTTAACTTCTCCACGCCTCAGCCTGCCAAGGTGAAGAGCAAACTGTACTTTTATGCATATTTATTGTTGGGGGTGTTTTGATCTAAAGATGCATGGAAATGCAGGAGTAAGGAGTTTATGTAAACTTAATGAGTAGGGATATTAACAGAAAGAGGACTTGGATGAAAGCGGAAATTAACCTGTAATTTAATCTTTGTCTAATGTTGAGGAAATTTCTAAATCTTTCTGCATGTTTACCCTCAATAAAAATGCTATAGTTTTTTGAAGACGCAACTAGGAAGTGTCCCCATGTTCAAATCAAAGTCCTTCCCATGCCGTGTGGTGCATAGGGCAGCGCCAATCTCCGTTTCCGTAGCCCTCGGCCTCTCGCCTATTACATAGCTAGGGTTACAGTGGGGGGCTAGTCCTCTGGTAACCGTGAAAGCTTGACTCCCCACCTGCATCTGTATTGCAGTGTGCCTTGCCAGATGGCAGTAGGCAGCATTTTTATGATGGTCTTTGGTATGGCCCAACTGCGAGTAGAACTCGCGATCTCCCAATTGAGAGGCGGGCACGCTAACCACTAGACCAGCTCGCGGTTGTCCCCATGTTCAACCGCTAGTTACCTTACTAGAGATTATCTTGGAATGGTGAGTCTCCATACCTTGTCATAACATTTGACATGGTTAAATGCCAAATCTCTGAATATACCATACCAATCTGAACGAAGTTACTCATCGATAACATGAGCAGAGTTCACTCTATAGCTTGATGATCCTCTACCAGTCTGTTTAAAAGGTCATAGGCAGTGGTCGGAGTTGAAACGTAGAAGATCACCTTTATTGTCTAGAAGAACGACCCAAAAAGTGAATTTAATCTTCCTGGTGTCCAATTTGCACCCTGAAATTGAATAAAACTGTTAAAATATACTGTTTTGCCCAAGTTCTGAAGGTTTGTTTACACCTCACTTATGCGCACTTTCACTGCCAGGGGACCGTCGTCGTGACGTCATTTAAGGCAAACAGACTGGGAGCAGTTGTGTTTTACCTGCAAACTGAGCACACGTGTACAGACTTTGGTCGTGAGAGGTTGTGTAAAATGTCTGAAGGCGATAGCGATTTTGAAGTAGGACCTCTCCAAATTGAATATCGAGAGGTGAAACCATATGTATGAAACTATGGCCGTTGTGAAGCAATCGGTGAATGTGGCTCACTGGTTTGACCGTGCGGCCTCGGAATCGGACAGCGACTCGGCCGACTCTGATCGCGGTAACCCCGGACCTCAACAACACTCGCGCCCAAACGATTTATCCTAGTAGTTATGATAAATTCTTACTTTCGTCGGAATACTAAATAAGAGCCCTTTTGAAAAAGAATTAACTGCCCTCCCTAGTGGATATAGGGAACGATTACTTGACAGTGCGCCAGTAGGCCACATTATCCTTTTTGCTTGAGTGTTGCTGGTCCGTTTCTTCTTTGACTGCTTGATTTTGTTTCACGCGTACAATCCACTCTCTCCGCCTCGTCTCCTTTTCCGGGAAAAAACATCCCTCTGGCTTCATGCGCACAATCCACTCGCTCCGCCTCTTCTCCTTTTTCAGGAAAAGCCAACCCTCTCGCTCCACCCCTTTTTTTTTTCAGAAAAAGCCAACCCTCTTGTTCCGCCTCTTCTTTTTGGGAAAAAGCCAATCCACACTCTGCCTCTTCTCCTCTCTCGGAAAAAGGTAAAAACTTCTTCCTGAACAGGTCCCGTTGTTACAGTTCACTGCATAAGGCTTGTTTTTTTTTTGGAAATTCCCAAAACGCACGTCTGCACTCAAGCCGAACGGCAATGAAAATACACGGAAGTGGACGCGCCGAGTAGTCACGAAAATAGCCGAACAGATATTTCGCCACGAGCCACACTAACTTATTTTAATTATTACTTAACAATACTTCTTGGGACCAGAAGAAACTTAGAGTGTTTAACATAAGTTTCAAATGTGCATAAAATTAAAACCGTTGCCTATGACCTTTAAGGACTCATGACTTGACTTGGACTTGAGTACTGATGACTCGGACTGGGACTTATGCATTAACTGCATTCGGACTCAGACTGGAGACAAGGACTCTGATTTTTTTTTTTTTTTCCTTTTATTATTTGAGACATGCCATAATTTGGCATAAGATATTTATATCTACATTAATTTTTACACTAATTTTGTGCCAGAGAATGCACATTCACCCGTTCATACGTCATGTTCAGGAACAAACTAACGTTAATGGTGTTAAAATGCCTGGAGAGAAGCCACTAGGATTGTCCGCTTTGCTTATACAGACTTCTCGTGCAGTGGGAAAAAAAAAAATGCACTGCTGTGTGTTCCATATGTAGAAGAACTATCGAGGAGACGACGGGGACGACCTCGAACTTC
>JAODJS010000023.1:54790436-54800838 GCA_027576325.1 Sciades assimilis | reverse complement strand
CCCTAATAATAATAATAATAATAATAATAATAATAATAATTATTATTATTATTATTATTATTATTATTATATCTCAAAGCTTTAAAATATAAAACAAGTAAAAAATTTAGACTACATATATAATTTTACATGGTGGTGCAAATATAGGAAGTTTATCTTTGAGTGGTGAATGTAATTCATATGAAAAATGCAAGTTTTCAACACGAGAAGATAAACTTCATATCTTCAAGCCAATGTGTAATCTTCATTTTATTATATCAACACATTTACAAACAAATAGTTCCCAAAATTATCAAAAAAAATTATTAATTTCCTCACGAGTGATATATAAAGATTTATGTCATGGTTTTGGTCCTTCATGTCCCGGATGGAGTGCAGATGAAAAATGTGAGTGGGAGCTATCGCTCCTGGTAGGGCCACCCAAGCCAGACAGGTCTAAGGCAAGAGGCCAGACAAAGAGTAGTCTAATCTTACCCCAGTCCATGACAGTGGGCTAGGACACCCCATGGCTGGGTATTAAGGTGGCAGCCCCACCACCTGGCTAGTCTGCATCAGGTTAACACCCTGGCCAGATGAACCCTTCTATGTTATGACACCTACCAGAGGTAACTTGACTGACCTTCAATGGAATTGACCCTTGGCTCTCAATAATAGACTACAACTCATGGATCTATGACACACCATCTGCATCACAACTTGGAACATCCTCAGCCTTTTCCATACTGGTGCAGCCCCCTTCTACCCCATGAGTTCTCCATCTACAACATCACCTTTGCCAGTCTCTGTGAGCTTTGCTGGATTGAAAGTGACAAGTGTTCAGCTGGTGATCATGTCTTCCTCTGGAGCAGACCACTCAACAAGAGAGGACATAGTGGAGTAGCACTGGCCCTATCCAGGACTGCATGCCACTCCCTGATTAGCTGGGAGCTCATAAACAACTGCCTGCTCAACATTCACTTTCATCATCATCACCATTGCTTATGCTCCAACCAATGCTGCAGATGACCAGGAGCAAGACACTTTCTACAATCAATTTCACTTCAACCTCAAGCATATTCCTCCACATGACATCTCCATTCTCCTCACTGGTGCCAACACTACCCTTAGCTCTGATGCTTGGAACTACTCCTCTGCCATTGGCACCACCTTCATGGACCTCACCACCAGTGACAATGGGCTTCACCTCCTCTAGCTCTGCACTAACACCAACATGTGTGTCGCAGAATTATGGCTCCTGAGGAAAAGTATACACCACTAGACTTGGTATAGCAATGATGGAGCAAGACAATGAGCTCTGGACCACATTCTGATCAGTCGCTCCAGATTGTCAAAGTCATGCTTGTTGTCAGAGAACAAAAAAGCCATCGTCACACCCACAACCACTGAGCTCAGTCTAGAGAGTTCAGTACTCATGGCCATGCTCCTCCCTGCTGCTAGCTACAAGTTCCTGACATGTTGGCAAGGCCCCTACACCCTACACCATTGTAGAACGAGTTGTCCCAGTCAATTACCACCTGCAGCAGCCTGGTAAGCATACACTAACATAATTATATCATGTGAACTTGTTGAAACATTGAGTTGAGCCCCATCCTTTTCTCACAGCAGCCTCTCTCTCTCTCTCTCTCTCTCTCTCTCTCCAGGTTGGTTGAATGAGTCCACATGGAGGAGGACCTAACTCCCACCCAGTGACAAGATATTTTTAGGAGTTGGAGGACCAGTTTGGGGATGTGTTCTCACCAAAACACTCAGCTGGACTCACCTCATCCAAGCTATTGAGGAGGAAGTGACACAGATGCTTCAGGAATGGATCATTGAAGAATCTACCAGCCCCTGGTCCAGTCCAATTGTTGCAGTGCCCAAGCGTGATGGAAGTCTGTAGCCCTGCAATGACTTCAGGAAGTTGAATGCCATCTCCAACTTTGACAGCTACCCCCCGACATGAGTGGATGACCTCGTCGAAAGGGTGGGGAGAGCCCAGTTCATTTATAAACTGAACTTGCTGAAGGGCCACTGGCAGGTATCACTCACACCTAAGGTGAAGCCAAAGACTATCACATTGATAATGAAATGAGACATTTGAGAGGCATGGCTTTATAGCTTTAAAACTCTAACAGTGATGTGAGGGGTGTTTTGGTTAATTTTTATATGAAACTCCAAGTTGTGTGATGTGTGAGTGTTGTTTGTTTTCCTTATGGTTGATGAAATAGAATAGGATTGAAAATGAATGTGATGTGGACATTTCTATCTGTTCACTGCAGTAAAGTGGTTTTCATAGTGCTGTAATCACACCTGCTGCCACAGAGTTATCATTCACCTTAAAGTTGCCGCCTTGTTTCCTATACATTTTTTTAATTGCTTACACACAGGATCTTTATATATTGCACTATTTCTAAACTCTGTCACTCAGACTTCACAACTCCACCTCAAATCAGCCAAACCATAAACTAATTCTCAGCCTTGACACAGTTTCAATTTAGTGATTCACTTTCTGCAAATCAATCCACACAATTCTCCACCTAACACATGGAAATCTAACAGGAAGTAACTTGATTTCCTATTTCAAACACAACCAATCAGAACGCCACACTTATTCATCCATGCCTCAGACGATGTCCTCATATGTGCAAAGAATAATTGCTTTAATGAACACCAACCAATCATTGCCGGTCATCGGCCTATAAACAGGGTAAAGGTCGAGTTATCAGTCTTGAACAATGGAGAACACCAATGCAGAGAGAGCCGGGGAGTCAGAGGGAGGCACAGGGGATGACGAGGAGTTCGGGTTCATGGAGGATACTTTGGAAGGGGAGCAGGAAGAGGACGAGGACGAGCTGAAACAGGAAGGGACGAAGAACCAAGAAGAATAGTCTCTGATGAGATTAGGGTTACTCTGACTGATCACGTGATCAATCATGTGTCGACCATGAGAGAGGCTGGACTCAGAGTCCAACCCAACTTGCGTCAATTTACAGTGGTGGCCATAATTCGAAATTTTCGAAATGAGAACAGGTATGTAACAATCAACAATACTGTAAAGTACACGTACATGTAATGGCCATTCCTGCATAGCGGTAAAATACATGTCGACTACTGTAGCTCCACGCGTCCATTTTACTGCACGACACTGTATGAACGGTCACAGGGCAGTACGACCCTGACTGTATACAGTTCTACTGTATTTCTGGATTTTCTAGAGTGGAAAGACAACATCATGGAGGACAAGGTCGTATATTTTCACAAGAGCAGGAGACCGCAATTGTGAATATGGTTTTGGCAAATAATGCCATTAGAATCCATGAGATTCAAAATCATATTTTAGAAGATATCACCATATTCAACAATACTGATGCTGTTAGTCTGTCTACGATACATCGGGTCCTCCAGACGAATCGGTTTCGGATGAAGCAGCTGTACAGGGTCCCATTTGAAAGGAGCTGTGACAGAGTCAAGAACCCGTGGCGTGACTATGTGGAGGTATGTACCGTACATAGCACTGCCAGTACATCAGACTTTCACCTGCTGAGACAGACTATTGCATTGTGCGTATCCTAATCTATTCTTTTGTCCAATACAGAGGATTTTGGAGACGGATGCCCACCCCATCCTCCATGAATGCATTTATGTGGATGAGGTGGGATTCAACCTCACAAAGTCAAGGCGGAGGGGGAGAAACTTCATTGGACAGAGGGCAGTTGTCAATGTCCCAGGCCAACGTGGAGGAAATGCCACCATGTGTACCGCCATAATGCAGAATGGTGTCCTGCACCACCATGCAACACTTGGCCCCTATAACACTGGTCATATCCTAACATTTGTGGACAATATTCATCCTCATATTCTTGCTCCAAAGAGAATCCAGAACAGGCAAGATTTGTGGTTATATGGGATAATGTTAGTTTTCATCACTCCCAGGTAGTCCAAAATTGGTTTGTCAACCATCCCCATTTTTCTGTTGTCAACCTGCCTCCATATTCACCATTTCTTAACCCGATCGAAGAATTCTTCTCAACATAGCTTTGGAAAGTGTATGATCATCGTCCCTATGCCCACCTTACACTTCTCCAGGCAATGGAGGAAGCATGTGGTGACATTGGTGTTGCTTCTATCCAAGGTTGGATATGCCACACAAGATGATTCTTTCCTCAATGTTTGGCAGGAAAAAATATAGCATGCGATGTTGATGAAATATTGTGGCCAGACCCAGCCCAGAGGAGAGATTGATCCTAAATACACACCCAACTTGCTCTGCATCAACACACACACTTTTTCATACATGTCTATTTTTTGGTTGCTGTATCACCATATGTGGTGGTCAGTGTACTTTGCTTTATTTTTTTCTTATACGTTGTACAATACTGCATTCACAACAGCAACCGATTTGTTCAGAAAATTTAATATTTTTGGTTCCAATATTGCTTGGGTTGACTTCTATTTGCATAATACTGTATTTTCATTCTTGTATGGCAATATATAAAACAAAAACAAAAGAGCTTTAGATTTAGAACAACAGTGTGTAAATGATATACACACGTATGTGATACGATGGGGAACGTGTTTATGATGTGAGACAAATGCTTGCTTTTGAGGTGTGTTTAGAATATTCTGAATTCTGTGTTTCATTTCGCAGGAGATAGGACACCTTTTGCATTTCGTGTGAGCAATACTTGAATTTGTGTGTAAAGTTTTGAGAAAAAGACACAGAGCTTTGAAAATGTGTGTAAGCAGTTGAAAATAACTGTATTACTCATCACAAGGATAACCCATTACTGTTAGATCTTGTGTGTGTGTGTGTGTGTGTGTGTGTGTGTGTGTGTGTGTGTGTGTGTGTGTGTGTGTGTGTGTGTGAGTTTTCATGGCATTGGAGCTACAGTATATTACATTCGCCTAGGGTGAAGTCGCATTTATTCCCACTATTGATCGTTATTGCACATTCTGCTTTCTAAACGCAATTCCAGCTAGGAGGCACTAAGGGATTACGCAGCTTAATAATAATTGTAATTCATTTTTTATTTCTTCAATTCGAATAGTCAAATTTGTATCATGATTTATTATTGTTTTTTGTTCGTTTATGCACTATATTTATTGTGCTCTGTATATTGGCTTTCATCCAAACTTCGTGTGTGTGTTCCTGCAGTGACTGCTTTGGTGTGTTGGACTGTGAGTGGTGTGTGGTGGACAGTGACGGAAAGACACAGCTGGACAAACCTTACTGCGCTCTACAGAAGGAGTGTTTTGGAGGAATCGTAGGTGCCAAGAGTCCTTATGTGGATGGCAGGGGTATTTTAGGTGCGCTTACACATCCTTTAGACTGTCTGGGAATTTAATTTGGAAACTTTTGTTTGCTTTATAAGAATATGGTTAATGATTAAATAAAAGTTTATACCACACTATTACTTTACGTTTTGATATTTAAGATGAACACTCTAAGTAATTTATTAGCCGTCTCATGTTGTGTTTTTCCCGTATGGGGTGTCTTTTGGATGAGAAATACCACAAATACACATTTACACATTTTGGCATGCTTTAGAACTCTTAAACTTCTTTCATCCTGATGTTCTTTTGTAGATGAAGAGGTGGCATCTCTTAACATGATTAAGAGTGCACCTGTGGGTCCAGTAGCAGGAGGTATCATGGGCTGCATAATGGTGCTGGTTTTGGTTGTGTACGCCTACAGGCACCAGATCCACCGCCGGAGCCATCAGCACATGTCACCTCTCGCAGCGCAGGGTGAGTCTGATGGAATACACACAATTATGCCCACACAGTGACCTCGGACAGTGTGAGACGGCCAGCTGAAAAGAAAAATACACACATCCATTTCATCCGAAAATCTTCCCGGGGTTTCTTACGCAGTTCAGACTATGCTTCAAATCAAACCAAGCTTATTAATTTCATATTAAAGTCAAACCATAAGAAAGCAGTTTTGACATTTTGAGATGAAATAGTACACCTTTTTCCTTATTTTCCAGTTAGCAGTGATCTCTGGGCTTTGGAGCAACTTGCCTGTGCCTGGCAGTTAACATCCTGTGAAAGTAATTTTATGTGAATACGATGCCAAAATGATCATTTTATGCTTTGTAAATACATAGACAATTTTTTTAAAGCTGCAGCTTGGCTTGTAACACAATGCACACTTGCTGTGTCACATTTTCCAATCAGTACGTACACATTAAGTTTAAGGCTCAAACAGAACCTTGTGGAATACCAAACTTTACTTTTAAGTGCACAAAGTGATCACCTTGAACATGTACAGTACTGATGGGGATCAGTCATGTAAGACTGTGTAGAAGGATATTGTCGTCTATAATATCAAAACCTACACTGAAATCAAGTGACACAAGCAAAGAAACATAGTCCTGATTGGAGGCCGGTAGTAGTAGTAATAGTAATAATTTCAATTTATATAGCGCCTTTCTCAAAACCCAAGGTTGCATTACAATTATAGAAAAAAAGTCCACCAAATAAAGGTCAGGATGTCGCCGGGCAACATCACTCGAAGCGCCACGCCATGGAGCCACAAAGCGAGCACAGACGCACCGCCACACAGAGCACTGGTATGTCCCAAACTGCCTGCACAGCCGCCACAACACCACCAAGCAACATCGCTCAGAACATCACGCCAAGCACAAAAGCACCGCTGCACAGAGTGCTGGACACCCGTGATGTTAAAATGAGCAGTGAGCTCACTGCAGTCCATAGTGAGGAGCACAGGCATCACCCACGGCGAACCGAGGCCTGGAGGGAACCGACGCCCAAAACTGGGTGCAAAGCCACACCACAACCGGTGGACACAAACATCAAACTACACAAACACAAAAAAGAAAAACAAAAGAGAAAATAAAAATAAAAGGCTCCGGTTAGAAATGACAGCCAGAATGTGCATGGTGTACTCTTAACTGGAAACGGTAATGAAAAAAGGTAATTTACTACTTTAACCAGCGCTTTCTCATAATGCAATAAAGCTTTTTTTGTGTGTTCATTAGTCAGAAATACAGCAACAGAAAAGGCAAACAAACCTTTTGACAACTCTACACAGAGTTTGCTTGAAAGCCAGCCAAGAATACCTCACCCAAGCTGTTTTGGTCCACACTCAAACGCCATTGCAGTCGAAATGTTCACACTTGCATAAATGAACTGTATGAAATGCAAATTAACCTCACCAAGGGGGAAGCATACCACGGTTCAATTAAAAGATATTAAACACTGCTTATGTGAAGGCACCCTTTATTGGAAGATCTGTGTAGCTTACATTCAGTCATTTCCAGTGAGACCTTCTGTAAAGGCTACAGGAGATGTAAAGTAAGCTGTTTGCAGTTTTCTGGTTGTAAATGTAAGACAGTTCTACAATGTTGTTTTGTTTGTCTCTTAACAAATGCCCAGTTGTAACCTGTCTCTCATCCTCTGGTACAGAAAACCATGCCTAGAAAGGAACTGAGGTGACTAAAGTTGGCGACTTAACACAACAATCTTTTCAAATTAGAGTCTGTGACAGTTTCAGCTAATGCCGTTATAAAGAGAGATTAAAAAAAAGTCGCAGAGGGGATGAGACTCAGAAAATGACTTTCATTACTCTTTGCCCTGTTACTCTGTCACAGGTTTGTTATTGTGTCTGAAAAGTTTCTGTGGTTTGTGGAAGATAACAAAAATACACAGAATCTCTTGATGTTATAAGCTTTTATAATTGTATGTTCTGTTCTGCTAACAGTCTGTATTGTAATCAGTCAGTGAGGAAAAGTGTCATCTGTCATGCATGAAAATAAACACTGGAGGAAAAGGGGATCAAACCTGTGCAAGTGCCATGGAAGAGAAATGTGTCTGCATCAGCAACGTTTCTCTGCTCATTGACACTCTCGCTGTCTGCTTCATCCACAGAAATGTCAGTGCGAATGTCAAACTTGGACAACGAGCGTGATGAAAGGGATGATGACAGTCATGAAGACAGAGGAATAAGTAGGAGTCTTATTTTCTGCTTTCTTGACATTAAAACAGTAATGTTGTCATTTTGTAAACTGAATCCTGTTTGTTTAATTGGGATATTTGTGTACATGAGGCTTATCTGAACACTTATACCAGTGTGTGATGTTTCACACGTGTGTGTATATATATATTTTTTTTCCCCAAACTCTGTGTAGTCAGTAACACACGCTTCATTGCTGCCGTCATTGAGAGACACACACACAGTCCTGAGCGCAGGCGGCGGTACTGGGGCCGATCAGGAACAGAAAGCGACCATGGTAAGTGTCTGTCTGAGGAGAAATAATATTCAATAAAGGTGAATATGCAATGGCATTCAAAGATATATGACCGAAAAAAAACCTTTTACGTTTGTACCTCAGCGCTGGTGAATTCACTGTTCTGATTTGTCAGAGAATGTTGATTTATTATCAGCGAAGCTCTGACAGTAGTCCAAATCATTGGTTTATATTAAAGGTCCTAGGCAAAGGTTTTCAATTTATGCACATTTGAAACTTTATCTGTTAAAAAAACCCTCTAATTTTCTTCTGGTCCCAAGAAGCATTGTTAATGAGTAATAATTAAAATAAGTTGGAATAACAGCACGGATCGCGGTGAATTTCTGCTCGGCGATTTTTGTGACCACTCAGCGCGTGATGTCATTCATGGCAAACAAATCGCTTGAGTTGAGTCCACTTCCGTTTATTTGCATTGCCGTTCGGCTTGAGTACAGACGTGCGTTTGGGAATTTCCAAAGAAAAAACGTGCCTTATTGTTGTGCAGTGAACTGTAACAACGGGACCGGGTCAGGAAGAAGTTTTTACCTTTTTCTGAGAGAGGAGGAGAGGCGGAGAGAGTGGATTGTGCGCATGAAGTGAGAGGGTTGGCAGCCGGGTAAATACGGCACTCTGTGCTCTGATCACTTTTTGAAGAATCCCCATCTGTTGGAGAATTTAGGTGTCAGTGTCAGACAGAGAAGGCTCAAACCTGACGCTGTTCCGACAAAATTCGAACACAAAATCAAGCAGTCAAAGAAGAAACGGAGCAGCAACGCTTAAACAAAAAGAAGATTGGAGGTAAACATTTTTACCTTTGCTTGCAATTGTGACAAGTCAAGAATCCTGAGAGATCCTGTACAATCATTGTGGAAATGAGACAAAGGGATATTTCCTCACTTAGAGCAGGCTATAAATAGTATAATGCTTGTATTACTATTAGCAATATAAACGAATCCATGTTATATTATAAAGATTGTGTGTGTGCCCGTGTGGTTTAATTATTCTTCAAAAGGGCTCTTATTTAGTATTACGCCGAAAGTAGGACTTTATCATAACTATGAGGATAAATCATTTGGGCGCGAGTCATGTTGAGGTCCGGGGTCACCGCGATCAGAGTCGGCCGAGTCGCTGTCCGATTCCGAGGCCGCATGATCAAACCAGTGAGCCACATTCACCGATTGCTTCTCAACGGCCATCGGTTCATACATATATGGTTCTCGATATTCAATTTGGAGAGTTCCTGCCTCAAAATCGCTGTCAGGCATTTTACACAACCTCTCACGACCAAAGTCCATACACGTGTGCTCGGTTCACAAGTAAACACAGAGCTGCTCCCGGTCTGTTTGGTTTGAATGACGTCACAACGACGGTCCCCTGGCAGTGAAAGTGCGCATAAGTGAGATGTAAACAAACCTTCGGAACTTGGGCAAACCGGTATAATTTAACCGTTTTATTGAATTTTAGGGTGCAAATTAGACACCAGGAAGATTGAATTCCCTTTTTGGGTCATTCTTCTAGACAATAAAGTTGGCATTCTATGTCCCACCTTTGACCCTTGCTTATGACCTTTAATGTGCTCTTTCTCAGATATCATTTTTTTAGGAAGAAATTACACTGAGATTGAATGTTGGGCACGCCACACAGATTAAAAACATACGTA
Organism: Sciades assimilis; assembly: GCA_027576325.1. Lineage (NCBI taxonomy): Eukaryota > Metazoa > Chordata > Actinopteri > Siluriformes > Ariidae > Sciades > Sciades assimilis. Next base: position 54,790,947 of record JAODJS010000023.1, on the reverse strand, counting down.
ATCTTTGATATGGTGAGTTTTTCTGTGAGGAGACACTTGTATAACATTTTTTGAAGGAGTCTCCAGTGTTAATGCTTTGTAACAGTCAGAAGTAAAGCTGTACGTTTTCCAGCATGGGAAATCTTCAGGACAGAGCATGTTGTGGTTTCTCTCTGACGTGACACTGTTTTTGTCTGACTAACTTCACGAGAGAGGAAAAAACGATGGTGAAGAGACTGTTTACAACTGCTATACTCTGTAGTGTACTGTGTTTACTTTATAATTGTTTAATTCTGTCCCTCTAATAGTATTCTGTGTAGTGTTCGACCGTAGGGGAGAGTGAGTCAGGGACTATTTTAAACACAGCAGAGGAACTATGAAGTTGTCGTTCAAGCGAAATCCAAAACTCTAATTCCTCAGAGGTTTATGGAACCTTATTGAAAACACATTCACAGACATCTCATCTCATTATCTCTAGCCGCTTTATCCTGTTCTACAGGGTCGCAGGCAAGCTGGAGCCTATCCCAGCTGA
>JAODJS010000023.1:51288565-51298868 GCA_027576325.1 Sciades assimilis | reverse complement strand
GACTTGTCCAGGGTGTACCCCGCCTTTCGCCTGTAATCAGCTGGGATAGGCTCCAGCTTGCCTGCGACCCTGTAGAAGGATAAAGCAGCTAGAGATAATGAGATGAGGAAACCGATGGATTAGCAAGGTGGATACTGTCCCGCTGTTGGTTTATTCCATTGTTTTAACTACACGGTATCAATAAGCTGCCATGTCTTTTTATATATCATCATCCTCCCATGTGTTCCATTACAGGAAATTGCTCGTCATTTGCGGCCCACGACTTTACGAGCTCTTTACGGCAAGAACAAAGTGCAGAACGCTGTCCACTGTACCGATCTTCCAGAGGACGGGTTACTGGAAGTAAGTTATCTGTGATCTCATTCACTTTTGTTTCAGTCATGAACTGGGGCAGTGTGAGCTGGACCTGATGACGAACGTTTACTCGCCTTCACAAATAATTCCACATCTCACATCACGTGAGACAGAGGCACAGGTCTCATGATGGTCCACTGTAGGCTGAATCAAACCCACAGCATGCATAATGTCTCTGGGAAAGAAGAGCCGGATAGGGCAGGATTAAGTGGAGGAAGGGCTTTGTGCTTTTCAGGCAGTAACTTTGGCCCATTCAGCATCATTGTTTCACACAAGCTCCAGATCTGTGCAGCCGATTTAACAAACAGCTCCTTGTTAATCATTTGCCTGCTGGGCAGCTCGGCCACCACATTCTTAGAGAAGCCACACATGCACGCGCACACATCTATAGCAAGAACATTCTCTCACTGTGAATCAGTCTTGTAGACAGACATGCACACAAACACGCTAACATATTATGGGCCTTCACAAGCGTGTTTTGGGAAAGTCAGTTGTTATGAAAGAAACCAAGCTGCTTGTCTGCTGTGCTGAGATGATAAAGTGCTGTGAAATAATTGCAGGTGAAGCTGATTGTGCAAAACAGTAAATTGCATCATTTATTTCCATAATGTTTTTTTTTTGTGTGTGTATACTTATGTGATATTTCTCTTTTCCTGCAGGTCCAATATTTTTTCAAGATCCTCGATGGCTGACTGTAGATAAATTACGCAAATAATTTGTGTAGTTTCCTTTTTTTTTTTAATAAAAAAAAAAAAGACAACAGTCTGGTTGGTTGTACATTTATTTGTTTAGGCCTTACCTGTATTAAATAAAATGACAAGAGCAGATGCAACTCCTGACAGATGTTCTTATGTTCAACATTGACTTTTAAGCACTTTAAACATTGACGAAACATCATATTACATGGGGTACTGCATTGTATCTGATTAGTTTCTAACTCCGACCAGTGACTTTGGTATCTGGATTCATACAATACACTTTTTCCTGCAGAAAAAAAAATTGTACAACTGCATAAATATAAAATTCTTCCACCATGTAAATGGCTAAAACATTCATTAGAAAGTTACACCACACTGTGATGTCTCCAGCAAAAAAAAAAGAAAAGGAAAAAAAAAAACAAACAAAAATTTTTTTAAATTAAAGCACTGAGTTGCCACGGTGACCATAGGGAGTAAGAGTCCTCCATTCTAGAATGGAGTTGATCCTCCAAACTAGATACACACATACAGTTCTACACTTAAAGAAAAAGAAAGTAAAAGGCTTATACAGAAATGGCATTAACCCCAAACTCCCACACTGCAAGATGATCAAATAAGAGAAATGATGTAAAAGTACTTTACCCACAATCAACAAAATAAGTCAAAACGAGAAGGAAAAAAAAAAGATTCCATGGAGTGCAGTCATTTACTCACATACGGACCTGGGGATATCAGCGCGTACCATGCCACTATTTTCATTTTTTTATTGTACAAATACAAACATACACGCAGCCATGTACAAGCATACACACACACACACCTTGGACCACTAAACTGACCCACATAAGACAACAGAAACATGGCTTGGAAAGGACCACTGTATGCGACTACTGCACTGCACACTCCAAAAATATAGAGCGAGACCACACTAGGCAGAAATACTCGGGGACAGAAACACTGCTCGCTACATCAGTAGTGGAATCATAATTTACAGTAATGAATGAACATGTCCCATGGCTCAAGGAATATTCTCATTTACAGTAGAATAAATATTTTGCTATTGCTACTCTTCCTGTAATTTTTACAGTCTAACCCTAGACATATGCAGAGAAAGCTAGTGTAAAGCATACAGATTAAGTGTAGGTCCCGTATGTTATGAAAGTTTGTTCAAGACTAGTCGTGGTTTTTTGTTTTTTGTTTGTTTTTTTTTAAATTGAACTCAATACTTCTTCATCTGTCTAAATTATTATGTTTTGAAATGGGCAGAGTATATTAGCACTATTTTCATAGCTGTGGTCATGATTTGATCATGAATTTGAGGTCAAAACGTCCCTGATAACGGTCTTTTTCGTTGTAATCAATATTAGCTCCGTATACTTTGCACTCAACACGCAGCTCCTCATCATAGGTAACGTTGGTGAACTGGATGCCCACAAGAGGCTGGAGGTAATTAGGGTGTAGCAGCTTGCCATAGTAAGGATAGTACTGCAGTGGGAATCCTTGGCCCAAGCCAAAGTACTTTATCTCTCCGATTTTGTGAGCATCTTCTGGTTTCTGTATATCAGAGAAAAATAAGTTCAACCCCCAAACACAAATGTATAAGTTAAAATAGCAGAACAGAGTAGGTCAGGAGGAATGGTGTTTCCATCCTGTGTGTGTTTATAATTGGGTAAATTATAAATAGACACATAATTGGGTTGTATTCTACAAATTCTGTAGAGTAAAATGCATGCTAAATGGCTATACCTTGGTGCTGCAGTAGATAGGAATCACATTTACTGGAATCTTCCCACCAGCAGCCGCAGGGAGCGTTGTATTGTCTTTGCAAACCTAAAGAATGAAAGAAGTAATTTGTAAGCTACAAGTAATGCCAAATACTCCGCCTAATACATGCAGATATTATTAGATTTTTTTTTTCTGAATTTAAACCAACGTGTAAAAATGACTTGTACTTTTCTAACCATTCTCCATTTTCATGAATTAGAACTCACCCTGGGTCTGAAATTGACGATCCTGTTGAGTTTGACAATAAGGCAGGGCCTGCCCTCATTAAAACCAAAGTTATCGTCCAACTGGCCTGAGCAATCTCCCAGCCAGTCCAGCTTGAAGCGGCAGGCCTTTCTTACACTCTCCTCACTCTCCAAGTCCCCACGGTTCTTGTATTCGGCAGGAACATCTAAACATGCAACGAAACAAGACATGAATACCAAAGTATCAAATTTTCCTAAATGAGCAGGAAGCATCAGCATGCTCATAGGTATGGATAATAATAACAGGTTTCCATGTGTCCTCTTCATTCATATGTGTACCCCACAAAAATGTTTAACTCAAAATTTGATGCAAATGTGAAAAAAAAATTATGAGCTACACTTTTCCCACAATGATTCCACATATTGCCGTTAATTCCATCTTGCCTTTGCTAGAGAGATCGGACCTTTTACCAGTTCAGTAACCAATCCATTGATTTTCTGACTGTGCACTATGCGAAGCATTGACACCTACACAATTCCACAGACCTAGTACACAACCTCTGTTATGGTACTCTGCTATGTAATAATGTGCTTCTTTACACAAGTTAGTTGTTACATGGATGTACAATGTGTTCTTTGCAATGCTGGCCCCAAATAGCTGTGAAAACTCTGCATACCACCACAGTCTTCATAGTTATTTTCATCCGTCTGTTTATTTTCTGCATATGGCTCCAGCAGTTTTCTCATGGGTTTTACATATTTTTCATAACTCTCAAGTTTGCCCACAGTAAAGGAGATCTCAGACTTTTCAGAGCGTGGGGTGTGTGATAAACCTGAGGAGAGAAGAGGACACAGAATGGACTTTTTGAACCAACACACCTACATTTATAAAACAAGACCATGTTATAAAGTCAAAAGAAAACATTTCTGTTTTGAATCACATGTAGACACATCCGCTCTTGCACAGTTAAAGCCAAATCCATTCATTGTCATGGTTAGCTATTCAGATGAAACTCTTGTTCTCAGCCTGGCAGTAATTTTCCACCCAGCTTGAGCGCAATGCCAAATTGGGGCGTGGTTATGAGCAGTCTGCAAGGGGGGAATCAGTGGGAGGAACCCTTGTATTGCTTGCAAGGTCATGGCTCCTGTTAAATGTCTTTGCATATATGTGCATTTCTTGTTTCAGTAGTGCAATTCTGATGTACTTTTTATGCGAAAAGTAATTCAAAGGGGAAAAAAAAATCAAGGGATGTATTTATTTTACTCCATGTGAATTTATACAGACTCAGTCCCACAGTGGCTGAGCCAGCCCCCCCTTGCTTCACCTCACGTGTTTCGTTCACACAATGGAAACTTTTAGCCCCTGAGAGGAGGGTGGGACTTCAGACCAGTGAGCGTGTCTACAACCTCCTTCCCTTATCGTGGCTTCCAATCGTAGCGCGCTCTGCTGGGCTCCACTCGGCACCTACTCATGTTCCTTCTTTCACTGAACCTATCTGCACAGAGACTGCTGCTCTTCAGGGGGAAATGGCACCAGCACACTGTCTATCACTGAATACAGCTAAATATATGCCAAGGCGACAGTACACACTGTGCAAACATTCAATGGCCCAAAACTGTGGAGGCTGGCTGGGCAAAAGCCTGGCAATAAAACAATAAGAACTCTAGCAATGCCTGAACGTCCTCCAAATTAGCAGGACAACTTCGAATATTGTACGGCTATGCTGTTATTTTCTTTTACGACCAAATTTCTGTTTCTGCCTTCATATTTTAACTTCTGCTTAGATACATAGGCTCTTCAAACTTGATGCACCCTGAACCGGTTAACATATTTTAGAATACACCTATCAAAAACAGTATAAAGCTGAACCACCATCAGCCCCTCTATACGAAGAGCAATTCTGACATGTGATGGTAGTCATCAAGCTGTGAAAGAAAGCAGTAGCATTGCTCTTGTAGCTGACACGCAAAGCCCCACCAAACTGACTAGAGAGTGGGACAAAAGACAAAATGGCTGAAAAGCTCTCTTTCTCCTTTCGGAACAGGAAGGCTACAGCGAGGAGAAACAATACAAGGTTTCACTGCAAGTCTGAAAATGCATAAAAACTTACTGTTTAAAGACTACTGTTACTTCTGACCTGCATCATCAGTGCTACTTAACATACTCAGTTTCATCATAGCAATGTCCTTGTTCTTGTAGCAGGTACTCCTCAGGTACCTGTTGAGATTTACTGATCTGCAAATTAGTTTATTAACTAAAGGGCTACTAAAAAGACACCAAAGTACCTTCTGACATTTAGTCCTAAGATAAATTTAGTAATTGCTGACAGAAGCTAATTAAAATGCTAACATTCTTATAATAGTTACCAGATTCAGCACATTCAGTTTATATATTTTACATTCGGCCTCAGATAACAAACTAATGTTGTTGTGTGGCACAAACGCTACAATTTGTTCACGGTAGTGCCAAATTGTGTTCCGGTTAATTACCTGGGGGTGCAACTCTGTCCTGGTATGTGGGCTTGTAGTTGCTAAGGGTCAAGAGCATCGCCTGGATGGTGCCAATGAAAATTCCAGCCAAGCAGCCATAGAAGATTACATAAAAGATGAAGATTTTAACTGCAGAAAAAGAAAGAACAAATTAGTGTTGGGGGCGTTCACAGTGAACACTAAAACTTGGTAGCTTTTCTCTTTAATACCATTACAGATGAGTGAGAGGAAGTAAAATTATAGAAGAATGGCTAATTTAGCATCTCCATATCCCATGGATTCTAGACGTGGATTAGATAGCTTCCCCCACACAATTCAGTTAGAATTGACAGAGCTAAACTAAAACTGGTACATTCTGATTGATTGAAATAACTGTGTAAAATTAAAAAAAAAAAAAACATTTCAATATGTAATCGCTTTCTAGACAAAAAATATTTTGTTAGTTTTTTAAAACCAAACACTCTTTTAGAGTAAGGTCAAATTTCTATTGATGTCATGCTTCAGGGCAGATTTAAAACATGTTTGATTATCATTGGTGGTTCAGTGGTAGAATTTTCATAGTTACATAACAAAAATGAATTTCCTACAAAATGCAAAATCAGCTAATGGCATGTGACTCTCATGACAAGGAACTTCCTGGTTTTCCAAGTAGGGAGGTTTATTTCTCACAACGGCTGTGTAAAGTTGGCAAAAAAAAAAAACCTGTAACACTAGTCTAAACAGTTCAGAAATCTCTCAATCTGTTGTGAAAGCCAGTGACGGAGAATAACAGTGCTCACACACCAGAGCTCGGTCACAGTTCCCTCCCTATGATAAGAACTACATAAAGTGAGGGTCCTAGTTACAGGATCTAAAAATGCCCTGCTCACAGTCCACCCCTGCCGACAGTGCAGACGGGTTCAGCTGCTCATCAAACGCCGGCTTTATGACGGTTGACCTTTCTGCTTCTCTGACCCGTTGTAATAAACAGTGTACAGATCTGCAGGAAACACCTTTACAGATGCATTGTTTCAAAGACAATACGATAAAATGTCAATAAGTGGCTCTATGTACCAGTAAGTCTAAGAAATAAGAAGGCTCCAGGGATGGGCTTGATATCCTGGAACTGAGATGTGTCTCGTTCATCACATGAAGTGACATGAGGTTGATTTGAAATTGTCTAAATCGGACCATACAAGCCAAAGAGAGATAGATATGGACAGGATCAAAGCTTATCCATGAGGGAATCAAAGTGTGGAAGAGAAATGTGAAGGTTTTAGTCAGTTTGTCCAGCTGATAGAGATGTTAGTTAGCTGGTAGTCTGTGTGTCTATCTGCCCCACTTCCTCTAACTTCCTCCTCCGTTTCACAACACAGCAACGAGCAAAGTTGAGAAAACTCGTGTCGCATTTTCCCGACGTTTTTTTTTTTAATCTTTTGTATAATACACACACATATCTGAGCAGCCGGAGGTTGAAGATCTGAACTGTCAGATCATTATTGCATCTTGTAAGCTTTAAAGCACGTATCACAAGTCAGTGAGGTTTAGCCGGTTAGCATTAGCTCAGAGATTAGCAACAGCAGCAAACCAGTCGATATGACTTTTCCCTAACATCACTGATAGTGGGTAATGTCAATAACAAACTACTCTGGGCTTATCTCAGTGTCTTAATTCTTCAATACACTTCCAGGAAATATCCAGACGACACGTTAAGGCGAGGTGTTGAAATGCGCACTGCTCGTTAGTGTCACGCTTTGACTCGTGCATGATGTGAGGAGGCACCCGGCAGCGAGTCCCGCGCCGCACCGCGCCGCGCGCGCCACCATTTTAACAGCGCCGAGCGAACACGGCTCAAATAAACACACGGCACAACAAACAGCACGCCGCGGCTCTTCTAAACACCACCTGTTGAAGGTAAACAACAGTAAAGGCGATGGAAAGAAGTCGTGTAATTGATATTCAACTAGTTTCCTTGACCATTTAATCTGTAATTAGAACTGAACTGTAGGCCCTGAACGGAGAGATAGAGAGAGAGAGATAGACAGAGACATGTGTCTTACTGTTTCACTCCACTACACACACTTTATGAAATTACATTTCATTAAATTAATGCTCAAGGGTGATAAACCCTCACAAAAAATAAAAATAAATAAAATAAACCTGAAACCCGACCCTAATTATAGTAAGAATAACGGATGCTAACTGAAACAGGGAAAATAAACAGCCAGGTTGATGGTGATATGATGAGTTTATTATATATATATTTTTTTTGTTCGTGTGCGACTGAATGAGTGGTTTAGAGCAGACAGGAGCCCTGGGCCTAAAATCACCTTGATTCACCTTGGGGGGAACTGAACCTCTGTGCAGAAAGGTTATAAGTCTGTACGCCTTCCCGGTTAAATACTCTGACCGTAACATCACTGTAATTACACAAAACCTGTTACTGTCCCTAAAATATGAGATTATTAAATTATTTAGCTGGACGCCATCCGGACCGGGAAAGAGACGACTGGGACAGGAAAGGAGAAGGAAGGGCATCTATCTATCTATCTATCTATCTATCTATCTATCTATCTAATCAATGTCCTTCATTAATCAATCGACCTTTACTTTTAAACTCAGAAAGACATCAAATAAACAAATACACTTGGTATATGAAAAACAGCCCTCCAGCCCTTTACCTAGCTGTTCCTTTACTAGCATACACAGCTAATTACATACATAGCTAGTTTATTAAGGGGTTTCTCTAATAATTCAGTAATGAATATATTTAATTCATAGATCTAAGTTTGTATTGAACTATTCAACGGTCATTTTTTAAAACTATGTGTATATGATTATGAAAATATGAATAAAACACTGTATAGTGTACGTTAGACTCGTGTGTGTGTGTTGTGCCATTGAAGCATGAGGGCGGTGTGTTCATCCTCATTCTCTCAGTCACGCTCTCTCTCTCTCTCTTTCTCTCAGTCATGCTGTGTGTGTGTGCGTTTTCCACTGAAAATGAAAGTCACGACGCAGCGTGTTGAGGAAAGTCACACCGAACAGGTGTTCTGACCTGTTGTCTGTCTGTAGCCTTTACTTTTTATTTTATTTTTTGTCCATCCTAGTCTATAGTTCAACTGGAAACTGAACATTGAGCCTAAAACACACACTTTACAGCCCGAGAGAAGAGAAGCGCTGAGCGGAGCGAGCCGCCACAGACACTCAGAAGACAAAATGTCGAGCACTTACACCAACTGCCGCCGGTCCGTCCTAAAAACTCCCTCTTTTCAGAATTCCACAGAAATGTCTTCCATCCGCCATCACCGTCCGTATTCGCGGGCATTTTCGTGTTTTCTTTTTAGTTCCCTTTTGTGGTTGTTTTTTTATATTTTCTTTATTTGGTGTCTTTCCTTCTGGTACCTGACCGCCAGAGGTGTATTCCTTTCAGCTAATTTTTTCAGAAAGAACAGAGTCCGACCCGGCACACAGCTTTGGATCCGCCCCATATATTCTTTACACTGCGTGGCCACACCCACACACCGTTCTCATAAGTCACCTTCAAACTGGGAGGCCTAAAGCCAACCAATCACAATCCGGCTTGTGTTTACGTAACAAAAATCGTGAACGAGGGTCCAGGCGGGAGCGTGGATTCGAGTGCGCGCGCGTAGCTCGTTTCAACGGCTTCCGCTAAACATGACATAGCTGTGAACCTGACAGTGTGTAGAATATATCAGTCATACATGTAAGAAACAGCACACTCACGTTTAACAGTCATTTTCTTTCCTTGGATTATAAGTAACCATGCAGCAGAGTGCATCTGCGCTTATATTTATTTTGACACTCATCAATATTGGATTGGATAAATGGTTTCTGGTGACCAAGCCACTGTTCCTATGGTTACCAACATTTCAATACTTAATTTATTTATTATTCAGGACTGGGGTATTTTTATTTGTATTGCACATTCTGCCACACACTGTACCAGCTTGGTTGCTCTCTTCTACCAACCACAGTTCGTCCTGTGCCCTGGAATTTGCACATTCCAGGACATACTGTACAGCTTGGACTTCAAGACAACCCATGCACATACTACTCAAATACATCCACTTTTCAAATTTGTACATTTTAGATTCTGATTATTTTTATTAAATTTATATAACTATTCTCTCTTAACTGTTCAAGAAATCACCAGTGTGAGAATTTAGAGTTCTGATTCTGGCACTGATTCTGATTTGCCCAGATGGCACTGTGAAGCAAAGTCACCCATACTATGTCATCCTATATACTGAATAATTTTTATTTGAAAAAATATTGTATATAAGGTTGCCATGTAATGTGTGCTGGAGGTAAATGTGGTGCTCTTGATCCACTCCTGCTACCTTAAATCTGTCTCAGTGTCTGCTCCACTCAAGGTCAGGTGTGGGAGGTATCTATCACACACCTGGAAGGAGCCACTCACAGTACGCCAGCATAAATCACACACACACACACACACACACACACACTTAAACATGGAGGCGCACACACATTGGAGTAGGTATAAAGGGCATAAAGGTCATGGTGATATGGACGTTTTCAGATGTATCCCCATGCTGCATCTAATCACCCTGGTGAAAAATAAATGTGCTGAGTGTACTAAAATTGATCATACTTTTGTGTACTTGAAGCCACACTAATCATCAATATACTTCAAATGTGTTTGTGATTAGTTAACTTGAGGCATGCTATTTTGGAACAACTAATTTTGTATTAAATATATTTTAATTGTAGAAAAGTGCAACTTGAAGTGTATTTAGTGTACTTTTATGTGCTAAAGTGGAACAACTT
>JAODJS010000023.1:48084278-48097886 GCA_027576325.1 Sciades assimilis | reverse complement strand
TTCAGAAGTATGCAAATTCTCAAGGCACCCACCCCCCCCATGTAAAATATACGCAGTCATGTTGACCATACACTGACCCCGGCAGTGACATGGGAAAGGGGTCTGTGAGACAAATTTTGATGATGCGTGAGGTGGCAATCTGCGTTAGTGTATTTTTTTGGAATTTTAATTCATCTTTATTTCAGTGGTAGAATATATAATTTTTTGACAGCACTCCTAACGAAGTCAGGGGTGTCGTGGCACCCCGGTTGAGAGTGGCTGTAATAGACTGTAAGACTCAAGTGCCATTGTGGTAAGTGGTGTTGCCAAGAAGGTAATTTAGGGACCAGCTATCTGAATGTCTGTTAGCATGCGGTATTGGTTGATTTAATTCTGCTGTTGTAATGGTTTATCTGGTAGTTTCAAAGGGGTTGGAAAAATGGTAGAACTATTTTCTAATAGGTAATGAGGATGGCTTATTATTATTATTATGATGAGCAAAACACAATATGAAGACTTAATGTGCCTCACTGTGTTGAGCTGCTAGTACAACGTGGTTGATCTCACTTAAAAGGGTTAAGTGTGTGTGCCCAGTGCTCCGCCTGTGGGCTTGATATTTCAGGAGGCCTGTAACGGAAGAGGCCCTTTCAAGGAGCACGTGAAAAGTCTAGATTCTGTGTAAAGAATCTAAACGTAAGCTAATGCGTATGTACTGTACGTCAAAGCAAACTTTCCAAAAAAAAGTTTGCATGGCAAACATGGTACATCCTTTGTGTGAGGAGTTTTTGGACGTGTTGTGATGTCAGATGTTTCATATAATGGCTTATTGCACGGTTTGTTTTTATTTATATAATTTAACTCCCGATTAGGTGTTGTACTGTATGTAGATGGGGGGTGACCTTCGAGCAGGAACTTTTATTTTTGCATACTTGGAGTTAAGTTGGACGAGGCCATCTGATGCATTAAGAAGTTGGTGTGCCAAGTTGTTTTTACAGAAAAGGCGTGTCTGTTTTCCATTATACACACATGCTTTATATAACTGCCCTGATTGCTGACGTGCAGAATTCTAAAATGTGAGTGCAGCAGGACAAGTTATGGTGGAAATCCTCTTAGCTCCAGAGCTCCTTCGGCTAGCTCCTAGGCTTAGAATTAGCCCTTCACTTGGCTAACAGAAGGCCAGCTTGGTCCTGTCAGAAGGTATTTGTATTAATCTTTTTTGGGCTTGAATGTACAAACTTCTCACTTGGCGTATATTTATTGCTACAAATTCACGTGTCCTGGAAATGCCTTACCGGTCTTAAATTGGCATCAACTTATTGACCTAGGAAATGGTAAAGCCCATATTAATAGATAAGCACCTCTGACTGGCTTTTGTGTCTACTTTTTGGTCACCCCTTCTACTCTGCTTTTTCCCCTGACTTCTGTTAATCAGTTGAACTCTCTTCTTATAGTGGCACACTCGGACTCCGTGTAAACGTGGGATTTCGACCATGAGCTCAGTCGCCGTACTTACGCAGGAACGCTTTAATGAGCATCGCAGTGGCCTCCTGCCAGAGCAGGGTGGAGGTAAGAACCAGAACCAATCTGCCCAGACCAGCTGGGTCATAGTCTAACGAAAAATCAAACCCACAAATGCCTCTTGTATCTGATGTGACTTGGTCCCTTTTTATCTCAATTTGAAGGTGCTGTTGCAGGATCCAGTGAGGCAGTAGATGAAGACAACCTTCCTACCTACAAGGATGCCTTCCCTCCTCTCCCTGAAAAGGCTGCTTCACCCGAGGGAGCAATGGAGACTGGAAATGCCTGGACATCGAAAATTAGGCCACTCAAGTCCTCCATCATCACCCAGGTATGAATGGGTTTCATGTTGTTAAGCAGGCCTTGCTTTGCAGAGATGTAGTGCTTATAGTCTAAATGCCCATATGGATTATTATAATTAAGTTATTCCATCAAATTGAGTCGTACATGAGGTGATAGCTTATGTCTGGCTTGTATGGCTATAAGCCATGAACGACAAGATTGAGTGGAATAACAGTTTTATTATATCCATATTACCTGGATTTTGAGCAAATTCGATAAAGTTTTATACAAAATGTCAGACCAGGTTTCCACTTGGAATGTAAACAAACCAATGAAATGATGGTAGCAATGCGTGAAAAATGCTCTAATTTGTGAAATTAGACGTGTTCTTACTATCGGGGACACTTGCTCCATATTTTTTGTTTTAAATTTTTATTTGGGGGGGGGTATAGGTTTTCATCCTCAGTTGGTTCAGCAATGTGCTGTGCCATTTTGTTTTTCTCTACTCATGGTATATGAGCTTGTAGCCTCGTAGTAGAGTAGCTAATCGGAGCATGCAATTGCTCATATCTAGTGAATGTGGATAAAATGATTTAAATAATATTGGCTTTTTTTTCCCCCATGGTATTGGATATATTCCATTCAGCTAGTATGATTATTGAACAAGTTGAAGGCGAGTTCAAGATCATTCTAGCTGAATGGAATACATCTGATATATACCACGAGAACTTATAATACGTACACTGATATAAACAGTCTCAAAGGCCAATGCTAGCTTACTCACACATTGGTGCTGTTAGCACTACAGTGAATTCACCTTCCAGCTGCTGTAGCATTTATCAGTAGCGCAGGCTAGCGACTGCCAAACTAAGATTTCTGTCCCAAGAGGACTCTTCGGCGCACACTTGCCACAGCATTTTTCACTCTGACTTAAGTAATCGTTTCCTGATGTAATTTACTTGGTTACTTTTAAAATCACCAACAGCTACACACAACGGAGCAACCTGGCAGCCAAAATTCTCTCAATTTTCCTCTTTTAATGAAGCAAACCTTGTAGCCATGTTTTGTTTACAAACTGTCATTCACTCGCTAGCGCTGCAGTTTTACATCTGATGCGTCTCTCTTTCAGTTTTTCCATGTCTATTGGTATGTTTATCTTGTAAATATGCGTGAAGAATGTATAATGAAGTTTCTTTTTCTTTTTTTTTTTAAATAGCCTTTTGGTTGTTCAGAGTGTCTTTGACTTCAGTTTTTAGTTTCATTTAGTGCTTAATTATAGCATGGCTAATCCTAGCAGTAGCACTGGATTAGCTTCGTCTTCTCCCTTTCCCGGTGGACAAAGAAATTATTCTGCACATGCACAGCAGAAAAGATGTCATTGGATATTGGCATGAGTTCTGGCGTGTGACCTCGTGTTGTCTTGACCATGTGCGATATTGTAACAATATTGCATGCTCATTCTTCATTGGAGAGTTGTGTAATACATGTAGGATAAGCGATTATATCGTATGCCATCAATAAGCCCACTAAAAGGGAATAAAATGTGTCTTTATTCCATGGAAAAAGTGGCCTATATGTATAATAATCCTTTATGTGCATTTAGACTATTAGCGCTACATCACTGCAAAGTGAGGCCCTTTTCATAATAATGATGACCATCTTTTAAACATGACAACCTCTTTAAAACCCAAGCTAACTTTGCTCACAACCCTTTCTCCTAGGTGTTCCATGTGCCTCTAGAGGAGCGCAAGTACAAGGACATGAACCAGTTTGGAGAGGGAGACCAGGCTAAAGTGTGTGTTGACATCATGCATAAAACTGGTGCACACCTGGAACTCTCCATGGCTAAGGACCAAGGCCTTTCCATCATGGTGTCTGGGAAACTGGATGCCGTTATGAAGGCCCGTAAAGAGATTGTGTCCCGACTGCAGACTCAGGTGTGCATTGTTGTTAGAAATGTCTCTATCAACGTGTGTGTGTGAAAAACAACTTAAAAAAAACAACACACAACAGGTTTGGCTTTGTCGTGAATATGTTGGAGGACCCATGTTTTATCCTTAAACAACTGTCCTCAAGGCTCCAAAATAGTTTTATTTACAGTCAAGTAGAAAATGCGCAAGTTCCATTAGCACCATTATTGGCATGAGTGTAAATTCTTGTTCCTGATATTCCAAAGAACAGCAAGTCAAATTTTCTACTCCTTGTTCACCAACTGGACACCTTTCACCATTAAAATGAAACAAACTGTGCACATTATTTTAAGTTCTCCTGTTTTATAAATGTATTAGGTGGGAGGTTTCAGTATCTATAGACTTGAGGTTTGAAGACAAATTTCTAAACCTCGGGTTTAACCCTCAAATCACTGGCCATATCTGCATGTCTTAACCTGTGCTCATGTCACAGGCTTCAGCTAATGTAGCCATCCCCAAGGAACATCATCGTTTTGTCATCGGCAAAAATGGGGAGAAGCTGCAGGAGCTTGAGCTCAAGACTGCCACCAAGATCCAGATCCCGAGACCAGAAGACCCCAGCAATCTCATAAAAATCTCTGGCACCAAGGAGGGCTTGGAGAAGGCCAAGCATGAGATCCTTCTCATTTCTGCTGAGCAGGTAGAGAACCACACAGTTGATGCTTAAAGAATAGTAGTTTCTAAGATTGTCAGTTCACTATATATCCAAGATGTATAGGAGAATTGAAATGCTGTTTGTCTCTCACCTTGTGAAAAAAAAACGATAAAAGATTACACACACAAACAAAAAAAAATACCCCAGATAGATAAAAAAAATTAAGAAAAGCGGTAGATAATATGGATAAATACACTCTCTAAAATCAATGTACAAAATGGCAGTAGTGCAATCACAGAAGGTGCTAGAAGAGCAGCTTATGAGGTGTATGACAGTAGTGCAAATGAGCAATAGCAGCAGATACAGCAGTGATGCTAATGTTTGTGGTGTGATGTGCAAACAGATGAGGTAGTTTTCTTGTGTGAATGAATGTGTTGCAGACCAGGGGTAGGGGGTAGGTAGTGGACAGAGTTCAGCATCCTGACAGCCTGGTGGATGAAGGCGTTTAGCAGTCTTGTGGAGTGGGCCCAGAGGCTCCAGTACCTTGTCCCTGAAGGTTAAGGAGGCTGAAGAGCGAGTGTGAAGGGTGGGAGGTGTCACAAGCAATGCTGATGGCTCTGCGGGTGAGACGGGAGTGATGGATGTCTGTAAGGGAGGGTTGAGGGGTACCGATGATCTTGCTGGCCGTGTTCACTATGCGTTGCAGAGTCTTCTGGCAGGAGGTACTGCAGCCTCCGTACTACTCAGTGAGGACACACTCGGTGGTGCCCCTGTAGAATGGGCACATAATGGGGAGGGGGACTCGTGCACTCCTCAGTTTGCGGAGGAAGTAGAGGCAAGTTTGAGCCTTCTTGGCCAGCAATGTGATTTCTGTTGGACCAGGAGAGGTCCTCGGTAACGTGCATCCCTAGGAATTTAGTGTTGCTCACCCTCTCCAGGTTGCCCAGATCAGTTGCTGATGGCATGTTTTTGTTTCCTTGGCTGAACTGTTGCAAAAACCAACTTGTTGCCAAATTTGCAGAAAATCCTGTTTATGGCTACAATTTTTGGCTGACTTTTGATATATACTGCCACTCTTTGCAGGACAAACGTGCGGTGGAGAGACTGAACATCGATAAAGTGTACCACCCGTTTATTACTGGTGCCTACAGCAAGTTGGTGGGAGAGATGATGCAGGAAACTGGAGCCCGCATAAATATCCCACCACCCAGCATTAACAAAACTGAGATTGTCATCACCGGGGAGAAAGAGCAGGTTGCTGTTGCAATGGCCATGATCAAAAAGATCTATGAAGAGAAGGTAAATGTTGCTCAGAAAGCAGGACTAACATCCGTAAGAAAGTTGCACCAAAATGGTGCAAAATTATCAGCTGGAAGACCTTTGTAGAGCCTACTGTTACGTGTGTCAAAGATGTTTACAGTTTTTGGCATTTTCACTTGGCATAGGCTGGCACAGCGACTTATCCAGGTACTGTGTGTGCCAAGGTAAAACAAACAAGTGGAGCTAAAAATCGTGTGGACTGTTGATTGATCAATCAGGATGTTTGTGACTGTTAATGTCTGTACCTGGAATTACTTCTCTACCAGCACAAAAGTCTTCAGTAGCAGGAGGCTTGTATAGGGTCTTCCAAAGCTGCTTTTTGTTCCCCTTGGTGGATTTAAGAAGTCAGCAATTTAATAATTTAATGCTGTGGCTTATTTATCCACAGAAATTTCTGTCTCCTTTTCACAATGTAGCTTGATCTTTTTTAAATCTTAGCTGGAACATGTGCCATATGGCTTCCTATGCACTTGAGCCATGCTGTTTTTCATTTACCATGTCCTCTTCTCACCCCATTTCAGAAAAGAAATGTCACCACTATTGCTGTGGAGGTAAAGAAATCTCAGCACAAGTATGTGATTGGGCCCAAGGGCAACACCCTGCAGGAGATTCTGGACAGGACTGGCGTCTCGGTCGAGATCCCACCCCCTGACAGCAGCTCAGAGACAGTCATCTTGCGTGGGGAGCCAGACCGGCTTGGCCAGGCGCTCACTGAAGTGTACGCCAAGGTAAACTGGGTTTCGTTTTGATTGACTGTTTAAAATTTGGCTTTAGTCTTCTCCCAAATGCGGAGTTGAATTTTCTTGCATCTGCATCGCTCCTTTAGTGTGCTCTTGTTTAGAACTGTATGTACTTGATAAACCGGAAATGCAAATCTGTACCATACCAATCAAGTTTGGACACCTACTCCCTCATAGGTTTTTTTTTTCTTTTCTGGTTCTTGATTCTTTTCTACATTTATAGAACAATACTGAAGACCTCAAAACTATGAAATTAACACTTTACCACAGTTTCATATTTTAGATTCTTCAAAGTAGCCACTATTTACCTTGACAGATCTTTGTGCTCTTGGCATTCTCTTAACTAGCTTCATGAGTCACCTGGATTGCTTTTCAATTATCAGATGTACCTTGTCAAACGTTAACTAGTGCAATTTTTTGCCTTTAAGACCATCGTACAGTAAATGGCCCTGTTCTACAACTGTAGTAATACATGCATCGATAGCTCAGCTAAGTAAAGTGAAAGGAGTCCATCGTTACCTTAAGACATCGGGGGGGGTTAAATAATTAACCAAAATAAAGAAACCATTGATTTCGGTGTGTCAACTTTTGACTGGTACGTTACAAAATCCCAAACTGATCACCTCTCTTTCTCACTATCCAGGCCAACAGCTATACGGTGTCCCATGTATCAGCTCCTTCTTGGCTTCATCGCTTTATTATTGGGAAGAAGGGACAAAATCTAGCAAAGATCACTCAACAAATGCCCAAGGTAGGACATTCATAAACAACTTTCCCTTTTTTATTGTGTATTAATAGGAGACATTCAGTGCATGAATTAATGGAAGGTGTTCCTTACAGGTGCACATCGAGTTCACTGAGGGTGAGGATAATATCACTCTTGAAGGACCTACCAAAGACATCCAGATTGTGCAGAGTCAGATTGAAGCCATTGTGACGGACCTGGTAGGAACAGATGTTGAGTTTTTCTAAGATGGCAGGCTGCCAAAGATCAAGTGAAATGAATTGATGCTTTTGTGTTTTGTAGGTTAGCCGTATGGATTATGCAGAGATCAGTGTGGACCCAAAGTTCCACAGGCATTTAATAGGGAAAGGCGGTGCTAACAGTGAGTCGCATGTTCAAACTGTTCTAAACCAAATGTTTTTAGTAGGAATTGGAAGGGTGCAGGGACTGGAATCCTGTGGGACCCAACCCAAAAAAAATGGATAGGTTTTACTTTCATGTGGATGGGGTTGGGCAGTCAGATATAAAACCCTACTGGATAAAGGCTATGTAAAAAGTTGTGTATGTTGTGCACTAAGGTGTGAATGTGGTATATGGCTTTCATTTTCAGTAACTATCCTAGTTGTTGGTCTGTTTGATTACTTATTTCTTTGATGGTTATTTCTTAGAACCATTCAAGTTCATAAGAAAATGGGTGGGTGCAAACAAACAATTGCCGAAGTGGGTGAGATTTCTCAGGATTCTGTCAGAAGTGTGTGGAAAAGGGATTAGGTAAATTATCCTGTGTGCACCTCTGAAAGTAATTGATTTTGTTTCATACATTACTGTCTCCTAGTCAACCGCATTAAGGACCAGTATAAAGTCTCAGTGCGTATTCCACCGGACAACGAGAAGAGCAACCTGATCCGTATCGAGGGCGACCCCCAGGGCGTAAAAGAGGCCAAAAAGGAGCTGCTAGAGCTGGCGTCACGCATGGTGAGCTGAAACCTTCCCTTGCCTTGTCTCATGCTTCTAGTTTTCTGATGAGTTAGCCCAGTCAGCTTGATTCGTTGTTTAAACTTGACTTGTGGATCAGGCTAGAGGCTGGTGGTGGTATTGATTTGTTGATGTGCTCTCACTAGAATCCCAGAAGGGCTTCTGTCCAGTGCTTTTGGGCTCTGAGGAGCGGTTGCTTGGTAACTCAAGTACCTTAATGCTTCATGTGTTCCACAGGAGAATGAGCGTACAAAGGACATGATCATTGAACAGCGTTTTCACCGAGCCATCATTGGACAGAAAGGAGAGAAAATCAAGGAAATTCGGGATAAGTTCCCCGAAGCAAGTTTGAGTTTAAAATTTTATTTGGTAACCCATTTTGAAGCCATTGTGCATGTGTGAGATGCTAATCCAAAATCTTGCAACATTCTCTGCAGGTCATCATTAATTTCCCTGACCCTTCACACAGGAGTGATATTGTACAACTGCGAGGGCCTCGGACTGAAGTGGAGAAATGCACAAAATTTATGCAGAAGATGGTGGCTGAAATGGTAAGCAGCACCAGATTAAGTGTTTGGTGGCTGAGTGAATGTTATTGTTGAATGAGTGAGTGAAAACCAGAGGATGGCGAAAAAATAAATCAACATATGAAAGACGTTTAGTACTTTTTTGTCGTCCCCCCCAGGTGGAGAACAGTTATTCAGTCTCAGTCCCCATCTTCAAGCAGTTCCACAAAAATATTATTGGAAAAGGTGGTGCAAATATTAAGAAAGTGAGTACATGCATCCTTGCTTGTGGATCCAAAAGTGATTTTGTTTATTTGCACCTTTTTATTTATTTTAAACTTGTTTTGAAGTTTGTGAGTGCTCTGTGAAATATGTAATAAGGTGGTCTTCCCCTCAGATTCGTGAAGAGACGAACACTAAAATTGACTTGCCTGCAGAGAACAGCAACTCTGAGATGATTGTCATCACCGGGAAGAAGGTAAACTGTGAAGCAGCAAGAAACAGGATTCTGGCGATTCAGAAGGAGTTGGTAAGTCCTTCACTTGAATCTGGTTTTCAGTAGAATTCTAAATTAATAAATCCTAAAAATTTGCTTTTCTTTTGGGCAAATTGTGTGTTTAGGCAAACATTACAGAAGTGGAGGTGTCCATCCCGTCAAAACTACACAACTCCCTGATTGGTTCCAAAGGGCGCTTTGTGCGTTCCATCATGGAGGAGTGCGGTGGCGTGCACATCCATTTCCCCACCGAGGGCTCTGGCATTGATGCTGTGACAATCAGAGGCCCAGCTGAGGAGGTAGAGAAGGCTAAAAAACAGTTGCTGTCCTTGGCTGAGGAGAAGGTAGGTTGTTGCAGGTTTTGTTTTTTTCCCAAATGTTTTAGTCGCCTTTATAGCAACTTCTAGTACGACTGACTAATATTCAATTTGTAGCAAACTAAAAGCCACACAGCTGAGCTCCGTGCTAAGCCTGAGTACCACAAATTCCTGATTGGGAAAGGGGGAGGAAACATCCGGAAGGTGCGCGATAGCACTGGTGCCAGGATAATTTTCCCCACACCTGAGGATAAAGACCAGGAACTGATCACAGTAATCGGAACTGAGGAGGCTGTGGCAGAAGCACAGAAGGAGCTTGAAACCCTCATCAAGAGCTTGGTAAACTTGTACATTCATCTAATTCCTACTGAAATCCATGCAAACTAATTTAAGTTTGTGGGGTGAGTGCTTTACATCTCTGAATAGCTAACGTTTTTATACAGTTGCTATAACCTTCACCTGAGCTATAGGTGTGAAGAAGCCTTGAACTACTTTGAATTCGATCAGGAGACCTTAGGAGTTGCTTATTGTTTGCTGCTGGCCTAGATGCATTCATGTCACAATGACACACAGCTTGCTGCAGTTATTAAAATGCAGGGTTGCCATAGTGAGCACATGTTTTTCAGTTCTTCATAATGGTAGCCTAATAAACTGATTGAACAGTCATTTCTTTCTCATTTCAGGATAATGTGGTGGAGGATTCAATGAGCGTTGATCCTAAACACCATCGCTTCTTTGTGGCACGTCGTGGCCAGGTTCTGAGAGAGATCGCAGAGGAGTATGGGGGTGTGATGGTTAGCTTTCCCCGCACTGGCTCTCAGAGTGACAAGGTGTCCCTTAAAGGAGCCAAAGATTGTGTGGAAGCTGCCAAAAAGCGCATGCAGGAGATCATCGAGGATTTGGTAAATCTAAAGCATTCTCATTGCAAATGGGCTCAGGCAATTTGCATGTTGCGTTTCAGAGGGCTTGTCGTATAACCTGCTTCCTGGGGAATGTTCTACAGTGCAGCTACATGGTGTGGGACCATACTGCACCTGCTAAAATGGCGCTTAACAGATTCAGGGTTACTGCAAGTAATGTGCTGTAAAGACTTGACCAAGATAAAGGTGTAAAGGATACAAAGCCCGGGAGGAAAAGTGTTCAGTCATTTGTTTAAGGAGCAAAGCTTGCAGCATAATTCTCATACAATCCCAAATCAACAAACTACTACAAATACACCAAGACCCAAAATGTACCATGTAGTTTGTATGGTCCGTGAGTCTCTCTTTAGCTGGTATGAGAGACTGTTTAGTTCTCACTGGGAATGGTGGTGATGCAGCTGTCCCTCAGAGCTGTTTCAGTACAGTTTAGTAGAATCCATAGTCTCTTAGTGGTGGATCTTTGGATTCAGGTTGTTGTCTCTTGAAGTTATTCCCAAACACGTTCCAGAAGGATTCATTACAGATCCAGTCATTAAATCTGGCTAGTGAATGTTTCTACTGAGCTTGAACCAAAAATGAGTATCTGAGAAGGGAGATCATTTAAAGGATGTCCTGGAGCAGGTGAGGGCATTAGCGTTTCCCAAGCAACACTTGCCAGCTTCGTCAAGCTACTTCTATATACAGTGGAGTGCCGTTATAATACAGTAGTTGGAATCCAAGGAAGCTGACTGTGTTAGTGAATCCGTGTCTATAACTGCATGGAAAATCTGGTATGGCTTGAGTAGAAAACACTGAACTTTTTTTAGATAACTGTTCCTTGAAGATATCCTGACAAACTGCAAGAACGATCATTCTTTACCATCAGGGTTTTTTAAGTTGTTGACTGTCAATGTAGTGCAACAAAATATTTTGCTGCCTGTCACATCGGTGCGTGTTTGCACCTGCATGCTTCAAACTCGTGCTCTGCGCAGCGTGTACCTCAGACTGATGACGTGCACCTGTCCTGGAGGAGAGCAATAGATGGTTGTGCAGATTATTTTTAGATAAATTTTATTTACATGTATATGCACAAACTTCTTTACAATTTATTTTTTATCTGTAGTGCGATCCTATGTTTGAAGTGCAATATATTAAGCTTTTGGCCTGCTCTGAACAATTGAAAGCATAATTCTATAGAGCATAGTAGCACCACTGAGTTAATTGCAAGTCGTCATAAAATTACAATAGTGATGAGAATATGGATAATCGTGTAATTAACTGTGTAATGAGTAAAAAAGTGTTCAAAGAATAGAGCGGTGATTATCATGCATCAGTCACGCTTCAGGCATAATGTTTTTTTTTTTTAATATAAAAGTCCTTGGTTTTACTGAAGGTCTAACTTTTGTTAATCTCGTGCAGGCCTGTTGGATGAAATGAAGCAGGTTTCATAGTTGTGTGATGTTTGCTGCAGAAGTATTATTGCATTCAAACACTTTCAAGTCACTCTTCTGAGACAGAGTTCTCAAATGAAGCTGCATAAAGTTTAAATTAAAAATTGGCAGCCATGAGTGGACAGTTACAACAATTTTCATGTAATGCCGAACCATATAACAGCGCTTTGCTGTACTGTATACTAATAGAAGTAGGAAGCTGCCTATATCCCTCTAATGGAAGGATCGAGAGCCATTCCAGAAGACATTTGTATCAACACTAACCTGAACTGTAAATGTTGCGGCATTTTTCAGTTAACAATACTTTCTCCACAGGATGCACAGGTTACCATGGAGTGCGTGATTTCCCAGAAGTACCATCGTTCCATTATGGGACCTAAAGGTGCTCGCATTCAACAGATCACCAGAGATCACAATGTCCAGATCAAGTTCCCAGAGAGGGAGGATGTACAAGGTGAACACTAACTGCCAAGCAGATGTATTGTCTGTGTTTGGCATGTTCTTTTAGCTATTCAACTTGCTTTATGTAGAACTTTTGCTGTTGCAGTCCACTGATGCTTGTCAAATCTTGCTTGACAAGTGCTAACAAAGTTCCATGCTTTGCATTAGAAAGGAGAATTGTCCATAAATGTGTTGGCTTCATGATCCGATGTGGTGTAGAATTTTTTTTTTTTTTTTGCGTAGTTGATCAATATATCTACCTAATATGGCTTCAAAGATAAATATACTTGATCACAAGCTGTGATCAAGTATATTTATAAATAAATCCAGCAGAATTTTATTTTTTTGGGGGGGAATGCTTATGCTTGCCCGTTTTTTGGTCAGCTTCTCAGGCTGAGGCCGAAGTGCAGGAGAATGGCGAAGCAAATGGTGAGGTGAAGGAGTTTGTTGACCCGACAGTCCCGAAGAAATGTGACGTAATTGTGCTTTCTGGTCGCAGAGAGAGATGCGAGGCTGCTGTGGAAGCACTGAAGGTGCATCTCTGAACTTTTGTCCTTCAGTTATGTTGCAAATAAGTTTTGGCAGTGGCAAATACACTCGTTTTTCTTTAGGCTCTGGTTCCTGTTACTGTTGAAGTGGAAGTGCCTTTTGAGCTTCATCGCTACATCATCGGGCAGAAAGGAATTGGCATTCGCAAAATGATGGATGAATTTGAGGTCAGTCCTGGTGTATTCCAGGAGTAATTATTCTTTTTTGAATGGAAAGAATGAACTGCAGATTTTAATCTGAGGTTTTTTAAGCTTTTTTTTTTTTAAATCCCCTTCCAGGTCAATATTCAAGTGCCTGCTCCTGAGCGCCAGTCTGACATAATCTCCATTACAGGCCTTGCCACTCACCTGGACCGTGCTAAAGAAGGGCTTCTTGAGCGCGTCAGAGAGCTGCAGGCTGAACAGGAGGATCGGGTAAGTATGGCACAGTCCTAGTTGAACCTTTTGTTTCCTTATGCCAAGGGGGGAAAAAATTATTGACTGTTTTGAAGGCTCATGCTTTGTAAAGTCACTTTTGTAAACCGTTCCTAGACATTTGCAGGAGACCGAACCTCTGTTATAAAAATGGTTCACAATATGCCTGCTATGCTACTAACTGACTACTTGGGTAGAACTTGTGCAATTGGCTTCTCAATTTGATCTAGTGCAGATTTTATTTTGAGGACCTGTAGGTTGGGCTGTGTAATTCAAAGGACTTTTCAAAATAATTTCATTCAACTCTTAACTTGAAGAGTGCAGAGGTATGTTTCTTTTGGTAGTGGCTTCATCTGATCTCATTATCTCTAGCTGCTTTATCCTGTTCTATAGGGTCGCAGGCAAGCTGGAGCCTATCCCAGCTGACTACGGG
>JAODJS010000023.1:45320354-45330699 GCA_027576325.1 Sciades assimilis | reverse complement strand
TTTCTCTTTAAATGATACATTTTCTCAGTTTAAACATTTGATATGTCATCTATGTTCTATTCTGAATAAAATATGGACTTTTGAAACTTCCACATCATTGCATTCCATTTTTATTTGCAATTTGTACTTTATCCCAGCTTTTTTGGAATCATGGTTGTAATTAGGGTTAAACTGACCTGTTTTTAGTATCTGTGCATTTCTACTATGAATGTTTTGTGTTCTCTGTTTCCTTCCATCACCAAATAAAGCTACTCTTGATACTGGAGACTGCAGAAGACTGAGTAAAAAGCCTGTCTTTTCCAGCTCTCAGGTAATTTTCCATATTACTATCACTTATGTATGTTTAACGTACATTAGCATATAGTTAATATACAGTTTAAAGCTGTTTGAAATGTGAAACAATGGGATTCAGTGTTGTGCAGAAAGTTTGATTTGGGAGAGGGGGGGAAGTAAGGCCACGCTTTTTTAATGAGAGCAACAGGTAAAGAGGCCACGCTTCTGTCACTAGTTTGCAAATGGCTAGTAAATGACTGAGATGAATTCACCAAGAATATGCTGCTGCATTGTTACGACTACAGTGGCTGTGTGCAGAATTACTATTGCATGAACTCTCTTTGAAGAGTCTGCTATAAACCCACACACATGCACTATGTTTAATTCAGAGGACATGAGGAACCGAATCAGAGTCATTGAATGTGGGTGTGTTTTAATGAGCTCTCGGCAGTGTTTTTAAGCTTAGTCGGGTGTTCTGTAGGAAAACTGCCTTTTCCTCTGACGTGTGAACGCCTTGCAAAAGTCCCTGCATCTCTGTAGGGCATTACTGTGGCAGTCTTGTCGTGGTTGACAGGAAGTCATTGAATCCAGGCTATAAAGCTGAATTTTTTTTTTCTTCCTCTGCTTACTATTGAATTTCTCATGCTCTTTCCATTTATATTCTACATTTTGTTATTCCTACTTTTCTTGTGCTGGTCCATGTAGCAAACAGTGGTGCAAAATACACATTTCTATAGCGGGTGCTGTGACTGATGCAGTAAAGTGATTATCATCTGTATAATTTTTGCATTAGTATAATTGGTTATGGAAAGGGAAAGTTCCATGGCACAAATGAGCATTCACTCACTTCTTCCAGCTTGTCCCATGTCTCTGCCATGTGGACTCTATTGATCTACATGTCATATTAATTGGAGTATGGTTTTACACTGGATGCCCTTCCTGCTGCAACAGAGGGGAAACAACCATTCTCTCTCTCTCACGCACACACCATGGGCAAGTTGGAGTAGCCACTGTGGGGAAAACCAGAGCACCTGGAGGAAACCGGGGAGAACATGCAAATTCCATACAGAAAAGCCCCTGCCAGCCACTGGACTCGAACCCAAAACCTTCCTGTGAAGTGACTGTGCTAGCTAGCCACTACACCACTGTGCCACCCCTACAAGCACAAATGAGCACCATCATAGAAAAAGTGACGAGACAAACACTCCAAATGAAATGAATTCCAATTGTGCTTGTGTCTTATATTCCAGAGAGCAATGGAATAAAACGATGGGGAGTGCTGTTCTAGAGAAAATGTTAAACTCTGGGGTGGTGAGATGCAAAGTTGATTACTTTGCAATAGCAGCATGTCCAAAAGTGTTTTACTCCTCTTATACCACAGCAACTTTGCCAACTGAGTTACCATTTTTATTAATTTAAACGTGTTCGAACAATATTTGTTTATAGTTGCATTCAGTGTTGTGGATCATATTGCAAAATAGGTTTGTTCCTTACTTATAACAGCGATTTATAGTCATTCCCTAACCAGTCGTCCCCCCCGTTGACACAAAATGCAGCTTATGAGAAACTTTAGAGCCCTTCATTCTGAAGCATTTCCTGTATTACAAAATTTTGTTACAGCTTTCAGTCTGACCGTTGCAAAGCACAGACACTGGAGACTCTTTCCAAAAATCTAAAATAAATGTCTGCTCACAGAAACCATCACCAGATCAAGGATTACACACACTTTTTCGAACCTGTTTAGATGAAGCGTTCACCGTCCAAATCCCTGTGTAAGTGGTTGCTATTGAAATAATAGTACAACGAGCACATAATCTAAATTTTGTGGCTGCCACTACTGTCTAGTTGCTGAAAATTAATCAGCAGACCTATCAGAATTGAGAATTAAACAACACTGTTATGAAGTGTTTCTGTATTAGTTCATGAAGATCAAATTCGTGATGTCTGATAATCAAAACTCTTATACGATCAAAAATTTAAAGGAACATTTTAGTGCATTTTTCAATTTTCCCTCTTCTTCCTTCTCCAGCAAAAGCCTGGGAAATGTCCTTCAGGCCCATCCTCTCCGTGTGAGAGTCCTCCAACCTCTCGGCCTGTGAAGGCCCCCAGGGGCCCACGTCCCTCTGCTGAAAACGCCATAGCAGCCACGAGTGCCATGAAGTCTGATAGTCTGGGCCCGACAGCTGCCACAAAACCCAAACCTGGCACCACTGACTCAAGCCGGGCCAAGACCAGCAGCCCAGCTAAAAAGAAACCACCCTCCACCACTAAAGCCGTGCTCAACGGCAGCGTTGGCCCCACGGTCCGGCGGGAAAATTCTACCGCTAATGGCACAACAGGCAAATCACTACAGGAAAAAAGTGTGGCACCACGTGCCAGGCCCAAATCTGCCCACACTGGGGTGACTGGGGCAGCGAGTAAAGCTAAAGCGAGCAAAACCACAGCATCAGGGAAGGACTCGATTCATGACTCCACCTCCGACAGCCCTGGGAATGCCCAGTGTTCCCAAACCACACCCTCTACATCGGGCAGTGTCACACCAGAGAGCAGTGTTGGCAGTCCACGGAACAACAGCAGCCAAGGTTTGACCATGATCACCTTTATAGCTGAACCATTTTCTTCATGCCCTCTTTGCATTTAATTTAAGGCCTAGATAGAATAGTTAGATCAATAGTGTTACCACTGTGATTGTTTCGGTCAGTGAAACAATAACAAAAAAACTATGATACAGGGTTTTGCTTTATTGAAATGGGGATTTGAGTCTGGCTGATACCCAGTGTTTGTCACCAGTAGTGATGTTAAGAAGCTAAAAATTCAGATGTCTGATGATGTCCACCAGTATAATTTTATATGGTTAAAAATTAAGCATAATCAATAGTTTTGGTTTAAGGAACAGTTCAGATGGAAATAACATTTTTCATAATTTCCTCCTTACCCCCACATGTGGAAATATACCAGGCTCTTCGTCATGTACATAACCTACTAGTTTAGCACTGTGCAAACTGCATGCCAAGCTGTGTGTTGTGTGCCCATGCATGTGCTGTCTGTGTAAAGCTCTAAGACCTTTCACAGTCCAAACAATAGCTCAAGCTGAGCCCAAAGCCTAAAGAACAAAGGACACTGGGGTGTGACAAATCAATCCCTTGGTCCACATAATTTTCACTCCTTTTTAAATGATGCGTGTCTCCTTCAGTGAAAAGAGCATTCTCTCATGCCCCCATTCTTCCAAAAAACAAAGTAAAAGCAGTGAAAGAGGTGTAGCACAAGGGACTGTAAAAGAAAACTAAAGCCAACTTGCAGCCAGTAATCACTTTTCAATGTGTCTAATTAGTAATAATACTAATTAATATTAACAAACTAAATATATTGTATAAATGTAGCTCATATAGTTAATAATACTGTTTTTACTGGACAAGCACATCACCTATTATAGTTCAACGTTTCTCACAGATCTGAAAATCTTTTAATGATGTATTTTTAACGTCCCAGGCCTCATCCTATGTCCCCTGTTGACCGTACTAGATCCTGTAACCTCACCCCCATTATCTCTGCTCTGTCCCACATCTCTGTCCACCTGTCTCATTCACTGACCAACAATTCAGCAGTTCATTTCGCATTTTTCTTTGTTACCTGCACACATTTCACATTCAAATTTATATTGAAATAACAGTAACCCCGATATTTGTTTCTGCGTAAATACTTGTGTAAGATTCTACAGGCAGAATTTGTATGCTCTCTTCATAACCCAGTAAGCTGTTATGCTTTTCTAGTTCTCAGGCCAAAACCCCAAGCCATGGCGACAGCAAAAGCTCCTCTGACCAAACCTGTCCAGAAACCAGAGAAGGACAAAACTAATAGGTGAGCTTGCATAACTTTATGGGCTATATTAGCTCATGGTTCTGTTCTGCAATAGCTAAAATTACTCAAGTATGCCTGATTAGTACTTGTTCTGATTCAGTATCTGTAGGTTTTGAACATCGGTAAGGATACAAAAATGTATCTTTATAGTTGGAAATGATGGTAAAATACACTGACTAAAACTTTGTGGACACCTGACCATCACACCCGTATGTCCTCTTTGAAGATCATGTTCCAAGTTTTCCACTAGGTTTTGGAGCATGGCTGTGGGGATTTGCCCATTCAGCCACAAAAGCATTAGTGATTTTGGGTGAAGAGGCCTGGCACGCAGTCAGTGTTCCAGTTCATCCCAAAGGTGTTCAGTAGGATTGAGGGCAGGGCTTAGTGCAGGCCACTCGAATTCTTGCATACCAAAACTAGCAAACCATGTCCTTTACCTCACTTTGTACGTATAGTCATTATTATGCTGGAACAGGTTCGGGCTCCTTAGTTCCAGTGAAGGGAAACTGTAATGTTATAGCTTACAGAGGCATTTTGTACAAATGTGTGCTTTCAACTTTGTGGCAACAGTTTGGGGAAGGCCCACATATGGGTATGTGTTTCAGCTCTCCACAAACTTGGCCATAAAGTGTATATACATGTTATTTGCTTATAATTTTGCAAACATTTAATTAGGATTTTTCTTACTTGTACAATTTCTTAATATTTGTTAGTTACTTAATACCTCTTTCTGTTTATTTCCCAGCCCCATTAATAAAGCAAACAAACCCAAGAGCACATTGAGCAGCAAAGCAAGCATCGGTATGGGGGCAGCAGCTCGTACAGAGCCAAAGAGCAAGAGCACTGCTTCAGGATCTTTCGAGAACAACAGTAAGATATACCATAGCTTCAGATGCTCATATGGACACAAAACAAATTGGATTATTACTGAATTAATCGAGACATCTCTTCAAATGGAGAGTGTCTCCCAACTTTTGTCTTTGTCATCGTTTTAACACTTACCCTGCTCTAATGAACCCTGGTTTATATTTTATTTGTTCTTTTTAACTAAATACATTGTATTGTATAAATCCTTAAATGTATATTTATTCTGAACAGCTTCCCCACGACCTGGTTCAGTCTTAACCAACAGAAAGCCTGCATCTCCCAGGAAAGGGGACGAAAAAGATGGTTCCAAGCTTTCAGCCACAAGGAAACCAACAAAACCAAGCACAGATTCAAAACCACCAAACGCCAAAGCATCCAAACCCACAGTATCGTCATCGAAATCATCTACAGCTACTACAAATAAAAGCGGACCCAACAGGAAAATTCCAGAAACTGCAGCGGCAAAATCATCATCATCCTCTCCCAAATCTGCGGTGCTGTCCAAACAATCCTCGCTTCCTGCCTCCAGAAGTCCATCTGCTGCAGAGAAGCATTCGGCATCTAACACAAAACATTCAGTGGCCCCACAGCAGCCAAATGTTACTGCAAAGGAAGTAAAGGCTCAGCAGGCATTAAGACGGGAAGTAACATTGACTCAAGACCATAGCCCCAGAGCTTCTGTGTCTGCTGAAGGAGCAAGTCTACCCAAACAGCATGGCACTGTTCAAGATTCTGTACCACAAGCTGCTGTAGTAACCTCCAGTGAGTCTTTTGCTGCTAAAGAAAACACTGCTCCACCTGTTGAAGCCAGCAGTTCGGACAAGAAACGCACTACAGAACAGAAAACCATTCAAAGCCACACAAGCCCTTCAACTACAGACAATCTAAAGAGTGAGGCTAGTGGGAATAAAGTTCCTCCAGGCAATACCATTCTTCCTCATCTGAGCACTGGAGCTACACAGGGAATCACCTCCCAGAATCAGTCCAGAGAGTCAGACTTTCCCCCTGACACACCATGCAGCCTG
Source organism: Sciades assimilis (assembly GCA_027576325.1). Classification (NCBI taxonomy): domain Eukaryota; kingdom Metazoa; phylum Chordata; class Actinopteri; order Siluriformes; family Ariidae; genus Sciades; species Sciades assimilis. The sequence goes on along the minus strand of JAODJS010000023.1, from coordinate 45,324,676 downwards.
GGAAGCACAGACACCCCCCTAGAGGACTCATGGAATGGGATCCACCCTCATGTCAGTCCTGAATCGGAGACGGCCAGTGCCACTACATCCTCGGATGACATCAAGCCACGTTCAGAAGATTATGATGCTGGTGGCTCACAGGATGATGACTGCTGCTCACATGAGCGTGGTGCAACTAAATGTGGGACAATGCGATGTCCTGACTTCTTGGGCCGCAGCAGCAGTGATACCAGCACTCCAGAGGAGCTGAAGATATATGAGGGTGGGGCTGGGCTGCGAGTAGAGGTGCGGCTCAGGGGCCGGGACGCAGAGACTACAAGCGAAGAAGAGGCAGGGCGTCGGAGGCCGCTGTCCTGGGTAAGACGTGATGAGGTACCGGTTAAGGAGGAGCCATGCAAGACGGAAGACCCTTTAATAAATGTGAAGTGTGTGCCAGAACACCAGCTCTTCTCTTCTGATGATGAAGAGGAGGAGGAGGAAGAAGATTCTGAAGAAGAGCGGTCTGAAGTGGAAGTTTTGCCTGGTGGCATTATGCCTCCTCATGCAGAACCTTCACCTCAGTACCAGGGCATTGTCAACCCGGCATTTGAAGACGCAGCTGACCAAGAGAACGAGCATGAATACCAGCCTACTTCTGGTTTCCACCGCTCAGTACTGCTCTCGGTGGATGAATGTGAGGAGCTGGGATCTGAAGAAGTAGGAAACGGTGATGTTTTTGAGAGTGACGTGCCTCAAAACACCCATACCAAGACCTGTTCCCAGAAGCCCACTAGCACAACAAAGGGCAACCTTAAGAATCCAGACCCTAAATCCCTGGTATTCCATACAGAGGTCCATGACACTCCAGTCCCGGATGCATGTGTGTTGAATCAGTCAAGCCCTTCCCACCCAGACGCAGACTTGAATGAAGTCCCTCCTCAGGAACGACCCAGTCACCTGAACCTACAGCTGGCTGAACAGTATGGCAGCTCGCAGTCTAAGCATACAGAGGGCAAGAGAGCAGAATTATGGCTAGACATACCTGAGGCTCAGGTGACAAGCTCACCTGCCCAATCCCCTGCAGGTAATGTATAATATTAGCGCCACAGTCCCCCTCCAAAGTTGCCAGCTTGTTAATTCGCCCACAGCCCCAATGTTTACCAGCACTACATCATCTCCTTAGCAATGATTTATTTCAGCCATTTTCCCCTAGGAGCTAAATCATCTTCTAAACAATCAATCTTCCATGTTAAGAGTTTCAGACCAAGAGTGCAACATTCCTAGCCTTTTTTTTTTTTTCCCCCCCCAAATCAAGAAATCAGAATTTCTTCCAGTAACCATCAGTCACTCATCTTGATGGCTAAACTACCTACACACTGAGGCACTGTGTCCTTAATAAGTTTACAAACAAACAGTGAAAAGCAGTTGTGTGTAAGAGACCCAATACGCTCAATGAGCTCTCGCTTGAGCTCAAGTAGACATACCAATGCACTTTGACATAAAGTCTTGCCTGTAACGAATGCAATTCTTTACTTTTTTTTTTCGTACATGAATCGTATACACTTTAAAAAAAAAAATCTTGATTGTTGTATGTTAATGAAAAACACAAGCACTCTGACTTGACTTTCAAAACATGACGTGCACTCATGGCCCAGCCAATGCTGACCTCATTCAGTAACTTCCTTCCTATAATCATAACTAGCCAAAGCAACCAGATTAGTCTGAAGGCAATGAGGAAAAGGATGCTGATCTGTGATCCCTTTTTTGGGGGGGCGGGAATCAGCATGAGGATATTCCAGTCTGATCCTCAAGTAACTTTGTGTCCCTTTATCAATGAGTCCAGCTGAGAATTTATGCATGTGAACTCGTTTTCCATTATGTCTGAATTCCTTTCCATGTTGGTTTTTGTGTTGTGTATGTGTGGTAGTGTTTTTTTTTTCTTATTTCGTATCCCCCTCCCAGTTTCATTTCCACGAGAGCATGATGTTAATAGTAGTAGGCAACCATTTTCCTGAGTATAGATCTGTTTTGTGTTTTTCTTTTTCAGTGTATTGTAGATTTTTGCAGATTTTTCTGTGTAGTAGTGTGTTCTGTTACGCTCTTATGTCTCTTTTATCACATTATAATTGCAGTCTCCGTATTACTGCTCCAGACCTGTCTATGACCATATAAACCCAAAAACAGTCAATGCCTTTTGCCAGTATATCTCACATTTGCAGTAATGGTCAGTTTGATATAGAGTGAATTGTTACATCTGCCTTTTTTTTTTGTTTGTTTGTTTTTAAATTTAAATTTCTGCTGCTGGATTGTTTTTCCGTGTGTGTCTATGCTTTATGTGGCTATAAAAAAATGCACTACTCTGTTATGTATGCATCCAGATGACTATTTCCTGTGCCTGAACATCAGAGTTATGCATACAGGCACTGGCAAAAGCATGGCTCTTTTGTTGTTTGAGTAGATGTGGATAAAAGAGACACGTGATGTAGACTTCTTTCTGTGCATCACCTTTCTGGCAGCTGTCAATCTTCACTACAAGTTCTGACATGCTCCATATCTGGTCCAATGTAAACCACTTGTCATTTAAAGTGACCGTTTTGCCAAAATGGACAGTTTCCTCCTTAACCTAAATGCAGTCAATTAGCAAAGACATGTTTGGTGCCCTCAAACTTTAGCTTGTGGTTTTTTTTTTTAATATATAATATAAAAAATAAAGGTCCAAAACACTTGAAATGGTTAAAAGCAGTCATCTCAGTTGCAATGACTCGCTCTCAAGCACGGGTAGGAGGTGTGAACCACAGTTTGAAGGCAGAATTGTTAGAAGTGATTCAGACAATAATAGTTTTGTGGTGTTTTTTTTTTTTTGGTGGTTATCCAAATAATGTCTGAGAGGAGTGTGTGAGGATTTAGAAACAAAGAATGCTAAACAGGCATCCATAAGCTTTTTTGTGCTTGTTGGCAAAACCTATACGCCAAACATGTTCTTGTTGATTGTCTTTGTTCAGGGTATGGAGGAAATTGTGCATGTTTATTTCTTGGCCTAACTAATATTTTGATCCTTATGGCTTGACGAAATGACAGTGGGGAATAAGGAAGTAATAACTTCTCTTAAATGTACAATTATTGGTTGTATACGTTTAAAACAAACTCAAGCTAGTAACTAGTTTGCACTAGGGGTCAGTCATGTTTCAAACTCCAGAACATGACCCATGAAAAATTCTGTGCTGAACTCTCCATATATGGATAAAACAGTTGGTCATTGTGCAGTATTGTGAATTGTTTTTAGGGGACTTTGAGGGTTGTGACAGATCGGATCAAAGCTGTACACATAACCGGCGCCCGTCTAAAGTCCTGTCCCCCATTTATGAGATGGATCTGGGAGAGGCATTTGAGCAAAGCTCTGACATGAACAGGACCAAGGAAGAACCTCAGGACGAGACTCATAAGGATAAAGAGGGGACGGAAAAGGAGGACAACGAAGAGGAAGATGAAAACACGAAGTTTGCGGAACGTGACTGGAGCTTGCTTCGGCAGGTCTTATCTGAGCAGGAGTCAAATCTGGGCGTGATAAACCCAGTCCCTGCGGATCTGAACCTGGCTCAGTATTTGATCAAACAGACCCTGTCACTATCTCGAGATTGTGTGAACGAGCAGGCCTTTTCTCATCACGAGAAAGAGATTCAAGGTTTCAAGCGCTGGGCTGAGCTCATCTCTCCAATGGAGGACTCTACCACCAGCATCACTGTGACTAGCTTCTCTCCAGAGGATGCTGCGTCTCCGCAGGGAGAGTGGACTATCGTGGAACTAGAGACACACCACTGATGAAGAAAGTACTTTTGTGTAGGCCGTTTTGGAGCACTGTATTTTCTTCCAGCTACACTGACGTGGATGTTTTTTTTAACTTCCACATTAACTTATTTTGCTTAAAATTGTCTTCTAAGGTACTTAACAAGGAGTGGATAAATGGACTTGATGTTGATATGCATGTGAACTTTTTTTTTTGTATAATTTACTGTTTTACTTGGTGTCGCTTTGATCTTTGTAGAAAAAATTATACCTGTTGCACTTTCTGTTCAATAATTTGTTAAACAATGGCTTTGAAAAAGGATTTCGTATGTGTAGTAAATATGGTGCTTTTCATCCCTTGTTGTCTGTAATAAAATGTGTGGCTATACTTTGTTGCCTTGTTTATTGGCATAAGCTTGGATCAAATTGACATTTAGCAAGGAATGATTTAACTTGCATACAGTGTCTTGCAAAAGTATTCATCCCCTTGGTGTTTGTCCTGTTTTGTCGCATTACAAGCTGGAATTAAAATGGATTTTTGGAGAGTTAGCACCATTTGA
>JAODJS010000023.1:41853441-41864035 GCA_027576325.1 Sciades assimilis | reverse complement strand
GGGAAGGGGGCGAGGATGAGACACAGAAGGGGAGGGGGAGACAGAGAGAGAGAGCAGAGGGGAGAAGAGGAGAGAGGAGAAGGGGGAATCCATTATCCTGCCGTCAGAACAGCCGCCAAATGGTCCTCCGCCAACTCGATGGCCCGATCCAGCGATGACAGGCGATGGCACTGGACCCACTCTGCGGTTCCTTCGGAAAGTTGTCTGATGAACTGTTCCAGTGCCACACGATCGATGATTCCCTTGGTGCCGCAGTTGTCAGCCCTCAGCCACCACCGGCAGGCATCCTGGAGTTGCTGGCCAAACATGAATGGTCGGCCGACCTCCTCTAAGCTCAGAACGCGGAAGTGCTGGCAGTGTTGGCCGGGGGTGTGCCCCACACCCTGGAGGATGGCCCGGTGCAGGTCCGAGTAGACCAGCCGGCTGTTGGCGGGGAGCTGTAGCACAGCCAGCTGTGCCTCACCAGTTAGCAGAGGGAGGAGGTGCACCACGCGCTGTTCCACCGGCCAGCCCAAGGCCTCGGCTGCTTGCTCAAAGAGCATAAGAAAGGCCTCAGGGTCATCTTGTGGGCCCATCTTCATGAGGGTGAGGTGGGGTAGGCCCACGGCGGTGGAGGTGGTGGACCCTGTTGACATGAGGAGGTGCCGGAATGCCTGACGCTCTTCCTGCTGCGCCAGCACCAGGACCTGGAACCGTTGCTCCTGTTCCTTCCAGAGGGCGACTAGCTACTGGTGCTGGCTCTGTTGGGCCGTGGTGAGGGCTTGGATCAGGTCTTTGAAGGGGGAGGACTCCATGGGACTGTGCTCTGTGCTCCAACTTCCCAGGTTTCAGCACCACTGTAGCAGATTTAGGCGTGGGTGGAGCACAAAAGGATGGCAGGACAGAACTGAGTTCCAGAAATGCTTTTATTCTGATGCGTTTCAGTCATCAAACACTCTCTCATACATATGGACAGACAGACAGCACACACAACAATTATCTGGTTGGGGAGAGAGCTCCCTTTCTGCTGCTCTCTCTCTCTTTATAAAGGGTGCAGTCACCGGAAGACACAAACACACGTTAATTACCATCAGGTGTAGTGAATCTGCCACTTACCTTCCCTGACTCCGCCCTCCTGTCACAGACCGACGCTTGACCATACCCCCGCTGCCACACCTATTCACCTGGCTAAAGAACCACCTCACTCAGACAGTCCACAAAATACAGCCAGCACTTCCAGCCAAGAAGAGGCAGGTGCCAATTCAGGGTTGAAATTTGATTTTGGTGATTCGCCATTTCCTGAGAAGTGGAAAGCGAAAATAACAAAGAAGCTTAATGATTACTCTGACATTTTTGCTCATCATGATCTTGATTTTGGTCATGCAACAAAGGTCAAACATCACATCAGATTGAAGGATGAAACACCTTTTAAACAGTGACCACATTCCATACATCCGCAAGACTACGAAGCCGTGCGACGCCATCTCCAAACTCTCCTTGATGCCGGGATTATCAGAGAATCCGAATCCCCTTTTTCATTACCAATTGTGGTTGTTAAGAAGAAGAAGAAGAAGAAGAAGAAGAGAATGTCAACATCAGACTGTGTGGATTACAAGAGACTGAACCTCCAGACAATCAGTGATGCATATGCATTACCTAAACTGGAGGAATCTTTTTCTGCACTCAATGGGTCTCAGTGGTTCTCGGTGATGGATCTGAAATCCGGGTATTATCAGATCGAAATGGAAGAGAGTGACAAACCAAAAATGGCTTTTGTCTGTCCTTTCGGATTTTGGGAGTGGAATCACAGGGCACCTTCCACATTCCAGTGCTTAATGGAGAAGTGTATGGGAGATACACATCTCCAGGAAGTGCTCGTTTTCCTTGATGATCTGATTGTCTTGTCCAAATCCTTGGAAGAACATGAAGCCCGACTGACCAATGTCTTAAATTGACTGAGAGAAAACGGCCTTAAGCTGTCACCAGAGAAGTGCTGTTTTTTTTTTCCCAAACCTCAGTGTCCTATTTGGGACACATTGTGTCAAGGAATGGAGTTGAAACTAACCCCCAAAAAGTTAAAGTACTTAAGACCTGGCCAAGACCACAGACCTTGAAAGAGCTGAAATCCTTTCTTGGCTTCTTCAGCTACTATCGGAGACTTGTACAAAACTATGCTAATATTGTGAAGCCCTTGACCAGTCTCACTGTTGGTTATCCACCAGTTCAAAGAGGAAGCAAGCTAACCAAGTCAGCTGGAAAATACTTCCATCCCAAGGAGCCATTTGCTGAGAGATGAACTCCTGCTTGCCAACAGGCTTTTGATGACATCAACAAACTCACATCATCTCCAGTGTTAGGATTTGCCAATCCTGAATTGCCATATGTCCTCCATACAGATGTCAGTACTACTGAGTAAGGAGCAGCATTGTATTAAGAACAGGACAGGCAGAACCATGTCATCGCCTACACAAGCAGAGGATTATCATGCAGCAAAGCAAGATACCCAGCACATAAGCTGGAATTCTTAGCCTTGAAGTGGGCTATCACTGAAAATTCCATGACTATTTGTATGGCAACACCTTCATGGTAGTGACAGACAACAACCCACTGAGGTACATACCACTGCTAAACTGGATGCTGCCAGCTATCACTGGTTAGCTGCATTGTCCACCTTTACTTTTGACATCACCTACTGAGCAGGGATGGCCTGTCAAGGAGACTTCATGGTGAGTTAATCAACAATCAGCAGTCAGAAGGAGAAAGTTGAAGAATTCATGAGTTTACCTCATCACCTGAGTTCTGAGAGCAGTAGTTTCTGCTCCATTGAAACAGTCAAGGCAGCCTGTCAGGGCCTCACTGTTGCACAAGTGAACGAAGACTCAACTTCTACTTGTCTAGTAGAGTCTCTTGCTATCCATCCAGAGGTCATTCTTGCTGTGTTTGAGGAGGAAGAATTCCAAGAAGGTTTTCTTACAGTTCCTAAATATAGCACCAATGAACTAGCTAGACTACAGTACAAATAACAGATCCAGTCATCAGTGATGTCATCAAGCTAATTCAAATCAGGAGAATTTGCACCTACCAGTTGGATTCACCCGAGTTTCAGCTGATGCTCAGGGAGATGAGTTATCTTGAGCTGAAGGATGACCTGTTATGCAGGAAATAGCAGTGTGACAACCGGCCAGTCTGGCAACTTGTCTTGCCACAAGTATTGAGGTCATCTGTACTCACCAGTCTTCATAATGAAATGGGACACCTGGGAATGGAATGTACACTCGAGTTGGTCAGATCAAGATTTTATTGGCCAAAAATGGCATCGGATATGGAGACGAAGATCAAAACTTGTGGCAGATGTGTGAAGAGAAAAAGCCAGCCAGGGAAAGCTCCACCTCTGGTCAATATCCAAACCAGCTGACCCCTGGAACTGGTTTGTATGGACTTTCTGTCCTTGGAACCAGATAGTCATAACACCAAAGATATCCTGGTTATCACCATCCACTTTACAAAGTATGCAGTTGCAATACCTACAAAAAAAATCAAAAAGCCAGCAAAGTTGCCAAATGTCTATGGGAGCAGTTCCTCAGTCACTATGGGTTTCCAGAACACCTTCATAATGATCAGGGGCGTGATTTTGAGTCACACACCATTAAGGAGCTCTGTGCATTAGCTGGTATCTGTAAAGTAAGGACAAGCCCATACCATCCCAGAGGAAACCCAATAGAGCATTTCAATTGCACCTTGCTTGGAATGCTGGGAACTTTCCAGGAAAATGATAATACAAGGTGGCGTGAGCACGTAAAGTCTCTCACTCATGTATACAATTGCATGAGAAATGATGTGACTGGTTTTTCATGCAATTGTATGCATGAGTGAGAGGCTTTACATTACATCATGACTTACTGTTGCCTTGTGGGTTCCTCTCAGAAGCAGAGGAGGAAATAAAGAGGCTGAATCCAGCATGTAGGCCCAAAACAAGACAGGCACTCACTCAGCCTGATGAGCAACCTCTACTCTCAGAAGATGACAATAATCCACGGTTCTATCCCATGAAAGTTTCTGAGATAGAGGCAAGACTCTCTGAAAGCTCAAATATGCCTACAGTGCAAAGGAAAACAGCTGTTGGATGTGAAAGTCCTACCAGAGTTAAATACTTATCTGTTCACTTGGAAAGCCTGTGGAACCTGAGGTGGAACACCAAACCCTACCTGTAGGCTTACCTGCCACATCTCTGGTGGAAGACAAACCTAAGCCTGTGGAAAGAAATCCTGTGCAACCAGAAGCTGAAGAGAATTTACCTGTTGTCAGTGAATCTGAGGAAACTAAAGAAAAGATCTCATATAGACCTATATCAAATTGAAATAGTAACCAAACAACACAGCAGAGGCTGAAAGGGAAATAGAGGAACAAACAGCTGAGACAGAGGCACACTTAACTAATATGTCAGTCATCAGAGAAAAAAAACCTGTCAGAACACCTGCAAGAGAACAGAAACTGTTTGAACACACTGATACATCTTTACATGTGAAACTTGCAAGTGGGAAAAGAAAGAGAAACAACATGTTTCCAAGAGATTTTGCAAACTTAGGACACCAAGGATTGTGTTCCTTTGAGCCTATCTGGGTTACAGGATGAATCCCAGAGGAATAACTTTCAATCAGCCACAACTAGTGGTAATGCTCCTGTTGTTGACACAGACAGTGGTATCAGTGAAGAAGCTAATGAACATCCTCGGATGTCTGAGCATTCAAGAAGAGCACCTGAGAAGTTCACATACCTACAACTTGGAAATCCCTTGATTTCTTTTGCCCAAACCATACTAGATAATAATAATAATAATAATAATAATAATAATAATAATAATAATAAAGTTCAATTTATATAGCGCCTTTCACAAACCCAAGGACGCTTTACACAGGAGTTACAAAAAAAAAAACTAGGAAGAGTAGTGTGAGGTAAAGAAAAGTTTTCAAGTTTGGAAACTCCCATCTACAGGTTTATCTTTGACCATGCACTGAAAGTTACATCATTCTGTCGCTAAACGAACAGCTGATCACACCAAGGTTCTCGCTGACCACCGATATTTATTAGTTTGGTCCTGAGTTTCCTTTCAACATAACAGCTTTTCTTCTCACTTTCCGTTACTGTAGTCAATCTTTCACATTTCATTTGCACACTCATGTCTTCCATTTTTCTCTCCTGTTTCAAATTTGTATCCCACAATGCCTTGCGCGAATGGGGAAAGCCTACCACGTGATCCATGATGTAGTATCTTGTATTGCGTCATGGTGAAGCAGGAAAAAATAGTGGAGAATTTAAGGCCACCTTAAAGGCCACCTGACCCTAAATTCATTAATTGTTTTATTAAAAAGTAATAATAATAATAATAATAATAATAAAAAATTGGAAGTCTGTGATTCAAATTGAGTAGCTTTTGGTCCACTAAACAAAAATAATTAGGTGTCAGGGAAAATTATTTTTATGACCCAAACTTGAAAAATCTGAAAGGCAGTCTACCTTTAGTGTGGTAAACAAATGCAATGACAAATACAACCTGGCAAACAATGTGATGAACAAATGCAACTTTTATCAGAATTATGTATGATGTATGCACTGGAAACTGAAATAATTCATGCCTGTGCAAGATGAGTTTTACAGATACATTCATTCAGAAACTGCATTGTGCAGGATAAGACACCAATCCTCCATGTGTCCAGTTCTAGACCACATCCAGGTGAAAACAACACAGATGAGGAAGACATATTTCTCATCAGAAGAACTAGAGAACAGAGGTTTAAGCTGTGACATGTGGAACGTGGGGTGGATGTGTCGCATGGTGAGTGGTAGTGCCAGTCTGACGGAACATGGGTTGATTACCTTTTTGATGAGGAAGGGTCCTAGGTACCTGGGAGCCAGCTTGCGGTAGATGGTTCAGAGTGGCAGATGGCATGTGGAGAGCATAACTCATAAGTAAGTGGGTGCCTTAGAGTGGTGTTTGTCCGCCTGCCTCTTGGATGCTAGGGCGGAATGAATGAGTTTTCTCTGGGCCAATGCCCACGTCCTCCTGTAGCGGAGTATGAAGATGTGGGCCGAGGTTACAGCGATTTCCTCCTCTTGGTTGGGGAAGAGTGGTGGTTGGTAACCTAGGGTGCACTGGAATGGTGAGAGACCTGTGGCAGATGAAGGAAGGCAAGGCAAGTTTATTTATATAGCGCATTTCATACACAGTGGCAGTTCAATGTGCTTTACAGAGGTAAAAGCAAAACAGTAAACAATAGAAAATAAAATGTCATAAAATAAAGGAAGAGTGTTATGAACATATTCGACCCAAGATAAGTACTTACTCCAAGAACTGGTATCCCTGGATGCTATACACCTGAGTGCCACCTCCAAATCTTGATTCGCCCGTTCCGCCTGGCCATTGGTTTGGGGATGGAAACCTGAGGAGAGACTACAGGAGGCCCGTGCAGAACTGCACAGTGAACTGAGGACCCTGGTCAGAGACAACGTAAGTTGGGAGTCCATGTATGCAGAAAATATGGAGGATGAGTAATTCAGCAGTTTCTTTAGCAGTGGGAAGCTTGGGCAGAGGGATGAAATGGACTGTCTTGGAGAAACGGTCGATAACTGTGAGGATGTATGTGTTGCCATCTGAGTGGGGGACTTCTGTGACGAAGTCCAGGGCAATGTGAGACCAGGGTTGATGAGGAGTCAGGAGGGGTCTTAGCAAGCTGGCAGGGGGTCAATTGGCTGTTGTTCCGGGCACATGTGTCGCAGGCTGCCACAAACTCCTGGATGTCTTCCTTGATGGATGGCCACCAAAAGTGCTGTTGGACGACTGCTAGGGTTTGAGCAGCTCCCAGGTGACAAGCCAACTTGGACCCATGACCCCACTGCAACACCTGGGTTCACACAGAACAGGGAACAAACAGATGGTTAGGTGGTATGTTGCTTGAGTTACCTTCTCCGGGGTCCTGCTCCAGGGCCTTCTGTACTAACGTCTCCACCTCAAGTAGGGTGACCCCCACCAGACAGCATGGAGGGAGGATGTTTCAGGTATACTAGACTCCTCCTGGTGGGCAGAAAATATCCTGAACAGGGCGTTGGGTTTGCCGTTCTTGGAGCCTGGGTGGTAGGAGAGCGTGAATCGGAAGTGGGAGAAGAGAGACCATTGGGCTTGACATGAATTGAGGTGTTTGGCGGACTTGAGGTATTATAAATTCTTATGGTCAGTCCAGACAAGGAAGGAGAGATCCGACCCCTCGAGCCAGTGCCTCCACTCCTCCAAGGCTAGCTTGACAGCCAACAGCTCTCTGTCACCGATGTCATAGTTTCGTTTGGCAGGTTAAGCCAGCGAGAGAAGGAGGAGCAGGGGTGGACCTTATCACTGGCCCTCTGGGAGAGGATAGCTCTGACACCCAACTCAGAAGCGTCGACCTCCACAATTAACTGTTTGGCCAGATCGGGTATGGTGAGAATGGGTGCTGTGGTGAACCTGTGCTTGAGCATGGAAAAGGCTTTCTCTGCTTCCTCCCCCCACTTGAATGGGGTGTTAATCGAGGTCAACACTGCGAGAGGTCCAGCCACCGTGCTGAAGTCATATATGAAGCGCCTGTAGAAACTGGCGAACCCCAGGAAATGCTGGAGCTCTTGTCATGAGGATGGGGTGATCCAATTAGCAACTGCCTCGAGCTTGAGGGGGTCCATCTGGATCCTTGCTGGAGAGATGATGAATCCCAGAAACAAGACAGAGCTCTGGTGAAATTTGCTCTTTTTTGCCTTGACAAACAACTTGCTCTCTAGCAGGCGCTGGAGGACCTGCCGAACATGACCCCAATGTTCCTCCAGGGAGCGGGAGAAGATCAGGATGTCATCCAGGTACATTAAAATGGAAATGTTTAGGAAGTCCCTTAAGATATTGTTGACGAGTGCCTGGAAGACTGCAGATGTGTTGATCAGGCCGAAAGGGACCACAAGGTACTCGTAGTGACCAGTGGCGGTGTTAAAGGCTGTCTTCCACTTGTCCCCCTCCCTGATCCTGACAAGATGGTATGCAATGTCAATGTCATTCCTCCACTGACACCCGAACCCAGTCTACCTGCATGGGTTCGATGGACGCGGCAGGAGGTGGAGAGGAGGTGAAGCTGGGGTGGTTCTTTTCTCTCCTCCGTTGCTGGATCCAAGCATTGATGTAGTTGGTGAGGTCCATGAGGCTAGAGAGGTCTGATGGCAGTACCTGCGATACCAATTCGTCCTTGATGGCATCGGACAAACCATGCAGGAACGTGTCAATCTGGGCACTCTTGTTCCAACCGCACAAAGCCACCAACATCTGGAACTTGATGGCGTAATCCGAGGTAGACCGGGACCCCTGCCGCAGCTCCATGAGCTCTCTGGCTGCCTCCCGGCTGGACAGAGAACGGTCAAAAGTTCACCTCATCTCCTTGGAGAAATCTTTGAAACTGGAACAAAAGGGTGCATTGGCATCCCAGACCGCTGTTCCCCACTCTCTAGCCTTGCTGGTGAGGAGGGCTATTGTATATGCTACCCAGGAGCGTTCTGTGGGGAAGGCCAAGGGTTGCAGCTCTAGGATCAATGAACATTGAGACAAAAACGATCTGCAAGTACCTGGTTCTCCATTGTAGGGCTGAGGCACTGGAAGTCTCGGTTTGTGGAGAAAGGCGGTGGCAGGAGCTGAAGTAGGAGACGGCTGGGCAGGGGTAGGCACGGCTTGACAGCGCTGCATCTTCATGGTGAGAAGGTTGAGTGAGTTGGACAGGGTGGCGAGGTTCTGGGTAATTTGTTGTAGGGCTTGTTGGTGGGTCCCGAGAAGAGTCCCTTGCTGCTGGATGGCCGTTCTCAGATGGGCAAGTTGCGCTGGATCCATGTTGGCCAGAACGTACTGTTAGGATTGATGGAGGTGTGGTGAAGTTAGGATCCAAGAGCAGAACACAGACAGTAATCCAATAAATAATATGATTTAATTCAGGGAAGAAAGGGCATGGCAAAAAGGTAAACAAATAGGACAAAAAACAAATGGCAAAAAAAAAAATAGTCCAGACAAAATGAGACAAACAACTTGACAAAAACATGAGACAGACAAAGACAAAAATGCTAGTGCAAAAAACCATGAACAAGAAAAGACCCTTCGTGCAAGAAACCATGAACCAGAAATAACCCTTAGTGCAAAAAACCATGAATAAGAAAAAGTCGCTAGAGAGAAAAAACATGAGAAGCAAGAGAGGCACAGAAACAGCTAGAGAAGCAAACAGACGTTCTGGTAAAGTCAGAATCTGAGAACAGCCTTTAAATAAGCAGCAGTAAAAACCAGGAAGTGAGTTCAGGAGAGAAGGAATTCCTATCCTGGATCCAGATCGGCGCTGGCGTGAGAAATTTGTGGAGCATGACAAAAAGTGTGTCTGATGTTACAAAAAATATATCGTAATTTGAGTTATTCAAAGTAAATATTGTGCATTTATGTACCATTACCATCTGGTTGAATATATCCTGATTAAATATTCCATGATTTTTAATGGTACCATTTGTTAAACCTTTAATCACGAAATGAGTCATATGCCATAAGCATTGTCTTCCTCTATAAGTTTAAATTAAACCTACATTTCTGATCAGTACCAACTCAATGTACAGTATAGTCTTATACTTCAGCAAAATTATAAGCCAAAAATTGTGAAAAAAATTCTGAATATTTGTGTACTTGTTTTTGTATGGATTCTTGAGACAGACTTCTCAGGCTCTATAATGTCAAAAAAGTGTACTGATACCAATGGAGTACAAGAAGATACTGTAGAGTCCAAACATCTGGACAGTGACACACCTTCAGGGAAAGAAGCAGCAGACTGGGTGCAGACAGTGTGCTTTAATCCTTCTGCTAATTGTGGAAGAGCCCAGTCATGGCAGATGCTATGCTCCTGATGGACTAGAGTTTACACTTATTAAATGAATGACCTGATTAAAAGTGATGAGTGTTGGTCTTGTTAATGTGTTAGTGTGACTTTGTATCCAGTGAGTTAGTAGGATTCATTTGAAAATAAACTAGAGGACTAGAGAACTGGAATACAGTATATTGTAAACGGAAATGTTAGGTTCCTCAGAAGTCCATCCATCCATCCATTATCTATATTTGTCAGGGTCATGGGAAAGCTGGAGCCAACCCCAGCTGACTTCAGACGAAAGGCGGGCACACCCTGGGTAGGTCACCAGGCTATCGCAGGGCTAACACAGAGACAAACAACCATTCACACTCACATTCACACCTATGGGCAATTTAGAGGAACCAGTTGATCTAATCCACATGCCTTTGGACTGTATGTGGAAACCAGAGCACCTGAAGTAAACCCACGCAGGGGGAGAACATGCAAATTCCACATAGAAGGGCCCCAGTTCGCCGCGAAGTTTGAACCTTCTTGCTGTGAGATGACAGTGGTTAGTAGTCACTGTACCATCTTACCACCCCTACTCAGATGTCCTGTAATTATGAAATTGTATTTATGAAATTATTTATTTATTTAAGAAACTTTACTTTTTCCTAAAATTTAATAATAATAATAATTATTATTATTATTATTATTCTTATTATTATTTCTTTGTTTAACTGTGT
>JAODJS010000023.1:41669359-41679588 GCA_027576325.1 Sciades assimilis | reverse complement strand
AGTGCTCTTTCTAACCAAGCCCATCGAAAACAGTTCTTTATTCCTGCACCTTTATCAATCTCCCTCGCTCGATCCTCTTCTTTCTTATCTAGGACTTTTGCCATTGTCGATATGCTAAAATATCCCGCCTGAATACATATGTCTTTCCGATGTTACCAATGCGTATTGTCAGTGTGTACAGTCGGTGAATGGCGATTGCAAGCCATGCGTGGAGAGCATGCGTACTTGTTTATACATTGCACGTAATGGGATTTTCTGAAAACTCTACCGCAAATAAGTCGAACACTGTCGCAAAAGTGAATGTTAAGTACAACATGTCGAAAGACTCGAGTGTGTTAACCCGGAGCCCACCAAGAATCAAGACATTATAAGGTGACCACAGATCGTTAACCATACCCTCCCGAAAATTTCGCAACGGATTTACATCGATCTCGAAAACGATCATTTTGGTCTGAAAAAGTCGGAAATTCGCCGATTGGCGGAAAATTCTCATCCCTGTTTAATCTCTGACATTGGGGTTGATGTGCTTTGGGATTAACCGTAAATGTTCAAAATGTCTTTTCCAGCCATAGAGCACTCGAGGCAAGTCTGAAAGCGAGCCTAAAACATCATCAAGACACCTCTTGGAGTTCTCTGTAACAAGCATGCTGCAGGAGTGAAGACGTTAATTCTCTCCTCCTCTCCAGCCGTTCTATCACTTTTGCTTTTCTCCTTCCCTCTATGTTCCCTTTCCCAATCATTCAGCCCTTTCCTTCGGAGTCAGCTGAACCAGTATGGGGGTGACTCACTGCCTTGGCAGCCATTTTTAGCAACGTTGCGCCCGAACTGCAAAGCCCGCGTTACAGTGGGAGGAAGTGAGAGGGAAATATTTCTGAGGCAGAAGAAAATGGCATTGACACCGAGTGATTGGCAAGGGGAAGCGAGACGGTTGGAGGGCGAATAAATGATCTGACTGAGAAAATTGCCGCTAATTTGAAAAGCGGAGCCGGAGTCACGTGTGGCGGTGGCGGCGGTGGCGACCGCAGCGTCTTTAGCTGCACGCAGAGGAAGTGTCGGACAATGGCTCCGAATATATTAATAAAACGAGTAAAGCTGGCAAATTAGGCTGAGAAAACAAACACGGCGCTCTTTGAAGAGCGTTGTGCTGTGCTGTGTTGTTTGATTGGGACTGCACGGATGTATTTGTGCGAATTGACGCAGTTGGTTTTTCCTACCTTACTGAGCACCTCGAGTCTTTTCCTCTGTTTCTCGGTGGTGGCTAAAGGAGCGAACTGTTGCAGAAGCAAAGGGCTCGGAGGGGTCGTGATGTCCAGAAAGTATTTAAACGCTTGATAAATGGTGCACGGAGGAATCCGACTCTCGTCCGTCCAGTTACTGATCACTCCTATAGGAGAGAGAAAACAGACAGTCCTCACGTCACGGGCATCAAAAAATTTACAGTCAGATACGATTTCATGCTCTTCTCTAACATGTACGTCTGAGACGAGGACATTGTGCCTGCCCTTTGTATACTGATCTAGACCAGGGTTTTTCAAAGTGTGGGAGAGTCAGCCCCCCTCAGAGAGCAAATAAACAACAGCGGCCCCCTCCCTGACAATTTTTGTTGTTGCTATACTTAATGTTCCATTTGTATTTTTAAAAAAATGGTTGTTGTACACATTTTTTCTTTTACACATTTTAAGCTTTAAAAAAAAAAAACACCATTAATACATTTTCTTTTTTAACACCTCACATCACCACAACCCCTTTTCTTGCCTCATTTTAGTGGGAGCAATGAGTTTATTTTTCCTTATGTTGCCCCCCCCAAAGAACTCTTATGCCCCCTAGGGGAGGCACACCCCACACTTCGAAAAAACCTTGTTGTAAACTATTAACATCAACCAATTAACAATGTTGGCTATCTGTTAATAGGCTACTCCACCTGATAGCAAATTATGATGCTGATCTCAAACTTTATATGAATTAGCGTTAGGTTAACCAGGGTAACTATAATGTCAACAAAAGTTTTATCTCACATTTCCTAATAAGTATTCTGAAAAACCTGGAGAGATTGGGGAATGTAGTCTGTGTGATTATGCATGTGTACAGTATCTTGCAAAATTATTCATCCCCTTTGTTTTTTGTCCTGCTTTGTCGAATTAAAATGGAATTAACATCCCTATCACTTTAAAGGTGCAAATTGTTGTTTTATTGTGACACAAACAATAATTAAGATGAAAAACAACAACAGAAACATGGAGTGTGCATTCACCCCCTTTCGTAGGAAACCCTGAAATAAGAGCTGGTCCAACCAATTCACTTCATAATCACATCATTAGTTGATTAAGATCCCCTTGTGTGCAATAAAAGTGTCATATGATCTGTCACATGGTGTCTGTATAAATCAACCTGCCCTGGAAGGACCCTGACTCTGCAACACTACTAAGTAAACAAAGTTGTGGAGAAGTATAGATCAGGGTTGGATGATAAAAAAAAAAATCCCAAACTCTGAATATCCCAGGGAGCACTATTAAATCCATGATAGCAAAATGGAAAGAATATTTTGATATACTGGTTAGCCTAAGTACACCACTACAAACCTGACAAGATAAGGCCAACCACCAAAGCTCGCAGACCGGGCAAGGAGGGCATAAATCAGAGATGCAGCAAAGACACCAAAGATAACACTGAAAGGAGCTGCAAAGATCCACAATGGAGATGGAAGTATCTGTGCATCAGACCACTTTAAGCCACACAATCCACAGAGTGTGGCTTTATGGAAGAGTGGACAGAAAAAAGTCATTGCTTAAGAAAACACATTTGGAGTTTGCCCAACAGCATGTGGCAGACTCCCCAAACACAGGAAAGAAGATTCTCTGGTCAAATGAGACTAAAATTGATCCTTCTGGCCATCATGGGAAATGCCATGTGTGGCACAAACCCAACACCCTGAGAATACTATTCCTACAGTGAAGCATGGTGGTGGCAACATCATTCTGTGGAGATATTTTTCATCTGCAGGGACAGAAAAGCTGGTCAGGACTGAAGGAAAGATAGATGGCACTAAATACAGGGCAATTCTAGAGGAAAACCTGTTTGAGTCAGCCAGAGGTTTGAGATTGGGACAAAGGTTCATGTTCCAGCAGGACAATGACCCAAAACATACTGCTAAAGCTGCACTAGAGTGGTTTAAAGGGAAACATTTAAATGTCTTGGAATGGCCCAAACAAAGCCCAGACCTCAATCTATTTGAGAATCTGTGGCATAAACTGAAGATTGCTGTACACCAATACAACCCATCTAACTTGAAGGAGTTGGAGCAGTGTTGCCTTGAGGAATGGCCAAAAATCCCAGTGGCTAGATGTGCTAAGTTAATAGAGACATACCCCAAGAGACTTGCAGCTGTAATTGCAGCAAAAGGTGGCTCTACAAAGTATTGACTGTGTGTGTGAATACCTATGATTTCTGTTTTTTTTTTTTCATCTTAATTATTGTTTGTCACAATAAAACAATAACTTGCACTTTTGAACTTGTAGGCATGTTGTGAAAATCAAATTATACTAACCCCCCAAAATCCATTTTAATTACAGCTTGTAATGCGACAAAACAGGACAAACACCAAAGGGGATGAATACTTTTGCAAGATACTGTATCTTGGGTTCATACTGTCTGCAATGAAATACAGGTCAAAGTAAATTTAGAAATCACAGCTTTCTTTTTTATTTGCATTTTCCATACCATCCCAACTATTTCTGCTTTGGAATTATATTACTTTTAGGACTAATATGAAATTATACATTTGATTTTGTTTGTAATTTCACTGTTTTATTTCAGAAGGAATATTTTGTTGGTCTTTACATTCGTGATAATATGGTCTAGCTTGTGCTTGGTGATGATGAAACTCAGTTAAAGGTTAAATGGACAGTTTTGCAAAGGGTCTGTAGAGGCAAATCAATCTGATGCACTTCACGTTGAACTTAATTTACAGCTGTGGTTCTCCAAAAAAAAAGGATTAGTTAATTGAACATTCTTCTATGTCCAGAGCCTTAGTTAAGGACATGTCTCTGCTGCCACCTCCAGGATAGGTTTGCCTTAACCTATATTCAAATTAGTATTATTTTTTTATTCCACTACATAGTAATAATAAATACAGTAAAAGTGATCCATGGTATTACGTACAGTCCCTTGAATATTAGAGACAGAGACGCATTTGGAAATTTGTTCAAGCAATACCTAAATTGAGCCAAATCTTGAATTAAATCAAAGTCAAGAATGTGCAAGTGAAGTGTGCACCACTGTTACATCATTCACAAGCTGAAAATAATCACATTGATAGCTGTACACAACATTCTCCAAGTATGTGAAGGAGGGATCCTATTTCCTAGCATGACTGATGCCTGATGGTGAAAGGTACTTGTTTCAGTAGCCCATTAGTACTTGAAAGAACGCTACTGAATTCTCCATGATTCCTTCATTTTCAGTAGACCTGCTCTTCATATTATGCAAAATAAGGTCTCTGTTTAACACCTCATGCAATGTTA
Source organism: Sciades assimilis (assembly GCA_027576325.1). Classification (NCBI taxonomy): domain Eukaryota; kingdom Metazoa; phylum Chordata; class Actinopteri; order Siluriformes; family Ariidae; genus Sciades; species Sciades assimilis. The sequence goes on along the minus strand of JAODJS010000023.1, from coordinate 41,675,068 downwards.
ATATCATGCAGGATTTATTTAATAACTGAGGGCACATTCTTCATTTTGAGTGAGTTTTTTTCCTCTTTTGTCCAGTTCCAACTATTAAATTTTTCTTATTTTATGTAAATGTTCAAAATCTCATGGACATGGAATAATAAGACCTGAAAAAGTCATTGTACTGTGAATTTGTGTGATAGCCTGGGAAAACTCTACAAATGTACTGAAAACTACAAGTTTTCCTAAACTGAGACGCGTTTTCCTTTTGCACACATTATGCCACATTTATCATTATTTTATTAATGTTGTATGTACATATTTTCATAGGCTAAAGTGAGCTAAAAATTCTGGCCTGATATACAAATTTTATTTCTTTGTACTCATGTGAGTATGTTGTTAAATGCCAATCACCTGTAAAATGCAAAGTATGATTACACTACAGCTGATGTGCATTTTGTGACGCTCGCAAAACTCCATAAAAGGCTAAGCTCACATAGAGCTGAAAGTGCAAAATGATGACAAAACAGTGTGAGAAAAAGAATCTCAAGTGAATGAGAAGTGGAAGGTATTTTGACTCATGCTAGCAGCAATAAAAATATATTAAACTCTGGGGGCAAATTATAGAACGGTTCAGTTACATGTGAATAAAGGGAGTTGAATTGAAAATGGTTTGGCCTAGAAATGGAGAAAAAAGATATCTACACTGTACAAGTAATCAAGGACACTAAGCACATCACACAGGGAAAATGCTATTTTTAATTACTTAAAGTGCTTCTGCATTTGCAGCTAGAACTCTCTCTTGTTGGCATGCTCACGCATGAATGCACCCTCCCTGATGCTGTCTTGGAAAAGTCGGAGAGTGAGTGTCGTATAAGGAAACCTGACGTATTTGCAAAGAAACCCTATCATGGCACTCAACACACTGGGGAGCATTTCAATTGTTCAGTATTGTTCTCCCTTACATTGTGTAGCGCCCTCTAGTGGCAGGATGTGACACTAACGCAAGGACACAGGCATGAGGTGCAAAAAGGTGCTTTTTTTCTTTTTGTTTGTCTCATGAGGTGAGCCAGGTGGTGCGCAGAGTGAGGTTCAAAGTGGGGGAGGCGTGCTGGAGGGTCCCAGGATGTGAGAAGTGACAAGGTCTTCTTAGAGGTGCAGGGTCCTTATATACTCTCCTGCTGTCTCCTGGAGGGTGAATGTGAATGCAGTGCACATCATCATTAGCAGCTGCCAGGTGCACTGCATTAAACTGCTGTTCCCCTCATGTGTGTGTTAGGTGCTGTTTTCTGCCATTGATGCTGAACTGCCACTGCTGAGTTTTGGCACAAGAAGCAGGGTATTGTCGTTTCAGCACCATGGCGGTGGCACAGCGAGGAGTGCCTGCAGAGAGAGAGAAGATGGCTGCCAGCTCACCATCGTTACATTGCCCCTCCCAGCTCTGAGCTGGCCATCCGAAAAGACTGTGGCCAGAGCATGTGCCATCAGGACAGACTGTCTGCATTGCCGTTGTGGGCTCCTGCCTGGTGTTGTACCTGGAACAAGAAGCCCTGGAGAGAGAAACCAATGGGTTATTTTATGGTTGGAGTTTTGTTTCTTTGGCCATCCACTGGAGTGGGCATGGTCCGTGATAAGGGTAAAGTTTCTTCCTGTTAAGTAGTACCAGAGGTCTCCCACATCCTATTTGGTGGTGAGGGGTTCTTGTTCCACTGCTGCACTGTAGGTGTCACTGTAGGTGTCAGCTTCCGGCGAATGTAGACTATGGGGTGCTCTTCTCCCTCAAATTCTTGTGACAGCACAGCTCCTAGGCCAGTCTCTGATGCATCCATGTGTACCAGGAAGGGGAACTGGAAGTCAGGGTTCCTTCGGGCTGGCGGCTGGCGAGCTTGTGAGAGCAGTTTTGAGGGCCTGGAATGCTTCTCTGTTTGGGGGTCTCCAGCAGACTTTCTTGGGCTTTCCCTCCCTGGTGAGATCTGAGAGGGGGAAAGCTACAGAGGCAAAATTAGGCACAAAGCACTGGTAGTAACTGGCCAGCCTCAGGAAGACATATACCTGTTTGCTGGTGGTAGGCTGGGGTAGTTGCAGATAGCTTCTGTTTTCTTCTCTTGTGGTTTCAAGAAGATCAGCTTGTGGCCGATGTGGTACCCCAGATGCTGTGCTTCAGTCAGCCCCAGATTGCATTTTTTCGGGTTTCACTGTCAATTGCGGAATCCACCAAGCACTTCCCTGAGGTGGTGGAGGTGATCTTACCAGTTGTTGAAGTGGATGACTACATCGTCCAAGTAGTCCACAGCATCCAGGCAATGGAATCTCAGGACGATATCCATCAGCTCCTGGAACATTGCGGGTGCTCCTTGGAGCCCAAAGGAGAGGACCTGGGATTGCTAGTACCTGGAGTTGATCCTGAAGGCCATTTTGGGATGTGACTCTCTGGAGAAGGCTACCTGCCAGTACCCTTTGGTCAGGACTAGGGTGGATATGAACCAGGCCTTCCCTGGTCTCCTGTAGCATCTGAGTTAGTTTTGCCTCTATAGTTTAATGGCAGGACTTTGGGATTTGGTAGGGCCGCTGTCAGATGACTACTCCGGTGGGGGTCTTGATCTTGTATTGTAACAGGTGGGTCAACCCGGGCTCTGCAGAGAACATGTCCCTGAACTCATCCTTCAGTTCTCACAACTCTTGCAGTTGGGCAAGTGTCAGTTTCTGTCCTTTGTGGCCGTGCTCTGGCTTGGCTAGACCTGAAGAGGGGACAGAAAAGACAGAGTGCCAGCTCTAGTTCAGTTCAGTCAGCATTTTAGAAGGTGTACATGGTAAAATTGGGTGGGGGCTCTCTTACCTCACTACTGCAGGTGATAGTTCATGGGACCTACTCACTCCTGGATGACATAGGGGCCTTGCCAGCAGGAGAGGAACTTGCAGCTAACATTTGGGAAGAGCAGGAGCACATGTTCACTGGGTTGAAAGTCTCAAGATTGAGCCAGCCAACTGTAAGCTCACTGTTGCTCTCTCTGGGCCACATGCATGTGCTCCTGTACAATGGGGGCCACCTGTTTAATCCGCTCTTGCATCTCTTGGACATGGTCAGTGAGGGAGCAGAATGGGGATGGCTGCTTCTCCCAGGCTCTCCTGATGGTGTCCAATAGGCCCCTGGGCCATTGGCCAAACAAGAGCTTGAAAAGAGTGAACCCTGTAGAGGCCTGAGGAGTCTCCCACATGGCGAAGAGGACATAAGGGAGGAGTGGGTCCCAGTTTCACCCATTTTTGTCTATCACAATTCTCAAAATGTGCTTGAGAATTTGGTTGAATCGCTCCACCAAACTATTGGGCTGAAGGTGGTAGACCGAAGTCTTGAGACTTTTGACCTGCAGCAGCCGACACAGGTCTACCATGAGCTTGGACACAAAGGGGGTGCCCTGGTCTGTGAGCAGGTCCTTGGGGATTCTAACCCAGCTGAAGAGGAGCATCAGTTCCATGGCAATGTTCCTGGACATGGCTTTGTGGAGACTGATGGCTTTTGGGTACTGTGTGGCATAGTCGACAATTACCAAGATGTATTTGTGGCCCCAGGTGGACTTCAACAGTGGCCCTATGAGATCCATGTACACTCGTAATGATGGGAAGGAGGATTGACAGGACTGGTGCTGGTCTGTAGGGGGAGGTACCCTGTCAATGTGGGCAATGCTAGCAGAAGTTGCAGACATTAGCCACCATTCCTGGCTAGTAGAACCAGTCCCAGATTTTCTTCAGTGTGTTCTGGGGTCCCAGGTGACTGCTTAGTGAGTGAAAATGGACCAGGTGTATGATGGAGTTGACCTTGGTTCCCAGGAACACCTTGATGTCATCATCATCAGCATTGAGCTTTTTGAGGGGACACTGAGCATCTCAGGCTGGGTCAGGGAGGGGGACTGCTGCTGAAGTTGGCATGCATTTCAGGCTCAGTTGTGCCTGGGTGTTGATGTGTAGGCCCGTCACCTGCCTATCAACTGCCCCTGCTGCACGCTGATGTCCAGGAGGTTCCTCACCACTGGACCAATGGCTGGGGTGCCTGAGTCTGCATCATCTGCCTGCATTCTCTCCCAGTGTACCATCCTCTAGTGGCAGGACATGACACAGGCATGGGGACACAGGCATGAGGTGCAAAAAGGTGCTTTTTTTATTTTTGCTTGCTTCATTGGTGAGCCAATTGGTGTAGAGAGTGAGGTTCAAAGTAGGCAAGACATGCTGGAGGGTTCCAGGATGTGAGGAGTGACAAGCTCTTCTTAGAGGTGCAGGAGAGCAGTTTTGCAATTTTCCCAGTGGGGAAGAGCAGCATCTGAACTGGTATTTGCTGGCAGAAAACAGAATGAGTCAAATAATGGCATTTGGGAGGACATATTCATTCTGTGTATGGCGCACGGGCCTTATATACTCTCCTGCTGTCTCCTGGAGGATGAATGTACACACTGTCATTAGCAGCTGCCAGCCACGCTGCATTAAGCTGGTCCTCCCCTTGTATGTGTGTACTACGCACAGTTTTCTGCCGGCCGTGCTGAATTGCCGTTGCTGAGTTTCAGCATGGGAAGTTGGGCGCTGTCCTTTCAGCACCACAGTGGCAGCACAGTGAAGAGCACCTGTAGAGAGGGACAAGATGGTTGCTGGCCTGGCGTTGTGACAATTTCTAGTGAAAGAATTCGTTTTGATGATGCGATGGTGCAGGAGCATCACAGAGAAGTCAGACTGGGCAAAGTTTTAATGCAAATGAAAATATTGTTAAATATTTGTTTATATGTATGTATGTATGTATTTAAGTAGAAACTATATATTTAAATATGTCTTAAAATAGAGGTATCAAAGTACGTTATATGCGTCGAAAAAAAAATTTCTGTCCAAAATCTGAATTTCTGTCATAAAATTCAGCCACAGCAACATCCATAGGGTTTTCCCAGACCACTACACATATACTGTATGATCTGATATCCTAATTCTGTGAAAGTTGACTGATATCTAAAGAGCAGGTTTTTTTTTTCCTGAAATAGACCTGATGGTCTTGGAACCGTTGTAGTGGAAGAAAAAGAGCGCTTTGAGGACATCAAAGAACGGTTACGTGTTCTGCTGGAGAACCAGATCACAAACTTTCGGTGCGTAGATACTTTTAGGATACATGGTATGTATATTAGTGCAGTTTATTTAGATGTCTTTAATGTTTTATTAGTTTTGTATCACGCACCTATATCACCCACATAATTACTCATTGTGGTTTTGTTCCTGCCATAGGTATTGTTTTCCATTTGGTCGTCCTGAGGGAGCACTGAAAGCCACCCTGTCTCTGCTGGAGAGGGTAATGATATCATTGTTTTAAACTGACACATGGCTCTGTGTCTCTGTATATGTGAGTAGAGAAAGAGAAAAGGGGAAATTGTTTCTTATTAAATCATTTTTTATTAAGGTGGACAGCAATCATAAATATATGGGCATTTTCACAATATCATAGAGCATTCAGTCCCAAAGAGGTCAAAAATTGATGTCTTTGAGTTGCTGTTTTTAGTAATTAGTTTATATCTCTAACCTATATGGTTGCAGAAACTTTTTAAATTTTGGCTTTAACTTTATTTCCTCTATAGTTCTGGTCCTTCAAAGTATACATGTTCAGCTCTGAGCCATAATTATATGAAGTCAATAGGCTGCAAAAAATTAAAACAATGTCAAGACTGTCAGAAGAAGTTCAAAAGTATATAATGTCACAAGTGTCTTGAT
>JAODJS010000023.1:41507204-41518453 GCA_027576325.1 Sciades assimilis | reverse complement strand
CTTTTTTGAGATGTGTTGCTGTCATGAAATTTCAAATGAGCCGATATTTGGCATGAAATTTCAAAATGTCTCACTTTCGACATTTGATACTATGTTGTCTATGTTCTACTGTGAATACAATATCAGTTTTTGAAATTTGTAAATTATTGCATTCCTTTTTTTTATTTACAATTTGTACATTGTTCCAACTTTTTTGGAATCGGGGTTGTATGTCAGGCTACAGGTAGCTCAGGATGAACAAATCCTCATAACGTATAATTTCAAAAGAAACCTTTATGATTCTCATTGGCTGTTTAATTTACCATTTTTCCATCCTGTAACAGGCAGTTGCTGCACATATACATGTATATATAAATCTTTATTTGCTTTAAGCATTAAAACTGTAAATACATCCCAAATCAATGGTATGGAAAATGCAAATAAAAAAGCAGCGATTTCTAAATTTACTTTGATTTATATTTCATTGCAGACAGTATGAATCTAAGATATTTCATGTTTGTTTGTTTTCTGGTCAACTTCATTTCATTTGTTAATGCACATCCATTCCTGCATTTCAGGCCTGAAACACATTCCAAAAAAAGTTGGGACAGGGGAATTTAGGGATAATAATGAGATAAAGCAATTCAATAATGATGCAATTTGAAGCAGGTGATGTCAACAGGTGATTGTAATCATGATTTGGTACAAAATCAGCATCCAGAAAAATGTTTAGTTTTTAAAATGTTTAAAAACAATGTTCCTCAAAGAAAGATAAGAAGGGATTTGGATATTTCACCCTTTATGGTGCAATAATATCATTAAAGAATGCAAGGAATCTGGAGGAATGTCCATGTGTAAAGGACAAGGGCACAAGCCTAAGCTGAACACCTGTGATCTCCGACCCCTCATCTCCAACCTCTCATCACCCCGTGATTTCCGACCCCTAATTGTGTGACAGTAATGACGTAAATAACGGCGCGGCGGAGTAGTGTCTGAAAGTGTTTTTTTTTTCATTTTACCAGTGAGCTCACTGTATAGATGACTTGCAACCATGTGATCAAAATGCGCTACGTCATGAGCATCTGGCATGATGGTAGATATACAAAGCAACTAGGATGGCAGCCGCTTGAAAGCGTGTATGTAAACAATGCTGAATTTTCTCAGTATTACCATGATTTGAAAGATTGAGCAAAGATAGAGATGTGTGGTTTTGACACATGGTATTTTAAGAAAGTCAGACTTTTCTGAAGATGAGATGCTTCTACTGACCATCAAGTACGAATACAAGTCATTTTGTCCAATGCCTTTTCATCCAATAGTTAAGACATTTCTTCCAAAGCCTTTTTCGTACGCACTATCAATTCTTTTATATTTCAGGTATTTGTTTGTTCGAAAAAAGAAGGAATTGTCAGTGGAATTTGACCGAAGCAAAATAAATTTTTGTAAAATAAATAAGTGCCATAGTACATGTGCTTCATCAACACTAAAGAGCGTACTGGGGGGGGGTCACCATGTAGGCCTGTGCCACTTGCTGACCCTGGTATGACCCTTGTCATTGCAGGCTGCTCGCTTGCATGTCTCTGTTTCCAGCTGGATTATATTAAATCTTCAAGCGCGGAGCAGCGCTCTCGCAGGGGCTTCATTCGCGAATCCTGGGCTGAGTGTGGTTTTACTGACCCAAGACCATGGTCTTTCAAAGAGGGAGGCTGAGAAGGAGATGCCTGTAAAATCTGGCTTCACTGTGAGATCCCCTGGCTGAGCTATTAATTTTTAAAGCTGGCTGGATCATATTAAATCTTTAGGCATGGAGCAGCACTCTTGCGGGGCTTTCGTTCACGAACACCGGAATACCTGAAATATAAAATAATTGATAGTGCATATGAAAAAGGCTTTGGACGAAATGTTTTAACAATTGGACAAGATGGTCATTGGATGAAGTGTCCTGATCCCCTTGCCTCTTCTCTGTACTAAGCCTCAGAGTTTCCTTGCCCTTTTTCTAAATCACAGACGGAATTCTAAAAAATCGGAACATGCCACAGTCACGAGTACTGTTGTGACCACAACCATATATGGCACAAAGATATGGCATAGCTAAAAGAATGCTTAAAGCAGTAGAAAAACAAAGAGTTGCGCACGCATGACTATGTTTTGTATGGAATGTCGCTTGATATCACTTGCAAGTCAAGGATAGTTCTCTATATAGAATTCCCTAGACAGTGAGTAGGGAGTAGTGAATGAGTGAGTGATTTCAGACACAGTTTAGGATTATGCAGCCTAGTTGGAAGCGCAGGTGTTTGTTACCTGCAGGGCATTTCTGTCCGGTGCCAGTGGGCCAGCCACAGGGTTGTCAGCTGGGAGCCACCCTTCACAGATGTTTTGCCTCTTTGAACCCAGAACATCTCTAGGTGGTTGGGCAGCAGTAGGGACGTCTCCATACCACCCCCTGTGGCTGGCCCTAAGATCCTTGATTCCCCCACTTTGGGTCTCCTCTTCTGAGTCAGAAGCTCCCTTTCTCTGCCTCCTCAGCCAGTGCCCTTCTTCTGCTTGTACCTGATGACTCCAAGGGTCTTCAGTAGCTTCTGAGTGGATTTTCCAACAAAACCTCTGCATCCGACTTCGACAGGGTAGGTGCATACCTTCCACCCTGCTTCTGTACAAGCTGCAGCAATCTTGCTGTACTTCTTTTTTCTTTCGAAGGTTGCCTCCATCATTTCTTCCCACAGTACTGTGAGTTCTGCCAAGATTACCGTTTTAGCAGAGGTGGACCACAGAACCATGTCTGGCCATAGGGAAGTAATGACTATTTTGGGAGTGAACTTGAGCTGCTGGTCAAGGTCAACCTTCATCTGCTGCTTGCATCCAGATTTCAAGATGGACCACTCCCTCTGGCTGATGTTTCCTGCTTGCACTCCTTGTTTATCAAAACCTATCCATGGTTTGGAGGATGACATGATGGCTCTGTTGGATTCGAGCCTGCATTCCTCCAACACCTTTGCCAGTTTCTGAAGCACTTGGTTGTGGCGCCATCTGTATCGGCCTTGGGTCAGAGCTCTTTTGCAGCCAGTGAGGGTGTGCTGCAAGCTTGGATTTTGTGTGACACAAAGGCTGCAGCAGGTTTCTGAGCCATACCAGAGGTGCACATTCTGGGGGCTTGGGAGAGTGTCATACAGTAGGTGGACCTGATGAGGAAGCTCAGTCTTGCTTGAGGGATCTTCCACATGTTGGTCCACTTTACGACTCTGTTGGTAACTGCTTTCCAGTTTGTTCACCTTCCTTGCTGATGCTGGCTTACAACTCTGATCCTTAGCTCTTCATTCTCCATTCTGGTGACTTCTGAGACCACCAGCTCTTTCCTCTCCTTTTTTGTGACTTTGGACCACATCTTGGGGGCTGGTCCCCACCCCAGCACTGCCTTGCCCTGCTGAAACCACCCAATTATTTCCCAGTGTTGTAGTTGGCTGATAGCCTGGTCCACTGCTTGTTCAGCCCCCCATTTGTGCCCTGTTCACACTGATGCCTTGGCTTGTTGCACAACTGGATCAGATGAGTCTCTCAGCTCAAACACAAGCCTCACCTTTTCCAGCTTGTAGCCCAGATTGAGTGACTTCAGTGGTAACTGGAGTGTGTTCTTTCCAAACAGGGCAGCACTGGAGAGGCAGTGGAGAGCACTGGAGAGGCAGACCTAGCCACTTGTGGATGTAGTTGTTTGCTTTTAGGTCCATCCTCTGTACTGTTGCTGCAGAGATCTCACTCAACTTCAGCAGCCACATCAGATGATGGTAAAGGGTGAATTGATCGCACCAGGTCTTGAATTTTCCTGGTAGGTGGCTTTGATCTATCTTCATCAGGCCTTCTGAGAGCTGTGACATGACAGAGTGAGCCATGTGCTTGTCTGAGAGCTCAGCAGTGTATAGCCTCCCAAGGCTTTGCACTGGCTGCTCTGCCAACAGTGGGGTCTTCTCTCCATTGACAGAGAAGATGATGTTGTCATTCCTGGACCCTTCCCAAATGGGCAGTCTTTGAGACTTAGCTGGTTTGATTTTCATCCTCACCAGCTGAGGAGCTCCTTCAGTCTCATCAACAGTCAAGTTGTACAAGGGGCTGTTTGTAGGAGTGTTGTAGCATCATTCATGTAGCTTCTCATGGCTGGAAGATGCTGTCCAATTTTGGCTCTAACTCCTGAGGCCATCTGTCTTGCGCCAATGAGGATGACTTCAGAGGCAGCAGTAAACAGGATGGGTGAGACTGAACAACCCATTGCTATGCCCTTATTAGGCTGCTGCCATGGTTGTTTTTTCCTGGGTTGTGAAAAAAGTGTAGAAGTTGAAGTAGGCAGAAACCATATCTTGGATGCAGGTAGGCATATGGAAAAAAATTGAGTGCGTAGGTGATGAGCTGGTGTGGGACAGATCCATACATGTTTGCCAGGTCCAGCCAGACTTTGTAGAGGTCTAGCTCCTTGTGTTTGGCTGTCTGAATTTGTTCCCAGATCATGGCAGAGTGTTCGACACAGCCAAGAAATCCTGGGACCCCTGCCTTCTGGAAGCTGGTATCGATGTAATTAGATTAGATTAGATAAAACTTTATTGATCCCTTTGTGAGGGTACCCTCAGGGAAATTAAGATTCCAGCAGCATTACAGATAAACAGAGAAAAGAAATAGAGAAAACTTCTAGATAAATTAAAATAAATTAAGTATTTACATATACAAATATTAAATAAGATATGGGGAAGAGAGGAAGGGGGGAGAAGTGGGGTTAGGGTAAGTGTGTGTGTGTGGAGGGGAGCAGGAAAGATATTGCACTTTATATTGCACATTGTCCAGTATTCCTTATTGTTAGGCTAGGCTACTGCTCCTTCCCGTCCTCTGTCCTCCTGTTACCCCTCCTCCCCTCCAGAGAGGAGTTGTACAGTCTGATGGCGTGAGGGACAAAGAAGTTTTTGAGTCTGTTCATCCTGCACTTGGGAAGGCGCATTCTGTCACTGAACAGGCTCCTCTGGTTGCTAATGACGGTGTGCAGAGGGTGACTGGCATCGTCCATGATGTTCAGTATTTTGCCCATAGACGACTCCTCTGCCACCGTCACCAGAGAGTCCAGCTTAAGACCAGTGCATAGGACACTGTCCTCTTCTACAAAGAGAACGATTCAAAGGTACATATTTAATAATGATCAGATCATTACTTTTCTCAATTTCAATGAAATAGTGTACTTCTATTTAAAACAAAAATAAAGATAAAATAAAGTTAACAGAAGTATCGGGAATGCACATACTGCATTCATTCATTTTTCGTTTCAAAATGAAAATGGGAAAGCAAGGAAACAGCTTTTTATTTCATTCATTCTTTTTTTTTTTTTGGTACACACTAAAACACACCAAAATAAATTCCCACAATTTTTTTTTTATATTTATTCAATCACTGACTCACTTTGAATTCTTTCATTAAAAGAACGAAATGTTTCACCACACAAAGTCTAAATCATTAAACATTTATGAATCCAAATCTGAAAAAAAAAAAGTAATGTTTCAGCATGAACAGATTTGACTTGACAAATTGTGACTGGAAACCTGTTGCAAATGTGCCATTTAGTTAATGTTACTGATCCTGCCAGCCAGACAGCCTGCCTGCCACGTTAACTGAAACACTATCCAACATCAGCTAACACATAGCATTCAACAACTGCACTCAATACATTTCAAGTCATCAAAATATTCTTAAACTGCAGCAGCTGGAAAATATACTGCTGATATTTTCACTTGCCATGTCATCACCTTCTTGTTATTTTTAAAAAGCACATATTAATCCAACAATAATAGGCAGTACGGTGGTGTAGTGGTTAGCACTGTCGCCTCATAGCAAGAAGGTTCTGGGTTTGAGTCCAGCAGCCAGCGGGGACCTTTCTGTGTAGAGTTTGCATGCTCTCCCCATGTCTATGTGGGTTTTCGCCAGGTGCTCCAGTTTCCCCCACAGTCCAAAGACATGAGGTTAGGTTAACATGGGGCGGCCTTGGGCTGAAGCGCCCTTGAGTGAGGCACCTAACCTCCAACTGCTCCCCGGGCACTGTAGCATAGCTGCCCACTGCTCTGTGTATGTGCTCATTGCTCATTTATGTATGTGTGTTCACCGCTTCAGATGGGTTAAATGAAGAGAACGAATTTCACTGTGCTTGAGTGTACATGTGACAAGGCTTATTATTATTATTAATCCATATTAGCAACATACCAGGCTGATACACAGTCTCCACCAAAAGTATTGGAACAGTAAGGCCAATTCTTTTGTTTTTGCTATAAATTGAAGGCATGTGGGAAACGAAAGCTGAAATTCTGCTCTATCGTCTCATTCATCTTTGGATCTCAAAACCAACTGTCTTCAATCCGTCCATCTGTCCGTCCATCCATCCCAATCAATTATTCAATTTGTAAAACTCTTCAATAATCAAAATGCAACAGGTTTCAGACATCACTTACTTACCTTTCATTATATCTAAATGATAAACTTCCAGTCTGTCCAAGAGCCCCAGTCTAGTACAAACAAACAAACAAACACAAATAAAAAAATAATTCCAAAAAAAAAAAATCATAATCATTATTTGCATGAATGAAACACATTTTCTCTGACAGAAACTCATATTATGGAGTATATTACTTCTTTTACGAGTGTTTACTATGGCTTTACTGTGGCACACTGTGGTAACCTCTGAACCATGAAAGCAATGACATCATGACCATGACATTAGCATGCTATTAATGTGGTCTTTATGCTGACAGTTTGACACTACCACAGGCTGGCTGAAGGACATTGCTATTGGGTTGAAATTTGATACTAAAGAAACCCCACTGTTGAGTTTCTCTCCCAAATTACCATTAAGGTTGGCTCGTATAAATTCACTCGCATGGATGAGCTTTCACTCTCTTCCAAGGAGACAAGACTTCAATACAATGTTTCATTCTGGCATCAATATGAGCTTATCTGCTGTTAACAAAGGCCTTGAATTGTTGTTGGATCAACAACACTAACGGTAGCAGTAACCGCTTCACCGATACATCCATAACACACGCAGTGTTCAAGGAGGCCTGTTTTAAATATCAGCAGGTGTAATAAACATGAGGGATTTTTATGTTTCTTGATTTGAACAAAAGGGCTGGCAAATGAATTCTCAACCCAAGAATGGACATTTTCCTTTTGTAGAAGCTGGGATAGGCTCCAGCTTGCCTGCAACCCTGGAGAACAGGACAGAGTGGCTAGAGAAGATGGGATGGGATGGGATGGGATGGATGAATAAGTTTTCCATCATAGACATTTTTAACCCTTCCACTGAACATCTCCAGCAGCCTCCAGAGCTCACCATGGTCCCAGAGTACTCAGTAAAAAGGACTCTGTGTCATATATGCAATTCTTAAAGCTAAAAAAAGTACTGTAACTACAAATGTCTAAAACTCCACGTATATTACCTTTAAAGTTTAGTTGGTTGAGGTGTTTGCCAGAAGTTACAAGTACAGGTGTGTTTTAGACCTAATAGTGATCTATTGCTGGAATAGTGTTGCGATTCAGAATTCAATCAATTTCAGAATTGATTTTTGTTGATATCAAGACTCAAAATACACCTTTACTTCCTTCACTCCAGCCTACCCAAGAAATCAGTCATGTTTATCATATCCCCCTGAAATGCTCTTAATGTGGTTGCTTGATTTTAAATTTAATCTACCGGTATTTATTTTACTTGATTTTATCTGTCTGTCTATCTATCTATCTATCTATCTATCTATCTATCTATCTATCTATCTATCTATCTTTTCATCCATTTATTTTGATTATTGATCTTTTATTACTGACTCTTACAAGACATTTTAATGTCATTTAACATAGCCATGACCTAAAGGTTAGAGAAGCAGCCTTTGGCCCAAAGGGTTGCTGATTCGATTCCCAGGACCGGCAGGAAAATCTATGGCTGAAGTGCTCTTGAGCATGACACCGAACCCTCAACTGCTCCCCAGGTACTGGGTATATTGTATGTGTGCTCGTTGTACATCACTCTGGATAAGAGCATCTGCTAAATCCATTATGCAATTTTATATATTTTTATTAATTTTACACTGATCAGGTAATCTAATTTTTTTTACTTGCTGGCCGTGTGTTTTATTCCTTGTATTCTTTATTTGTAAAGTGTATTGGGACCATGCTGCATGGTGTTTCTGCACTTTAAATTAACTGACTGACTGATTGATTGTATATAATGGTCCCAATATCAGGAGATCTTAAAGAGGCTGCACTCACCTGTCTGCATTTTCCTTAGTGAGACGCACAGCTGCCTGGCTTTGATCTAGTGCAACTGCCTTGAGCTTAGAAACAACAAACACCACAGATTATTATGAGACATACAGTGTCTTGTAAAAGCATTCATCCTCCTTTGTGTTTGTCCTGTTTTGTTGCATTACAAGCTGGAATTAAAATTGATTTTTGGGGGGGTTCACACCATTTGATTTACACAACATGCCGACTACTTTGAAGGTGAAAATTATTGTTTCATTGTGACATAAACAATAATTAAGATGAAAAAAAAATGAACCCAGAAATCTGGAGTGTGCATAGGTATCCCCCCAATCAATACTTTGTAGAGCCACCTTTTGCTGCAAGTACAGCTGCAAGTCTCTTGGGGTATGTCTCTATTAGCTTGGCACATCTAGCTACTGGGATTTTTGGCCATTCCTCAAGGCAAAACTGCTCCAACTCCTTCAAGTTAGATGGGTGGTATTGGTGTACAACAATCTTCAAGTTATGCCACAGATTCTCAATTGGATTGAGGTCTGGGCTTTGATTAGGTCATTCCAAGACATTTAAATGTTTCCATTTAAACCACCCCAGTGTAGCTTTAGCAGTATGTTTAGGGTCATTGTCTTGCTGAAAGATGAACCTTCATCCCAGTCTCAAACCTCTGGCTAGGTTTTCCTCCAGAATTGCCCTTTATTTAGTGCCATCCATATGTGGCAGCGGGGGCGTGGCCGAGTGTCGATCTGTGAATGGAGGGTGGAGTCAGGGAAGGTGAGTGGTCATGCCACTACACCTGTTGTCAATTAACGTGTTTGTGTGTCTCCTTCAGTGACTGCGCCCGATAAAAGGAGAGCAAGAAGGGGAGGTCAGTGCCGAGGGCTCGTTGACAGCCTGTGTGTGTGCGCGCGTGTGTGTGTGTGTGAGAGAGTGAAAGTTTTTTGGAGCCCTATGCTGAAAAGCAATAAAAATAAAACTCCTCTTCAATGCAAACAGCTGCCTGCCATGCTTCTGTGCTCCACCCACACCTGAATCTCGCTATAGTGGTGCCGAAACCAGGGATGAGTGCAGAAGGGAACAGCCCCATGGAGTCCTTGCCGTTCAAGGACCTCATCCATGCCCTCGCCACAGCCCAGCAGAACCAACACCAAGCACTGGTCGCCCTCTGGAAGGAGAAAGAACAACGGTTTGAAGCCTTGGTGCTGGCCCAACAGGAAGACCGCCAGGCGTTCCAGCACCTGCTCACGTCAGCGGGGTCCATGCCCACCACCGGAGCAGACCCTCCCCACCTCACCCTAACGAAGATGGGTCTGCAAGACGACCCGGAAGCCTTCCTCGGGCTCTTTGAGCAGGCAGCAGAGGCATGGGGTTGGCCAGCGGACCAGCACGCGGCGTGCCTCCTCCCCCTGCTGACGGGCAAGGCACAGCTGGCCATGCTGCAGCTCCCCGTCGACAGCCAGCTCGTGTATGCGGACCTACGGAGAGCCATCCTCCAGCATGTCAGCCGCTCCCCAGAGCAACAGCGGCAACGCTTCTGCTCACTGCGCTCGGAGGAGGTCGGCCGGCTGTTCGCATAGCAACTCCGGGATGCCTGCCGGCGGTGACTGAGGGCAGACGACTGTGACACAAAGGGAGTGATTGACCTGGTGACACTGGAACAATTTGTTGCACGACTTCCGGAAGGAACGGCAGAGTGGGTCCAGTGTCGTTGCCTAGCGTCACTGGACCAGGCGATCGAGCTGACAGAAGACCACATGGTGGCAGTTCTGACGGCAGGAAGGCATGCCTCCTCTTCTCCTCCTCTCCCTCTGCTTCCCATTCTCGCCCCATTCCCCCACCGCAGAGCTGGGGGCCAGCTCCCCCCCAGCCGGCCCAGTGCACCCACAGTGTCCTCCTGTTTCCCCCTTCCTTGTCTGTGTCTCCTCCCCCTCAGGTGAGTGATGTCCGTAACACTGGTGCAGAGGGAGAGCCTGGGCCGGTGTGCTGGCACTGCAGGGAGCCGGGACATCTCCAACATCAGTGCTCCGCGATGGAGGTGGGCGCGGTGGTCCAGGTCCCCGACATGCCAGAAACCGCCCTCGATCAGGCCGGAGCGTATCGAATACCGGTAAGTGTCCAAAGGGATACGTATCAGGCTTTGATGGATTACGGCTGTAACCAGACCTCAATCCACCAAAGCCTGGTGTAAGGTGACACTAGGGAGAACATGAATGGTGATGGTGTTGTGTGTGCATGGGGATGTTCACAACTACCCTTTAGTGTCTGTCCATATTCTATTTTGAGAGGAAAAACATAGTGTAAAGGCAGCGGTTAACCATCGTCTCACCCACTCACTAATTTTGGGGACTGATTGGCTGGGGTTTAAGGAATTAAATGATGCACATAGTGAAGAGTGGGTCCTACCGTAATTCAGCTAGGGAAAGTCCTGGAGTGGCATTGGCGGGAGAAGCTGTCACAGAGCCGTATACGTCAGCACCATGTCAGGGCAATACGCGGAGTGAGGAGCACCCCACCCCTCCTCCCTCTCTCAGAGATTCCCTTGGGGATTTCTCATTACAGTAGTTGTGAGACAGGACTCTGTGGCATGCATTTGACCAAGTGAGAGCAATCGATGGTCAAATTCTCCAGCCAAATGGGACGCCGGCCTTCCCCTACTCTGCTACTATTAAAGACAGGCTATACCTTGTGCGGGGGCGGGACAACACCGTGGTCATACTTGGGTGCTCAGGCAATCCTTATAATCAGTCAGTTAATCAAATATTTCCTATTCTTATTTCTCTTATTATTATCCTACAAATATTACTCATTTCCTTTGGAACCCTCCTTCTCTGCAATCTAGCCTCCATCTCCCCGGTCCAACAGTAAGTCAGTACTACTCCTTATACACACACACACACACACACACGGACATCTCCATATACACATTAGTCATCTCATCTCATCATCTCTAGCCGCTTTATCCTGTTCTACAGGGTCGCAGGCAAGCTGGAGCCTATCCCAGCTGA
>JAODJS010000023.1:37807841-37818603 GCA_027576325.1 Sciades assimilis | reverse complement strand
GAAACGCATTCTTCTGAATTGTCATTCCGTCTTGTGTCCACAAGGCGGCACTGTTGAGTAAAAAAGGTTGCATAGACAGACGCATCTGTTGTCCCGCTTGACGGGCTTGTTTAGACATAGCTTCGTGTAGACAAGATCTCTGATGTCGGTAGCTCTCAGGTACGCAAATGTGCCATAGCGACACACGTGATGTTGCGCGTTTCTCATTTTTGCCGCACATGCGTACCAGTTATGTGCACCTATGATTATAACTTATTAATGCTGATTTGCTTGTAGTGGCTTTAAATTTTTAAGATCTTTCTTTTCCTGTAGTAATAAACACGTGGTCTGTGAAGCACTTTGGGTCGAACCTCATGAGTTCGTACAAAGTTTTGGTGAAAAATTTTTCCATAGATTTTTTTTTTTTTTATCCCCCACACACCCACACACAGCATTGGAGTGTGCGTAATACCAGAATTTATATCAGGTTTATACCAGAACATTCTCTATGGCCTGATGCAGTTCCTGTTAGCTTTTCTCTAGATGTTAATTTGCTGACGCAGTTTAGCCACGTCTTACAGGACAAACACGTTTGGATATTATATGGCCTTGTTTTCTTCGTCCCGTTGGAGCTCATGGGTTTACTGTTACAGGAGATGTGGTCTGTTTGTTACCCGCACTGTTCTCCGGTGATGAAAGACTCTAAGGACTGTTTATGCAGAACAAGAAGCTCCAGTGTTTAACCGTGCTCTTAACGGTGGGAAGATTCAAGGTCAGTCTTGGACTTAAGATTACTGCACTGCTTGACAAGATTTCAAGTTATTAAGGAGAGTGATTTGATTTTTGTGTTTTTGTTTTCCTGAAGTTTGCGAGCCTTCAGAACAAAACGGAGTCGACAAAAAGATTTACAAACCCCATTTCCAGAGAAGTTGTGTAATACAGTTTCATATTGCGTTTCTGGCAGATTGTATCAAGTGACGACGGTTTTCTGAAGTCCTCCCGAGCCCACGTGGCTATATTTGTCACATTAGAACGATGGTTTCTCAGGCAGTGCTGCCTGAAGGCTCGAAGGTCACGCACGTTCAGCAGTGGTTTCTGATCTCGCCCTTTACACACTGAAATGTCTCTGAATTCCCTGAATCTTTTTGCAATGTTATGATTTTTCAAAGACTTTAAAAAAAAAATCTCAAACACAATATTTTAAGTTACTAACCATTCTGCCATGAATTTTGGTACAAGCGGGTGAGCCACGCCCCATCCTTGCTTGCAAAGACTGACCCTGTGTCCAAAATCGCTCACTCATTCACTACTCCCTATGGACCGTGTACACCAACGTCAGAGGTCAAGTTTGCCTATTGAATATCCTAGAAATTTTTCAGTCTTTTTTTTTTTCTTTCTTCTTT
The DNA here is from genome assembly GCA_027576325.1 of Sciades assimilis. Taxonomy (NCBI): domain Eukaryota; kingdom Metazoa; phylum Chordata; class Actinopteri; order Siluriformes; family Ariidae; genus Sciades; species Sciades assimilis. The sequence continues at coordinate 37,817,221 of JAODJS010000023.1, read as the reverse complement.
CCTCTATCCCAACCTATTTCGAGTGTGTTTCTGGCATCAAATTCTAACTTCGTTTATATTTACAAAATGCGTACAATTAAGTCAAACTATTGAAAGTCTTTTTCTTTGTCCTTTTGTTATTTAAATAAAGATCCATGTGACTTAATCAGAATTTGTTTTTTATTGCATTTTGGAAAATATCCCCACTTTTCTGGAAATGGGGTTAGTATTAGTGTTTTGATGTCTAAACCTCTCGGGACACGTTGACCGGTCTCGCGTTTCTTAACTCTGTGAGCTTGAATGTAATTATTCAATAATTAATTACAGCTGCTGAATGAGAGTTTTGAAACTCAATGCTGAAAGCAAAATGTAACGCAGCCCTGCTTTCTAAAGTCTCCTGTTCTTGTTTGAGCTCGTCTCTGAGGCTTATTCTTATTCTATAGATTTTTTTTTTTAATAGAGACCTTGTCAGTGATTTATGTATAAAACTGATTTGAAGGCGGGGCTAAGAGTGTCATACAACCTGGAACGCCTTCCTTGGGCATTTTCGGCATTTATTTGCATATTCTTCATATCTTTAGTTTTTAATATATTTTCTTTGATTTGAATATAATAATCTGTAATTTACATGTTTCTTACATTTTATTTTAATGTTTTTTTTTTTATGCCTCCGCAAGGTACAGGAGGCATTAGGTTTTCGGGTTGTCCGTGCGTCCTTCCTGAAACCTTGTTGAACGCGATACCTCAAAGGCTAATGAAAGGAATTTCACCAAACTTTCACCATTTGTGCACTTTGGGACAAACATGAACTGATTAGATTTTGAGATTTTGAGGTCAAGGTCACTGTGAGGTCAAATGTCTGTCTGAAAATGTTGTGAACACAATATCTCCATGGTGAATACAAGTAATTTCATCAGGTCAAGATTACTGTGAGGTCAAATGTCCATCCCCAAATCACAACTTGAGGTGTGTAGTCTACCAGACGGCAGCATCCCCATCGATGCCGTTGGCGTCGAGTTCTATCTAGTTTATTTAACTTTTGGTAGCATATTTTGGGTGCTTTTTTAATTTGGGTGTCTACGACGTTATCCGTCGCAAGTTTCATGTAATTGAAAGGCCTGGGAGTGGAACCCAAACTTGTGGTGATCTGCTGTTGCATGCTGAGATGCTTTTCTGCTCAACATGGTTGTAAAGAGTTGCTATGAGTTACTATTTCCTTCCTAGCAGCTCGAACCAATCTGGCTATTTTCCTCTGATCTCTCTTATCAACAAGGGGTGTCTATCCACAGAACTGTTGCTCGCTCACTCTCTCTCTCTCTCTCTCTCTCTCTCACTCACTCACTTTTTTTTTTTCCGCACCATTCTATGTAAACTCTACAGACTTGTGTATGTGTGTGAAAACCCCAGGAGATCAACAGTTTCTGAGATACTGAAATAAACCAGTCCATCTGACACCAAAAACGACAACACAATAATAATGATGCTTCTATAGGAAGTTATTTGGCATGTCATATCCAAATGGTTGTCAGGAACAGCAAAATAAAAACAAGGACATGATTTCCTGTAGAATAAATCACCTTTTTTTGGGGGGGGGGGCACAACCTCAGTTGCAGTTGCAAAGCAGACAATCCTCATTGCTTACATTTTCCCAACATTTTCTCTTATCCCCCTTTTTTTTTATTCTTTACAGTATGGTAATAATGTCAACGTTTGTTTTCTTGAGAAAGTGGGATCATGATCACGCACCCTTCGGCTGAGGTCCCGGCAGGTGAAAATGAGTGCGATGATTTTCCAAGGAAATTGGCGTGTGTGTGTGTGTGTGTGTGTGTGTGTGTGTGTGTGTGTGTGTGTGGTATACACATCTGAACATCCATCTGATTCCAAGAGATTAAATGTCATGGACACTCACCAGCCACTTTATTAGGAACACCCATACATCCATCTGTTGTTTGATGCTGTTCTCTAATCAGCCGATCCCTCGACAGCAGCCCACTGCATCAAATCACGCAGATACAAATCAAGCGCTTCAGTTAATGTTCACTTCAAACATCAGAACGGGAAACATTGTGATCTCAATGTGTGACTTTCTTTCACTGTGCTGTGGGTGTTGGTTTGACCAGATGGACTGGTTTATTTGAGTATTTCAGAAACTGCTTATCTCCTGGGGTTTTCACACACAGCAGTCTCTAGAGTTTACACCAAATGGTGCAAAAAACAAAAACCACTGAGTGAGTGACAGTTCTGTGGTTTTGATGATGAAGAAAATGGGCAGATTGGTTCGAGCTGCCAGGAAGGATATAATCACTCTCTTCTGCTCACCATGGTTGTAAAGCATCTCAGCATACAACAGCAGATCACCACATTGGGTTCCACTCCTGCAGCCAAGAACAGGGATCTTAGAGTCAAGGACACGTTCCTATTAAAGTGGTCGGTGAGTGTAGTGTGTATGCAACATGAAATGTTCACTGAGTGAAGACGGATCCAGTCCAATCTCTGGATTGTGAGATGATAGAAAGGAAAGTTTGTCATCAACGATATGAAAATGTGCAATGGGAAGAAGTCCATTACTGCTCACACTCCGATGGGGATGAGTTCTCACACCATGAGCTCGTTCGCTCCCTGGAGGAAGTAAGAAATGAGAAAGGGAATCTGTTTATCCCGCACCATTTATGCTGTGGATTTTCATTTAGATCCCTACGAGTTTAGCACCTTCACAAGTCTCTACGTGAATAGTGACGCAGTGTGTGGATCATGAATCTTTTAGGTACTTTTGCACAGCAGAAGGTGGTTAGTGAATTGAGAGCAAAGCGCGTGTGTCTGAGAGTTATACAGCTTTCACGTTTGCCCCCCCCCTTCCTCTAAATGTATTTTGTAGGCACTGATGACGCAGTATTTCAGTCAGAGACCAGCGCCTACCCCAGGCCCTCAGCTTCCCCGGCCAAACTGTTCAGCAGAAGCTCTGAAAGAAAAAGAAAATCTCACCATCGGCATTAAAAGAAAACGTGATGGTATTGAACAAGGTAAGAATGCATGCAAATGCTTAATTTTTTTATATAAAATATGTCAGTAATGTAAGGATTAGAGTAGCTTTAGAACGCTATGCATGTTTGCCAAGTAGCTTGTCTAAGTGTAACTGTAAGAAATGTGACCCAATACCCCAGTGCTGTTAAATTCTCAAATCTGATTGGTCAGAAGGTGTTGATCAATTTTCTGTTATTGTTCCTATATGAACAGTATGGCTGATTCAGGCACAATTCAGGGTGTTTAAAAAAAATTGATATTGTTTGAGATGTAAATATCCCAGAAACGACGTAGTCGAGGGAAATGAAACTGAACGGGCTTAATGTTGAGCAAGATAAGATTTATTCCTCAAAATTTGAATGAGAAATTCAAAGGGATGTGGATTCCATGAACGATTTCACATATTTTCAATATGCGCGCCGCCTGAGACACACATGGCACTGTAAGACACAAAGCACCCTTTTCTTTTCCAGTGAATGGCATTTCTATACCTAAAAAGAGAGAAAAACCTTAAACATTGACCTGTTTCCACACATGCTGTTAAAATTTGAGGTCGATTGAATGAGAATTGGCAAAGTTATTAGATTGAAATTGTATCAATTTTTTTAAGCACCCTGTAGATTCTAAGACTAAAAATAAGAATTTTAAAAAAATTTTAAGAAAAACACCTAGGAATGTTTCTTTAAAGCAGATACGCAGAACCTTTATTTTTAAATAAATTTGAGTGGATAGTATCTCAATCCTTGACTCTTGTATGCTGTATAAATGGGAATTAATTTTTTTTTTTTGAGAGAGTTAAAATCAACCGCAAAGTTGGTATTGGAGCTGCCCCGCTGAGCCAGTCAGTCCCGAGTGCATGACGTCACAGCGGGATCCGGTTTTAAGGCCGAGGCCTTTGACAGCTGTAGACCAAAGACGTATAAATAATTTATGGTGAAAGTAAATACCGTTACCAACTTGCTCAACTAAGACTGATTTGACTTCATTGATTGTGGGTTGACTCTCATTAAAACAGGATAGGCAAGCCTTTCAATTACATGAAACCTGCAACAGATAACATCGTAGGCGCACAAATTAAAAAGGCGCCTAAATTAAGGTCAAGCACCCAAAATATGCTACGAAAAGTAAAAAAAAATAAAAAAATAAATGAAATACTGATTAAATAAACTTTGCTGCATAAAACCCAATGTCTTGACTGACTTCTTTAGAAACACCGAAATTAGCAAGAATTATCAGGTATTTCTCGTAATTGACACGAAATCCACGCCATTCCCATGTTGTTCCGGGTTCGTCGAACTACCCGTAAGCCCCACGCAGAGTACGAATTCTCCATCAATGGCGATTGGCACGCCATGATTTTGTGGAGGAGCAAGACTCGCGTACCAATGACTAGAGCGGGATTACCACATTAGGTAAAGCTTCTTTCTTCTTTTATATTGTTTTATGGCAGTTGGCAAACAGCTTTTAGGCGCATTACCGCCACCTTCTGGACTGGAGTGTGAACCAGAACATTTACTACCCAAATGTGCTAAATTCTCCTAATAATTCCTGTATCATTTAAAAACCTAAAAATAGCCCTGTATCCCACATTATCCGACCTCAACTGCAATATCTCCCGGATACCTAGTTTCATATGATATAAATCAGGTAAAAGACTTAATAAAAGAGAGCTATTCAGGACAACTGTGTGTATTTAAGATACAGCTTGCATCTTAAATCCACACAGTTGTGTAAGTGGAATCAGTGACTTGGAGCTTGGTCCTCTTGCTGATGATAGTCTTAGACACTGGCCTTTCATTTAAACTCAGATCTTTTACCCGACTACATACTGTGAACTGCACTGCCGATTCTTGTGAAATGACTGAATAACCTTTTGTGTCGCAGGTCTGCTACAGGTATGTCTCTAACAAAGCAGCAGCAGGTTTAAACACAGAGCACTGGGAAAACAGCACTTTGCGCTTGCAGAAAAGCCCAAATTACCCTGGATCACGACGGAAAAAGCCCAAATTCAGAAATACAGGGTGTAGCCCAAATTATGTAATTAAAAGGCCTGATAGGTGTTATAACTTATGCAACATACATGTACCTGCATGCATTTTCACTGATAAAACGTAAAAGGCTAATTAAATAATCAGATGAACTGAGACAATCACATTCTGAAGCAAATTAAATAATTTTATACTGGTAACTTAAACACACAATACAAGTTACACATATTAATCTAAATGCAGGTAAACAACGAGTGTTGTTTTTTGTTGTTTTATACCAAATGAGAGTCGCAGCTTACCCATCTGTGTTCTCGCTTCTTGAAGGCTGATCTTGTGGCCGATTGTTCTGAAACAATCTGACTTTCAGTTGTTCGTTTAGTTCTCCATTCATTCGCTTCTTCCACATAAGGGCGAGATGGCAGTGACATCCAGTTTAGAAATCAGGCAGCTGCTCCACTCATTCTCTGTTTTCTCCATACTGAGTACTCCGCCATTACTGCTCAGCTCAGGCAATTACTAAAACCCAGGAGAAATCACTGAACTTGATTTTATCCAGTCTATGTACAAGACCTGACCCTAGTGATTACTGATAGACTGTCTCAGTGTCACCTTCGACAAAACCAATCACGTTTTAGAAAAGAAAAGAAAAAACATCCACTTTCAAAGCCACTTCATAGTAATGAGTAACGAGGACCTTGATAGAAATGTAGTGGAGTAAAAAGTATAATATATTTCTTTCAAATGTAGTGAAGTTAAAGTCACAAGTTTCCAAAAAAAAAATACTCAAGTAAAGTACAGATACTCAAAACGTGTACTTAAGTACTGTACTCAAGGAAACGTACTTTGTTACTGTCTACCTCTGTGTGTGTAGTAGTAGTGGTGGTGGTGGCAGTAGTAGAAGAATGTTTTAAACAAACAACTTGGGTAACAGGATTGCCAACGTCACTGTAAATTAACAAGGCTTTTGGCACATATAACAGTTCTGGACTTGTGCACTTGGGTGCCATTTATCCCAGCACAGTTTAAAGATTGTTTTGGGTGTAAAGTTGTAAAATTGACATTTCTGATCATTTACAGAAATAAGTCCCAGTTGAATGGGCTGAATCTTCTAAGAGTTCTCTGTTGGAACTTGTGACCTTTTTCCACTGTATGATACCAGATCAACTCGACTTGACTCTACTCGCCTTTTTTGGTTTTCCATCAGGCCAAAGTTGTGGATAGTACCTAGTACTTTTATGGTATCACCTCCATCGAGGTTCCAAGTGAGCTGAGGTGATACCAAAAGGTGACATGAAAACACTGGACTAGAAGGAGAAGCCTTTGTATATTCAAACAGCAAAATTCCTCCTCTGCATTTAACCCATCTGAAGCAGTGAACATGCCTGCACACACAAGTGAGCAATGAGCACACACACATACCCAGAGCAGTGGGCAGCACCCGAGGAGTAGTTGGGGGTTAGGTGCCTTGCTCAGAGCGAGGGGAAAGTGATGTTCATTCACTCAACTCCCCTCACACTTTTCCTGCTGGTCCCAGGAATTCAAACCGTTGACCCTTTGGGCCCAAGGCTGCTTCTGTAACCTGCAGGCCATTGGTCACTACTGAGAGGATAATCACAATCACTGCATTGTCATTGTATGGGAGGGGATTTCCTGAACAAACCCTTCATTTTTAACTAGCATTATATTTATTTTATATTTTATTTTATACTTTTTTATTTATATTATACTTCACTGATTACTGTATGTGTGTTTTCACTGCTTGCATGCATGTTTGTGTGTGGGCACAGAAAACTGTGTTATGTCAAGTTAAAGTTGCTATAATTTGTCATGTTTCAAACATGTTCTTTAAGCAAACAAACAAAAAAATAGGTGTAAAAAGTGGTGTCTGAGCTGCATAATGGTCACAGCACAAAAAGCACCATCAGTTTACAAGCTGTAAAAAACGCCAAGCTGTACGTTCTATATATGGTGTAACAGTGAAGGCGCACAACTTCCGATCTGAGAATGCGGATTCTCTTCCTCACTCTACATATATTATTTGAAGAAAGTTTTGTTCCAGGTAACTCATTCAAAATGAGCCAGTCTGTACTGATATTTTGCCTCACCCTCCGTTGGTAAAATTGATGAGTGTACGTCCACTCTGATCTCCATGGTCAGTAGGCATATTAAAGCAAGCCACAGACCAAAGGCTCGTGCCTTCATAAGAAACCATTTGAGACCCTAACTTTTAGTAAGATGGACGGAATCCTGCTTCAGTACGAATAATGACACACCATTATGTTTAATTTATTACAAAACCTTGGTCAACCCATTACATTAATCATTGCATTACCCATAATGGTTTTCCCAACAGAGGGTTAGGTAAAATATCAGTACAGTTTGGCTCATTTTAAATGAGTTACCTGCAGCAAAACCTTCCCCAAATAATGCATGCTGAACTTTGACGCAAACCCAGTCTTCAGTCTGGTAGCCCTGTGTCTTCATTATTAGTTGTATTAATAAAAATGTCATTGCAGTTTCATCTGGTGTCACTATGATGACCAGCTGTACTCAGAGGGTAGTGGAAAATGAACTACCGATACCAAAAGCAGGTAGAATAGGTGTGAGTTGAGTTGAACCAGTTGAGTACCATGCAGTGGAAAAGGGCCATTGGTCTCTCTCTCTTTCTCTTGAATTAGGACAAATGTCCCTGAGAGGACCAAAAAAAAAAAAACCCTTGAGCAGTTGAAAATGCAAAACATTTTTGCAGAACACTTCAAAACATATTTTTGGAGGTATTCATAAACTATGCTTTAAATCCATATTAGGGAACTATGGGGCTACTTTTTTTTTTAAGCAGAACTAATTTGTGGTTCTGCATCTAATAATGTACAAATAGAAACAGGAAACTGCCATGTGTATATTACAAAACTGTCGGGCCATGACACACCAAACCGTTGTAGAATGACTAATACAATCAAGGCTGTCAGAAAGTTGGCTCTTGTATCTTCTGTGAAAAGTTGCGCTGTAAATATTGCATCTGATGAGAAAAATGCACAGACATTCTGCACCAGCTTGATAACTCGCCATAAAAGTAGATGGCTGTGTCAAATATTTGCATTTGCAATCGGTTTTTGTGAGCATTAGCACTGAAAGTAACCTGGTGAATAGTAGTGCATGCTGTTGCAAAATCTATTCAAATCAGCTGTTCTCATAAATGCTCTGCTCAACCATTTTTTTTTTTTTGGAAAAATATACACTCACTGGCCACTTTAATAGGAACTTGTTCTTGATTCTAAGAGTCCTGTTCTTGGCTGTAGGAGTAGAACCTAAACATGGTCTTCTGCTGTTACATGCTGAGATGCTTTCCTGCTCACCATGGTTGTAAAGAGTTACTATACAGTATCCTTCCTGGCAGCTCGAACCAATCTGGCCATTTTCCTTGGTCTTCTCTTATCAACAAGACGCTTCCACCCACAGAACTGTCGCTCACTCAGTGTTTTTTTGTTTTTCGCACCATTCTGTGTAAATTCTAGAGACTGGTGTGTGTGAAAACCCCAGGAGATCAGCAGTTTCTGAAATACTCAAACCAGTCCATCTGGCACCAACACCCATACCACAGTGAAAGAAAGTCACACTTCGAGATCAACATTTTTTCCATTCTGATATTCCAAGTGATCATTAACTGAAGCTCTTGATTTGTATCTGCATGATTTTATGCCTTGTGCTGTTATCAGACAAAAAGTGTTAAAGACAAAATGTGTTGTATATTTTAGTTTCTTCAAAGTAGCCAGCGTTGACCTTGATGACGCTTTGTACACTATTGGCGTTATCTTAACCAGATTCATGAGGGAGTCACTTGGAATGCTTTTCAATTAACTGCTGTGCCTCGTCAAAAGTTAATTAGTGCAGTTTCTTGCTTTCTTAATGCATTTGAGATCAAATAGTAAATAGTCAATAATAAATACAATAAATAGCCCTGTTTCACAACTGTAATCATCCATATTTATTTTTTTCACGGTCCGGTTTCCATCAAATCCTGCACTCTGATTGGCTTGCAAGCGGGTCTGTATCCTACGATACGGACCCTGATTACGGACCTCTGTCGACTCGCTCATTCACAATAACAATAAACATAGTAGCATTTTTTGTCGACATTTATTTTCGCATTTCTCAGGAGAATAGCATTAATTTTACAGCATGGATAGCGATAACGACAATGTTCAAAGCGAAAGTGAGTTTTACTACCCTGAGGAAGACAAAATAAATTAAAACATTTCAGGAGAAAGCTAAAAACATCTAACTTGCTAATGCTGAGCAAAAACATGGCTGAATCCTCATCTCATCTCATTATCACTAGCCGCTTTATCCTGTTCTACAGGGTCGCAGGCAAGCTGGAGCCTATCCCAGCTG
>JAODJS010000023.1:36704734-36715474 GCA_027576325.1 Sciades assimilis | reverse complement strand
GCCTTTCTCCCGTAGTCAGCTGGGATAGGCTCCAGCTTGCCTGCGAGCCTGTAGAGATCGCGACTAGAAAAAAGCGGCTAGAGATAATGAGATGAGATGAGATGTTGAATTTCCATATATGAAATATATGCACATAAGAGGTAAAGACATATGTACATATACATATAAAATATATATAAAACCTATTAGAAATTGGAACAATTTCATATATTGACATGTATGACCATACAAATATGGTTTTATATGGTTGCAACATATAACACCATATAAAAAAATCCTCATATAGATATTTTTAATGCATGCATATATACAAATTTTACAATGGGTATTTCATATATGTTATAAACTTATATCTTCATATATCTAGAGGATGTATGTATGTGATATAAGGCCATATATGTTATATATTACATTTCCATATGGATCGTGGTGCTGATGAGCAGCAGTTGCACATATGCCATGGAGAAAGCATGTATTTGCTCCGCCCTTCCCAATTGGTAGATGTCCTGTGATAGAAGTGAGATAGCTAGTGGGTAGGAGAAAATTGGGGGGTCACAGCGCATCACTTTGTTTCATCTCGGCCTTTCTCTGTCCAGTTCTCTAAACTCCACATCTGTACACTCTGCTCAAAGGTGTGATCAGCTTTAAAACTTGACCATAATCACTTGAGATTGTTTAGTGCCATTAAATGCCATTGTCACTGCATTAGCAATGTGGTGACATCAGAGCATCATACAACCGCTAACCTCTCACAGGACTCACAGGAACATACAACAACAACCAACAAATTTGCGTCATCTATTTTTCATTCATTCATCTTTAATAACTGCTTTATTCTAAGCTTGCTCGGGGAACACTGGGCTTGAGGCAAGAATACCCCTGAATGGGACATGGATCCATTACATTCCACATAGACAGTATTGAACTGGGGATGCCAAAGCTGTGAGTTGGCAACAATACTTGCTAAACCTATTTTGACATTTTTCATGGTGGGCTTGGAGCATCTGTGGTTCTCCTGTTTTTTTGTATTTTTTTTTTTTGCATTTTGCCATCCAATAGACAGCTCTCCTCTATCACATGACCAACCAGAAGGGACGTAGGGTGTCATATACATCCTCCAAGGCACATGAAACCAGCCGACAGCATCTTTTCAAACTCTGGCTCTGCTCAGGCAATGTCAGGGGCAGTGTAACATGCTCAGAGGAAAGGCCCACCTCCACACCCATGATTAACTAGTGTCACTGTGATTGATGGGGACAGAGAGTAAGACATCATTTGGATCTGAACTCGCAATCTTTGGATCTCATTCTCATCTCATTATCTCTAGCCGCTTTATCCTGTTCTACAGGGTCGCAGGCAAGCTGGAGCCTATCCCAGCTGACTATGGGTGAAAGGCGGGGTACACCCTGGACAAGTTAATGGAAATACATTTCTAATTCAATTTGCCCAGTATTTCCCAAGCCAGGCATTACAGCATAGACACTTTTCTGCACTATCCAGTTTCCCAGGGCAGTTGTACCAGGCATTTAGTGCTGTTTAATCACATGGTTCGGGTGTGTTGGTGTGTGGGATACAGGTTTGTTGGTATATGGAGTACATGATACTGTAGAACACCTCTAGGGGGCAATAAAGATGAACTAATCGGTGCTACTTTCTTGAGCAGCAGCATCTAAGAGACATCTGAAAGAATATACTGGAAATAAAACCAGCCCTGTACATAACTCCGTACCTTCATATGTAGTATAAAAAGAGCTTGATGAATGGTAAAAGGATCCCTTTAAAATCCTACCACATCTCTTTATCCTCATCATCTTATGATCTCCTGTCATAAGCCACATTAAAAATATAAATCAATCAAAACCTCAAAGGGATTATAAATAGAAATGAGAAACAAATCATTCATAGCTAAATGCCTGCTTATAATAATGCATATTAAGAAAACATGTTTTATCAGTCAGAAGTCGACAAATTGCAGGAAGAGGAGAACATTAACTGGTGGACAAAATGAATGGTGTGCTCACACTGCCTGATGATGAACATTGCACGAAGGTGTCATGTTCTATTCTTCACTTCCCTCCTCCCGTCTCACTGTTTAATCTATTCCTGTCTCCTGTGAATATTCTGTCAGCCCCCCAACACGCTCCACAAAGCATATATTTCAATACTACCCTCTAGGACTTTCAGGCCTAAAAGAGAAGAATAATGATCCCTTCCTTTTTCTTCTGTCTTTTTTTATTCTCCTCAGTAATCATCTGTTTATAGTGCATGCTATTATCCTCCTAATAGATGTTAGCAAAAAATGGTGCAAAAAACTTCTAATAGCTTTATTTTCTGAACAGCTATTACAAAACTTGCCATTAGACTGACTAATAATAAATAGCATGAGCAAAAACTCTCCTAAAATGGCTTGTTGTTCTGTGAATTGGTGAAGTCATGGCATGCTTTCCTTTGCTAAATAATAGTTTAAATTTTGCTCTGAGCACCGCTTTGACATTCAGACAATGCTCAAAGGGAAGATGTTCCTCACATGTACCACACACACACACACACACACACACACACACACACACACACACACACACACACACACACACGCTTAAAATAAATGGCACGCTGAACACAGAAAAGTAAAATGCAAACACAGGTTTAAGATTGCTTCTTCATTTTCATTATTGATGTAGCATTAAGATATGGACATTTGATACGGTTATATGCTTATTCTCAGTCATTAGATTGTCTCCTTATTGTACTTTTAAAGTGCATCTCATTCAGAACCAAAGAATGTGCTGAATTTCTTTTCCCTCCCTATGCCAATCTTATGTGTGTATTATTTTTATTTTTGTCAATGTTATCCTCATAGAAAAAAGAAATGGCTGTATTCTAGAGCATACTGTAGTTGCTAGGCTTCACTGATATGAAGAATGAAAGGTACAAGTTACATGTCACTTATGTTTACAATCTAAAACACTTCTCTGCAGCTTATCAGGTAAAATGAAGATGTCCCAATAACAGGTTTTGCACAGAACTATGCAAACCTGCTGATTTTTAACTCATTATTTACATACAGTATAATGGCATATGTGTAGTGGCAATCTGCCCCAAATCTTCATTATTTAAACACCTGATTGGACTGCAGTTGTAAAGCTCTAAGATGATTGTGCCTTATGAACAAACTTGGCTAAGAGTTCTAAAACTCTCCAAACAATGGCGCATAGATACACAAATACACAGTTGACAATTCATGCACAACACACACTAAAACAGATTTGCATAATTAAGTAATGAGATCCATTTTTAACCTTGCCGGTTCCATCAGCACTAAGTGAAGTCACAGGCTTCATCTCAGTGAAAGCAGTCAGAATACACTGGGCCACATCAAAAAGGTATAGAACGGCTTAGAGCAAAGCCAACTCTTAACTGATATTCAATCAAAATCTTAACTATTGTACTGTTATACAAATTCACGTTTATACAGCTTTTCTGTTTGGTCTGCAAATGATCAGTGGCAAAAAAAAATGTAATGAACATTTACATGATGAAGCAAATCTCATTGGCTATAGTAGTTTGGGTAACAAATTGTTTCAGATACAACAGATCTTTCCTCTTCATTTTTAACTAATATATTGCACTTACATATCTCAGTAAAGCTTGATATATCCTATTAACATTCAGTTCTGTATACATACAGCAAATACACAACAGAATAAGAGGTGAGGTTTGCATTCTTCCAGTCCTTGGCAATGGAATGGTCGTTATATGCTTATACACAATTCCTTAAGACAGTCAGTGATCCATTAAAAACAAAGAAAAAAACACACACACAAAACCTGCAATCAATATGATGGCAGTGGTTTGTAAATCTATCTTCTAAAAGTGTTAAATATGCAATGAGGAAAACGTTATTCACAAAGATATATTTTTCATGTTCAGGTCGAACATATGATGCTTTCAGGTGAAAATAGACTAAAAGAAATAAAATATCCAGTGTTCAAGTGTGCAGGAAATGGGATGATACATTCGTTCTGTGTACCTTTCCATGCATAGAATAAAGCTCCCTGTCTGCTTGCATTAAAGTTATTATATGTAAATCCTATAGGCACTGGCTATGAACAGTGTGCATACACCAGGTTTTTTCTTTCCTTTTTTAAACCTCAATCTAAGGTCTTGAAAGCAAAATATGAAAATAAGTAAATAAATTCATAAATCCAGATCCAAAATATGAACTTTGCAGGAATGCATTTCAAACCTTAGCTAGAGCATAGCTGGCAGCTATCAGCTGTGAGGAGTTCTGCCTCTTTTAAAGAAGCATCAGCACATACAATCTGTGTTTCAAAAAAGAAAAAAAGATGCACCATGTGAGGATGATTGCTACACTAAAACATTTCACCTCCATTATTCCCTGGCAAACATCATAAGATGAAATCACAAAAACATACTGAAGCCCAATGCATTGGTTAACCAGCCTTGAGTGCCAATTTGGAAGTTTGAAAGACCTAAATAAATAAATAAATAATCTGGCTACAATGACATACTGTATCCAGCTGTACGCATATTGCACTAGTTGCCATTACAAAACCCTTACAAGAAAATAAAAGAGCTATTGGCTTTAGGAAAACACTCACACCGTCACAGTAAGACCTCAGTATGACCAATATGAAATTTATACAGCTTTGCGGCCATCTCAATGTCACTGATATCCACAAAGCTCTAATGTTATATATTGATTTATAGTCTTTTCCTTACCATGAGAGATGTAAACATGGTATGTATGTATCACTTGTGTGAAGATGCACTGGGAAGGTCAACTGATGCTAAGAGGAATGGGACACTGCAGTTGCAGCTACTGCAGTGTACCATTAAGTCATTCTAGTCATGTACTGATGCTCTGCCACTACATAAAGGTCACCGTGTGCATCCTAATGTCTTTGACAGCCAAAGACAAAAAAACAAAACATACAAACAAAAACCTGAAAGCAGCATTGGTGCTCAGGACTATCATTTTCACTGTAGATATAGTACACACAATACACTTATTAGACATACAGTGGGGTCCACAATTCTGAAACCAGTAGTGAAAATGCTTCTGTTTTGCATTCTTTTTTAATTTAATACAACAATTTTCAGTGAATCCTGAAATGTGAGTGAAAAGTTGAATTTTTGAAATAGATACATGAATTTCAAAACAGTTTTATATCAAATCCATTTGAGTGTCATCTGAACACATACTTCAGTAGACGAGATTAGGCATGGAGAAAGTCTGACCTTGTGTACAAAGTAGATAACATGGTCGCTGTCACGCATTTGCTTACATTTAAATAGGGACCTTGAAATAATGCAGAATCTTGACTATTACATATTCAAGATATTGAAAATTTACTTTGTGTGCTTCAAATATTTCAAAATTCTAAAAACTTCTGTTTATTTCCAATTTAGAAAAAAAAAATCCAAGATTTTCATTGTTGTTTCAGAATTTTGGACCCCTGCATGTCTAAAAATTTCTTTCAAGCCTCTCTTTGAAAATGAAGTAAAAAGTTATAGGCAAATCTAAAATTAGTCACTGCAAAAAAATATTGATAATTGATAAAATAATCAATATATTGATATTAATGCTACCAATTTGTTATAGCGTTTGGCTAAATATTTGCTGAGCTTTATTACAGTGTAAAGTAGATATGGCTTGTTTACTTCCCAGGTAAACTGAATATCAACCATCTCTTTAGAAAAAGTTATTAAGTGATCAGAATGTTGCCAGCTGAAATACAACACAACGCTAGCTGTTCATTTCTGTGGTACCATTGTAACATCGCTCCATAATCACATCACTGTCACACGACGTGAATTTTGCTACAGTATCATCATTGGTCCAGGCAGCTTGTGTTCTAAGGATATTCAGAGATAGATTTGGGGTGTGATTGAATAAGATCATTAGTTCTCATTATTGAATGCATTATGCATTGGTGCAGCTGTAAGTGGTGCAAGCTTAGGCCAGTCTTATTGTTTTCTTAACCAAAGCTTAGAGCTGACTTTAACCAAAGGTTGGTTAGCAAACAACAGCATAATCTGGTCTGTATCAATAAAAAGATGAAATACACACACAAATTTTATAAACTGCATAAAATGTGGCACAGAAACATTCAGTCTTTCTTGAAAGCTTTTGATTTCATCATGAGAACATAAATGCTAGTGTAGTTCATATGTAAGCTACCGGAGTAAATAATTGTTTTGAAACAAAAACAGACTGCTTTTGTCATTTTCAGTATGGAGGAAAATAGTGATATCGATAATAAAAACTGTTTTAAATGCTTTGAGCTAATTGAATCTGAGTGCATTGTGTTTATCATGTTCAAATATTACTTCCGTCAGACATCTAAAATAAGCAGCAGCAATAATGGAGGAAGTTTTTGTTCTCATAATCTTATATCATTATTACTACACTCCCCATGAGGACTTGTTTTCCTTATAGCAGAAGAAGCACAATAATATTTTCTTTGGAGAAGCAAAGAGATGTAGCTGAACTTTGAGGGCATGATACGCTGTGATGATACGTACATGGTACAAGGTTGTTTTTTGGAGACAAAGTTGTTAACCCTTTTAGTTAGGTTGTTTCTTCATTCTCCTTTAGTTTTTACAGTTTTTGCTGTTTTGGGAAGTTTGACTTTTCAGTGTGAGTCACAGAGATGAAAGCTAACTGCATGCACACACATGATTGTTTGAATATGAAGACGATCTTACACAGAGGGCTGGGCTGATCTTGGGCATTCTGAGCAGAACAGAAATGTTCATATCAGTAGCAGAGGTTCTGACCTTTTGTGGTCCTTTTTAATCCTTTAAAGCTTTAAAGCCTCAGAATTTTTGCAAACTAAGGCTGCTATCCCCCTCTCTCTCTGCTCTCATTTTCAAGTAACCTAATCTCAGTTGATTATACATCAGTCAGCATTTTTTTGATATTCACATAGTTTGTGTTGGCCAAAGTGCAATTGCCTTTTTTGAGGTCCTCCTCCTGGAAGTCCTCATTGCTGTTGTTCACGCCTTCTTGGATCTCCATATAGTCAGATTTGCTGATGGTAGAACCACTCTGACTTCTTTTTAGCTCTTCTTGGGAATCAGCTTTGGGAGTGTTAACCTGCAGATATTGGGCTTGCTCCTCACCCTCTGTTTCACGGTGGTAGAAGTAGTTGAAATTTGAGACAATGACAGGCACTGGCAAGGCAATGGTCAGCACTCCAGCAATGGCACAAAGAGAGCCAACAATCTTGCCACCAATGGTAGTGGGCACCATATCTCCATAGCCAACAGTTGTCATAGAAACCACAGCCCACCAGAAGGCATCTGGGATGCTGTAGAACTGGGATTCAGGTTCGTCTGCTTCAGCAAAATAGACAGCACTGGAGAAGAGGATGACTCCAATGAAGAGGAAGAAGATAAGCAACCCAAGTTCTCTCATGCTGGCCTTCAGGGTTTGTCCCAGAATCTGGAGTCCCTTGGAATGACGTGAGAGCTTAAAGATCCTGAAGACCCTCACTAGTCGGATGACTCGCAAGATGGCTAAAGACATGGCCTGCTGCCCTTGTTGGCCATCCTCTGCTTTCTCTGCCAGTTCTGTTCCTAGTGTAATGAAGTAGGGGATAATAGCCACCACATCAATCATGTTCATTATGTTCACAAAGAAGCTGGCTTTACTGGGGCAGGCAAAGAAACGAACCAGGAACTCAAAGGAGAACCAGATTATGCACAGTGTCTCCAGGATGAAGAAAGGGTCAGTGAAGGACGTGGACACATAGTTTGTGGTGGAGTTACTATTATATGGGTGGACTTTATGCATATTCTCTTCATCACTACGGAATATAGGCAGAGTCTCCAGACAGAAGCTGACTATAGAAATAAGAATCACCATGACAGATATGATGGCGATAATCCTTGCTGGTCCTGAACTTTCTGGATACTCAAACAACAACCAAACCTGCTTCTGAAATTCATTATCAGGCAAAGGCCTCTCTTCTTCCTTTATGAACCCTTCATCCTCCCTGAACATCTCAATAGCCTCCTCTCCAAGCTCATAAAACCGAATTTCTTCTGAAAATATATCCAGAGTCACATTTACAGGACGCCGTAACCTTCCTCCAGATTGGTAGTAGTAGAGGATGGCATCAAAGCTTGGCCGGTTTCTATCAAAGAAATACTCATTCCTTAAAGGGTCAAAGTATCTCATTCGCTTTTTTGGATCACCAAGCAAGGTCTCAGGAAACTGTGAGAGGGTCTTGAGTTGTGTCTCAAAGCGCAGGCCTGAAATGTTTATGACAACTCTTTCGCAGCATTCCTGTTCTCCCTCTACATCATAGTCCTGAGGGTGTCCTGGATGTGCTGCTGCCTCATCTGAGGGATCTCCTGTTGCCACCGTCATTATGCAGGAGGGCGAGGCCTGCAGCTTTCACCTGAGCCAGATACCACAGTGTGAGGAAAATGGAGAGTGAAGTCTGACAAGGAGGGATGTAAAGCCACAGTGTGTTCTCAGAGGATTCACTGAAACACAGTAGACAGAGATGCACCTGAATATATTTACATTGCAAACATTTATAAATCACATGAAATCAGGTACAAATGAAAGATGTTTGCTCAGTAAAACTGATCTAATCAGATACTGTAAGAAACATAGAACTCTCTGAAATCATGATGAACAAAAATCTCTCCCGAGTTCTCACAAAATTGTGCTGTATGATTCATGCCTTGAAATAAATAAATATAAAGCACGCCCTACATTTTTTTCTATGAAATTAGTTGAAAGGAACAACATGTTTACCAAACTGTTATGACAACGATCACACATTACACAGTGAATGGTACTGTATGCCTTCTCTACATTTACAATGTATAGCTTTAAAAAAAACCATGATTAATGAGTCTGGGTAGAAAATTTACTCTATAATGCAATGATTTTGAGCTGCTTTGAGTCACCCTAGGAATCCCACATTAATAATTCATAGTCTGAGCTGTGTCAGCAGTGCTGGGTCACAGTTGGTGGTAAATATGTATGCATACAGTATAAGTGTGCAAAAGTCTTAGGCGTGGAATACAGGACAGGGGAAATTCCAGGACCAGGGTTGGAAACCTGGCACTACACCAGTGATGTTACTACATTTTAGTTATACTACTAGAGTGCATTTTGCAATTTGGGACACAGCCTTGAATTCTCTCTAAATGCATGCACTTGCAGCAGTGATATTATTCCCCATAGTGGCAGACGAACACAGCAAAACCCATAATATCTTGCAATGACTTTTATCTACAAGAGAGGTCAAGAATAAAAAAAAAGTACATCTTGTGGCTTTGACATCTAGAATTTACAGATGACCAAATCCACACGAAAGAGTTAAGTAAGACAACATGGGTTGTGCAAAGAACACACCCTCAATCCATAAATCATGTGAGGGTGATGGTCTATTAACCAAGCTTTGACAGTTCATTCTTAGTGGCACTGCACTGCAATAACATGAACTTCATCTCTCACAACACCATCATTCAAAATAAGCCACAGTCTGTGACAGAAATACTGCCCCCATCCTCACCTCCACCCAAAAGTAATCAGTCTGCTTCTGAGTCTAATGGTTAGAGAAACAGCTTTGGGACCAAAAGGTTGCTGGTTTGATTCCCTGGACCAGCAGGACTGGCTTAAGTGCCCTGAAGCAAGGCATCAAACCCCCAACCGCTCTGGCAAGAGTGGTGGCGTACCTTGTGTCTGATTCGCCGAAGATAAAGTGATGATGTGATTATCAGAACCTGACTGATTGGATTTATTTATTTATTTAGTTATCATTATTATTTTTGGAATTTAATACATTTACTACTTTGAGGCACAACTGATCTGGAAGCCATGCTCATCATGGCTGTGTGGGGCTCAATAAGAAACAGAAAATATTCCCCCCAACAGAAACAAACAGCATGTCTTGACAGCTTTTGTTTTCCCACAAGCTCCGTCTCAGCAGTGACCTGAAGAAAACTCCAGACCCGAAGGCAGTGAAGTCACACGACTCCAGCGTGTCTCAACTGACTCATTATATAAAGTCTTTTAACTCCCTTGGCAGCCATTTTGAAGGGTCATGGGCTGTTAGTGGTGCATGCTGGGATGCAAAGATGGTGAAGGAACCTCCCACCAGCGGCCATGACCTCAGTTCATTTCAGAAACACTTGTTGCCATGGGAGCCAGCAGCTGTCTGGCAACAGAAGCCATTTCCTATTAGTTCTGGATGCACGATTGAACACAGCATCTGTGTTTTTAATGTTTCACCTGTATTCAAATGGATATGACTCTGAAAGCCATTTGCTCTTTCAATAGACCGCTGAGATCCGAAGTTTATTTTCAAGCCAATAAATAACGTCAGCTACGTACCGTAATTCCATGTACAGAATAATTAAAAGCACGATACAAAATAGTTGAAAGAAAAAAGTGAGCTGTTCCTGCACTTGAATTTATTTCAGCTTTAAAGGTAAGTGCTTGTGTTTTAAGATGGTGGTTGAGATGCGATTAAAATACCTCATCCTGGATGCTGCTATTCAAGAAACATCTGGAAACCACAGAGACATGAACCACACTCAGGTCTTTTTAAAATCAGCTTAAGTGATGATTTTCCATCGAAGATGGCGCTGCGGACGGCTGCCTCGCTACTTTGCTCTCTCGTACTTTCTATGTTTTTGTGTAATTGTTGTGTTAATTCTTCTCTGTGCTCTCACGGAATGCCGCGCTGA
>JAODJS010000023.1:32116298-32126553 GCA_027576325.1 Sciades assimilis | reverse complement strand
CACACAGAAAGGCCCTCGCCGGTCACGGGGATCGAACCCAGGACCTTCTTGCTGTGAGGCGACAGCACTAACCACTACACCACCGTGCCGCCCTGTGTCAGGATATTTTGGTGCAAAATTGGCCACATTTACAGCTGTAAAACTTTTTTGTGCTAAGCAGTTTATGTAATGAACAATAAAAGATAAGGATATAAAGGGGCTTTCACTTAAGATAACTTTTTTACTGGTTATTCGTAATTACTATGGTCAGACAAATCAGTGAATTGCAAGCAGTATTGGTCATATGCAGTATCTGTGTTGGAGACCAGAGTTTGAAAAATGTCATGCTGTGGCCAAACTCAGCATTCCTACCAAATATTATGATGTTGGGGTGTACTAATATATCTATTGACCAAATGATGAAAATGAGGCCAAACCAGGTCTGTGTCCAGTGAGGGCTCTTAAGCACTATGTGGAAATGACTGCCAGTTGGTGGGTCAATGTCCAACAAGACTCTGCAGACTAAAGAAAGGTTATTTGATTGGGTAAAGGAATTATTGGGCAAATTAACATTATTTCTATCCGTCAAACATTGATTCTCCCAGCCTGTATACTTCCAACCAGAATGCTGTGTTCTGTACCCAATACAACATTTTGCCATCATACCAGTGAGCAGAGATAGACTAGATAAAAGCATAATAATCTGTTCTCTGATGGCCTCGTGAAGTATTGCAAATAAACCACGTAATACAGACCTACAATCACGTATACAGTCCTCAGCAGGTCAAACGAAGACTGTTTATGCTAGTATCCTCCTGCAACGCATTTCAAAAGCCACTTTAAATAACTTCCAAAGCTTCCAAAGTGCTGATCCCATTACTCTAGACCCAGTTACCTGATTTATTTAAACAGTTACATCACCCTTACTCTGCAATCCCAACTACTCACCAACATTAACTTTCCATGGCCAGGGAGATGGTTACTATCACTTTACTTTTGTAGGAAATTGCAAAATAAAGGTAAAAAACCAAGCTAAACCATTTTTTTTACACTGTGTATACTACCTAAAATATGCATTCAGCAATGATTAACTGTAAACACCCTATTTATATGTACTGTATATTATACTGCCCTGCCAAAAAAAAAAGTTGCACACTAATAATTGTTTGGACCACCTTTAGCTTTGATAACAGCATGCATTCACTGTGGCATTGGTTTGATAAACTTATGCAACATTGCAACATTTATTTCAGTCCAGAGTTGTATTAATTTTTTACCGAGATCTTGTGTTGAGGATGGGAGAGTTGAACCACTGCATAAAGTCTTCTCCAGCACATCCCAAAGATTCTCAATGGGGTTAAAGTCAGGACTTTGTGGTGGTCAACTCATGTGTGAAAATGATTCCTCATGCTTCCTGAACCACTCTTTCACAATCTGAGCACTAATTTTATGCCCATACCATCAGGGAAGAAAAAAATTGATTGATGTGCGTGGCAGCAGGGGCATGTTCAAATGTCAGCTTGTGAATGGAGGGCGGGGCCAGGGAAGGTGAGTGGTAAAGTGATCTCATGTATTATCAGTTAATGTTGTGTGTGTGTGTGTCTGTTTATTTCAGTGATGGTGGAATGTTGATAAGGAGAGGGAGAGTGGAGAGGTAGTGTCTCCTGACCAGAGATCATGTGTGTATGTGCATAGAGTGAATGTGACATTGAAAAGCTATTTCAAAATAAAAAGACCTGTGTTTCAACATCATTACCCACCTGCCTGCACTTCAGTATTCCACACCCACTCAGAGACATAAAACAGTAGTGCCAAAACCTGGGAATACTGAAAGGACCCACCCATGGAGTCCACCCCTCTCAAAGACCTTATCCATGTCCTCACTGCCACCCAACAAAACCAGCATCAAGCCCTGATCACCTTCTGCAAGGAGCTTTGCTATTGGCTCAACAGGAAGATCGCCAGGTATTCTGGCACCTGCTTGTGTTGGCGGGGTCCTAGACCACTACAGCTATGGACCCTTCCCACATCACCCAAGAGAAGATGGGGCTGCACAATGATCCAACCCTTCATTGTGCTATTTGAGCAAGCAACAGAGGCATAGGGGTGGCCCGTTGAGCAACATGTGGCTTGTCTGCTACCGCTCCAGTCTGGAGAAGCCTAGCTCACTGCACAACAGCTCCCCGCTGATAGTCGGCTCAACTATGCCAACTTGAAGTGAGCCATCCTGCTGTATGTTGGCTGCTCCCTGGAACAACACTGTCAGTGCTTCCACACGCTGACACTGGAGGAAGTCGGCTGGCTGTTTGCTTTTGGCCAACAGCTCTGGGATGCCTGCCTGCAGTGGCTGAGGGTAGAAGACCACAACACCAAAGGGATCAGTGATCTGGTGGCGCTGGAGCAGTTTATTGCACAGCTGCTAGAAGGGACAATGGAATAGGTCCAGTGCTACCGCCCAGGATTGCTGGATTGTGCGATTGAGTTGGCAGTGGTTCCAACGGCAGGTGGACATCCTGCCTCCTCTCTCTCTCTCTCTCTCTCTCTCTCTCTCTCTCTCTCTCTCTCTCTCTCTTCCTCTTCCCGTCCCCACCCTGTCTGCCCACCACAGAAATGGGGGCTGACCCTCCCACAGCTGGCTCACTGTGCCTGTGTGGCCACCCTCCCTATTTCCCCTTCTGTGTTTGTGTCTTCTCCCCCTCAGTTGAGTGATCCCCAGAACACCAGTGCAGAGGTGAAGCCTGGGCTGGTATGCTGGTGTTGCGGGGAGCCCGGGCATCTCCAGAGCCAGTGTTCTGTGATGGAGGTGGGAGCCATGGTCCAGATCCCCAATGTGCCAAAGACTGCCCTCAATTGAGTTGGAGTATATTGCATACCAGTGAGTATTCAAGGGGATACATATCACACATTGGTGGATTCAGGCTGTAATCAGATTTCAATCCACCAAAGCCTGGTTCAAGGTGAGGCATTTGGGGGAGCATAAGTGGTAAAAGTTTTGTGTGTACATGGGGATGTTCTAAAATAAAAGGTATATCTGCTAGTGTCCATCCACATTCTATTTCAGGATGAAAAACAGTATAGAGGCAGCAGTTAGCCTGTGCCTCACCCACCCACTAATTCTGGGGACCGATTGGCCAGGGTTTAAAGGTTTAATGGAGCATGTAGTAGTGGGTGGGTCCTGCGGTAACATGTCATGGGGGGATTCTGGTGTAGGGTTCAGAGATTCCTATTTCAGAGATTTCTATTTAAAATTATCTCCTGAGTCAGGATTCCCAAGGAAATCCTGACTGACCAAGGCACTACATTCATGTCACACACACTTCATGAGCTTTATGAGTTATTGGGGATTAACTCCATCTGCATTAGCATGTATCACCCACAAACAGATGGCTTGGTAGAACGATTTAACCAAACCCTTAAAAACTTAATTTGGAAGTTTTTAATGAAGATGCACATAATTGGGATAAATGACTCGAGCCCCTGTTATTTTCAGTACAAGAAGTCCCACAAGCATTGATGAGATTCTCCCCATTCAGATTATTATATGGGTGTATGCCTCATGGCATTTTGGATGTGCTGTGGGAAAATTGGGAGGAGGAACCAACAAACAGTAAAGATGAAATTCAGTATGTTCTTGACCTGTGCACAAAGCTCCACACAGTCACTTAACCCAGGAGAATTTATGGCAGGCACAAGAACATTAAGCCTGGCTGTACAACAGGGGTACATGCCTTAGAAGATTCACCTCAGGAGATAAAGTGCTCAGATTATTGCCCACTTCAAGGTTAAAATTAATTAGTAAGTGGCAAGGGCCCTTTGAGGTCACATGGCATATCGGGGATGTCGACTATGAGGTGAGGCGAATGGATAGGGGTGGGGCATGACAAATATACCACCTTGTAGTAAGTCCCTGACATGGGTGGAATACTGAAGTGAAACAGGCAGGAGATGATGTTAACACAGACTTTATTTTACTTTCTTTGTAGCTTTTCAGCTCTACTTTGCTCATTCACACATGCACACACCACACAGACATGTGCTCTGGTTGGGAAAGATCCCCTCTCATCGCTCTCTCCCTCCTTTTCTACCTTCCATTCTCACTGCAAAACACACACAGACACAACATTAATTGACAACAAGTGGACTGACTTTGCCACCCACCTTCCCTGGCCCCACCATCCTTTCACAAACTGACAATTGGCCATACCCCCACTGCCATATACCCCCACCATCTGACTCAGGCCAGAGAGCTGTCCGGCCTGCAGTGGACTTCCTCCTGATGGGACAGGAAGTTCACCACCACCATCTGCGCCCCCAGCCTGTGGACCACTTCAAATTTAAATGGCTGGAGAGCAAGATACAAATAAGTGATCCATGCATTGGCATCCTTCATGCGGTGGAGACACTGGAGGGGCGCATGGTCCAAACAGAGGGTGAAAGGGTGCCCCAGCAGAGAGTACCAGAGGGTGAAGACCACCCACTTGATGGCCAGGCACTCTTTCTCAATGGTGCTGTACTTACTTTCACGCATTGAGAGCTTGCGACTGATGTACAGCACAAGATGTTCCTTGCCCTCTGCCTTCTGGGACAGAATGGCCCCCAGCCCTCTGTCCAATGTGTCTGTTTGCAAAATAAAAAGGAGAGAGAAGTCAGGGGAGTGTAAAAGTGCCCCCACACAGTGCAGTTTTTACCTCGGTGAAGACCTGTTGGCATTGCTCCATCCACTGAATTGGATCTGGTGCTCCCTTTTTAGTGAGATCAATCAACAGGCTGGTGATGTCCAAATAATTAGGTATGAACCTGCAATAGTAGTTAGCCAGCCCCAGGAACTTTCTCACCCCCTTTTTGGTCTTGGGCCTCGGGCAAGCTGCAATCACTGCAGTCTTGTCAATTTGGGGATACACCTGCCTGTGGCCCAAGTGGAAACCCATACACCATACTTCCATCCACCCACTCGCACTCTTTTTTTGGGTTAGCTGTGAGAGCCGTGCACCTCAGTGACTCTAGGATGGCCCTAAGGTGTTCTAGGTGCTACGATCAATCATTGCTATATATAATAAAGTCTTCTAGGTAGGCCCCAGCATAGGCAGTGTGGGGGTGGAGGATTTTGTCCATGAGCTGCTGGATTGTAGTGGGAGCCCCAAATAACCCAAAAGGAAGCGTGACAAATTGGTGTAATCTAAATGGTGTGGAAAAGGCCATTTTATCTTGGGACAGAGCAGTCAAGGTGATCTGCCAATATCTCTTTGTCAAATCCAGTGTCGAATAAAAGTGAGCAGCACCTAATCGATTGAGCAGCTCATCAATGCGAGGCATTGAGTACACGTCAAATTTAGACAACGCATTGACTTTTCTGTAGTCTACACAGAACCGGACTGACCTATCTGTCTTAGGGGCCAGTACCACCAGGCTGCTCTAGTCACTGTGGGAGTCTTCGATTATTCCCATTTTGAGCATGCCCTTGAGTTCATCTCGAACCACCTTTTTTTTTGTGTTCAGGTAAGCAGTATGGGCAGCTACACACCACCACCCCTGGGGGCATTTCAATGCAGTGTTTTACGAGGTGGATATGGCCAGGAAGGGGCAAGAACATGTCAGAAAATTCCGTTTGAGTGTGCCATGGGGAAGGTCCACTGCAGTAGTGAGCACCCACATGAGCAGGTGCCAGAATGCCTGGTGATCTTCATGCTGGGCCAGCAGCAAGGCTTCAAAGCACTGTTCCTGATCACAGTGATCTGCACTTGGTACTGGCTCTGTTGGGTGGCAGCGAGGGCATGGATAAGGTCCTTAAGTGGGAAGGACTCCATGGGAGGTTCCCTTCAGTATCCTATGTTTCTGCATCGCTGTAGTAAGTCCCTGACACGGATGGAATATTGAAGTGTGGCAGACCGGAGATGATGTTAACACAGACTTTTATTTTTCTTTCTTCATAGCTTTTCAGCTCTACTTTGCTCATTCACACACACACACACACACACACACACACACACACACACACACACACACACACACACACACACACACACACACACACAAAACATAGACATGTGCTCTGGTAGGGAGAGCTCCCCCCATTGCTCTCTCCCTCCTTTTCTACCTTCCATCCACACTGCAAATCACACATGGACACAACATTAATCAACAACAAATGTACTGACTTTGCCACTCACCTTTCCTGGCCCCGCCATCCATTCACAAACTGATGCTTGACCATGCCCTCGTTGCCACACACCTCAACCTACTAAAACCTTGGAATGAGGGGGTCCCTGTGACATTGGTGTTGGTAGTTCCGGAGAAGATGGAGCTGGGGCCAGAGGTAAAAACAAAAGTAACTAATCAAATCACTCTGGTCCCCTGTGGAGACCATCTCTCACCGGCCCAACTCACAGAGGTTGCCAGGTTGCAAGCAGAGTTTTCTGACATGTTCTCACCCCTCCCTGGCTGCACTCACCTCATAGAACACCACATTGAAATGCCCCCAGGGATGGTGGTGCGTAACCACCCATACCGCTTGCCTGAACACAAGAAAACAGTGGTTTGGGACAAAGCCAAGGCCATGATTGAAGTGGGAATAATTGAGGAGTCCCACAGTGATTGAAGCAGCCTGATGGTCTTGGTCCCCAAGACCAACAGGTTGGTCTGGTTCTGTGTGGACTACAAAAAAGTCAAAATTCAATGCATACCCAATGTCTCGCATTGAAGAGTTGCATGATCGATTCAGCATGGATTGCTTTTATTCGACACTGCATTTGACAAAGGGGTACTGGCAGATCCACTTGACCCCTCTATCCTGAGAGAAAATGGCTTTTTCCACACCATTTGGCTTACACTAATCCATCATTCTTCCTTTCGGGTTATTTGGCACTCCAACTACAGTCCAGTGGCTCATGGGCAAAATCTTCCACCCACAATTTGCCTATGCCACAGTCTACTTAGACAACTTCATTATATTTAACAATGATTGGCCATGCCACCTAGAACACCTTAAGACTGTCCTGGAGTCGCTGAGGCATGTGGGCCTTATGCCTAACCTGAAAAAGTGTGCGATTGGGCGGGTTGAAGTATGGTATCTGAGTTTCCATTTGGGTCATGGGCATCCCCAAATTGACAAGACCACATTGATTGTGGCCTGCCTGAGGCCTAAGACCAAAAAGGGGGTGAGACAGTTGCTGGGGCTAGCTGGCTGGCTATTATTGTAGGTTTATACCTAACTATTCTGATGACACCAGTCTGCTGACTGATCTCACTAAAAAGGGAGGACCAGATCCGGTCCAGTGGATGGAGCAGTGCCAACAAGCCTTCACTAGAGGAAAAGCTGCACTGTGTGTGGGGCCACTTTTACACTCCCCTGACTTCTCTCTCCCTTCCTTTTATTTTACAGACAGACATGTTGGACAGAGGGCTGGGGGCCATTCTGTCCCAGAAGGTGGAGGGCAAAGAGTGTCCAGTGCTGTGCATCAGCTGCAAGCTCTCAGTATGAGAAAGTAAGTACAGCACCATCAAGAAAGTGCCTGGCCATCAAGTGGGCAGTCATCATCCTCCAGTATCTGCTGGGGCACCCTTTCACCTTCTGTTTGGATCATGCCCTGCTCCAGTGGCTCCACCACATGAAGGATGCCAATGCACGGATCACCCATTGGTATCTAGCTCTCCAGCCCTTCAAATTCAAGGTGGTCCACAGGCTGGGGGCACAGATGGTGGTAGTTGACTTCCTGTCCCATTTGGAGGGGGGTTGGCTCCAGACAAGATGACTCCCTGGCCTGAATCAGGCGGTGGGGGTATATGGTACTGGGGGTGTGCTCAAGCATCAGTTTGTGAATGGAGGGCAGGGCCAAGGAAGGTGAGTGCCAAAGTGATCTCACCTATTATCAATTGATGTTGTGTTTGTTTGTTTGTTTGTTTCAGTGATGGCAGAGTGTTGATAAGGAGAGGGAGAGTGGAGAGATGGTGTCTCCCAACCAGAGAGCATGTGTATATGTGCATAGAGTGAAAGTGATGCTGAAAAGCTATTTCAAAAATAAAAAGGGCTGTGTTCCAACGTCATTACCTGCCTGCCTGTGCTTCAGATGTCTTGTTATGGGTAAGGAGTCTAAATAGAGTGTGGGTAATGATAAGATCATAAGCAGCACATGTTCTGAGGAGTAGTAAGCCATTGCTGTTACACTTGCCAATGCCGTGTCTTACTATGATCCCTCCCCAGATCTGGTGATCGGACCTCACTTTAGCACTAAAGTCTTAGAGAACAAAGAGTTTCTCTGACTGTGGGACTGCTGCAATGATGGCATCAAGTTCTTTGTAGATTGAGAATGCTATAAATTGCTTGAAAGTTGTTCAATCTTTGGAAGATAAGCAGACTTTTGAGGAAGCCAAGGCAGCTTTATATGAAGCATACTGTATGATAAAATCAAAGCAGAAGAAGTACAAGAAATAATCAACCAAATCCAGTCAGCTCGCTCCAGCAGGTAGTACCACAAGGCTTGGAAAGTTATAAACAGAATCTCAGGAAGGAAAATAAAAGAACTGGGACAAGTGTTAGGACCAAGCCCCGAAGCATGGGTTTCTACCTGATTCAACCCCTTGAAAAATCTACTCGGCTGCTCCTTATCAAATAAAGACCCTGACGAAAGCTTTCCTGATATTTTTACTAACCTCAACATTAATGAAGGCCCCTTTTTCAAAGAAGATTGCTTCAAAGTTAAAGGTTCTGACTGCAAAGTTGAATTCTAGGCAAAAACATTTTATTTCTATTTCTGTTGGACTTTTCAGATATTTTGCATTGATTTGAAGTCAATTTGAGTGGAAGTTGAGAAGTTGCACTGCTGCACACACCATGTATCCTATGTGTAGATGTGTTGTCGAGATAAAATGTATCCCATATTTTACGATTCTGGAGCTTGGTGAAGTAAGTGAGCAACAATATTACATGACAACTGTGGGGTATGTTTGACCTATTTTTAACCAAAACAAGTCAGCATGAGCAAATATGGTGGACTCCACTCTCCTGCCAGCTAAAGGCCAGCAAAAAAAGAAAATATGAAAGTGAATCAGCTAGAAAGCATGCCAGAAAGCAATGGAAACCAAAAAGTTGTCATGAAAGGGTAAAAATTTTCATGAAAGGGCAGATCAACTGCTGGAATCAATTGAAGAATGAAACAGGCACAAAATCTGACAAATAATCTGCAGTGCTTGTCTTGGATTGGTGAATCTGAGTATGGAGTTATATACAGAATCAATCAATCAATCAATCAATCAATCAATCAATCAATCAATCAATCAATCAATCAATCAATCAATCAATCTTCCTGGCCCACCATGTTAGTGACAGCTGGATCCAGCCCTGGAGAACACTCCAGAGGACAGAGATAAATGGAAGAAAAGGCATGCGGCTCGGCTGAGGCTAAATTGATGATGATGATGATGATGATGATGATGATGATGAAGATGATGATGAGTGAACATAAGTGTCTCGTTTAGCAAATACATTTGATGCTGTGTCTTCTGTCCTTGCATGTCATCCTTGCATGCTTTTCAAGCAACTTCAGATGGAAGGGAAGCAAGAAAAGGAAACAAGGAAGAGAATTTAAATAAAGAAGTATTGAAGAGGGTTGCAAGAGAGCACAAGTGAATGGGGTGAATTACCAAGGTCAGCATTGTTTAGGGGTTAAAAGTTCAAATATCAACTGAATTGACATTGTTTGGCCACTAGAGGTCCACAGTTCATCTCATGAAAGTAGCTTGTGAAAGGAAGTAAGACACAATCCTTGTACATAGTTCTAAGGAAGTGCCCTCTGGTAATGGCCCTTCTTCTGCATCAACAGCCCAAGCAACTCAGATTATCTATCTAATTGTGCCTTTAGAAATGATTGTGTCAGTCCATGGCATGTAAATGATGCAATGTATGCAGCTTGAAGTGAAGTACAATTAAGCACATGGACAGCAATTAGACCATTATTAATTTGTACAAATATTGGGCAGTTTTCTGGAATCAGTGAAAATACATTTGTCCATGTGAGTAGAACAACTTTACAGACTTTCGAGCTATATGCAGAAGTCCTTCATAATGTATGTGAGTCAGTTCCTAGGTGAGAAAAGTATAGGATTCTCACAATGTTTTTTGTTTGTTTTGTTTTTACTTTGAGTCATTAAACACCACCAAAATAGATAGAAATATGTCACTGAATACAACTATTGTGTTTCTGTCAATATCTCATCTCATCTCATTATCTCTAGCCGCTTTATCCTGTTCTACAGGGTCGCAGGCAAGCTGGAGCCTATCCCA
>JAODJS010000023.1:30891687-30902135 GCA_027576325.1 Sciades assimilis | reverse complement strand
CGAAATGACTTCAGGTCTGCAGTCTCTTGGATGAGGTACATGACCAGAGAGTATCTGAACTCGAAACATCCACACCACACTGTAAAAAGTGAAGCACGGAGCT
Organism: Sciades assimilis; assembly: GCA_027576325.1. Taxonomy (NCBI): domain Eukaryota; kingdom Metazoa; phylum Chordata; class Actinopteri; order Siluriformes; family Ariidae; genus Sciades; species Sciades assimilis. Next base: position 30,902,032 of record JAODJS010000023.1, on the reverse strand, counting down.
GTTCATTCAAGCTAATAACTACCATTGAATACATTGTAAAATTATTGACTTGGCTGTGAAAGTCTATCTTTTTGCATTCTGAGGTGTCAGTTTTGATTCAGACTGGATTAATTACACTTCTGAAGGAAAGAAAGCAAATATTTTGGTTCCTCCCAAAACATACCGAAAGGAAAGAGATAAGAAAGTAATATTTTCAATTTGAGTCTAACATGAATTGCGCGTGCGCACTGTACAGCAGCACGGCTGAGAAGAAGTTGTGGAGAAGTATTTGATATACGTCCGTTTCGGCATGGGGAAGAAAGAATGATTAACGTCCTACTTCCATTTCATCGAAGAATAAACCTGCGGTAAGTACTAACCTAAGCTGATGTAAACGTGTCTTAACAAGCCTACAAGTGTATTAATGCAAAAGGCTGAGTTAATGTCACCTGGCTAGCAGGCTAAGGTCTCGGCTAAATGTGGGTATCCCAGTAAACGCGTTCGTTTTTCTCCGTGCTAAATGTGGTGTAATTTCTGAACTTCAACGTATTTCATGAGAAATGTAACTATGTGTACATAGTTCGTTTGTTGCTGGAATTAATCAAGGTAGGCATAATTCGTTACCCATCAATCGCTTCCACCACGGTTAGCTCGGCTACACCATGAACTTGACTAGCTCAACCATATTAGCAATTAGTTCATCTTGTGTGTTTATCCATGTAACACTATGATTGTAAAGTCCCCGTTTGTTATATGGTGGTGACGCCCATTGCAAATTAATGGTGCTTTGTGCATACATTAAGCTATATGGTGGTGATGTTTCCGAGTGTTCGCATGCTGGCTTGTATCTGCAGCCACGATGCTACCCTGTTTAAACAGTTGCTCAGGATATGAACTCGTAAACTCCTTGTTACGCGTTAAACATTTTGTTCGGCTCTACGACTGGTTTTTCAAGCATTTTGTTCACGACACTGGCTAATTTACTATAGGTTAAGAACTACATTTTTCGAATGCATTGTGTTTGTAGAGATATGTCGTGTCATGCTGGCAGGTTTCTTATGAAGTGTGACCTCACGCGCCCATTGTTAAAATAACGTTGACTCAGTAAAACTGTTGGGTTGCAACGTTCAGTAAAACCAAATGGAGACGAGATTAAGTGGACCAAACGATACAGTGATGTAGAGCAGTCAGAAACAACATAAAAGAACATGGGGGGGGGAGAAAGGGTGCTACGGGGGGCTAGGGCCCCCACGAACAAGCCTTTCTTTTTTCTGAAGAAAATTGTCATTTCATCACAATATTCTAATTTTGTGAGATGCTTATTTCCTGTTTTTTTTGGAGCTGGAAGGCCAAAATATGTAAGAATACAGTTATTGGAATAGTTTAACACGTGGGCCATGAATCTATAATCTATGAAAGTTTAACATTATTGATGAAATTATGAAAATAAATGAAAATAAATGACACATTTCACATTTTCATATGTCTTAGTTCATACAAAACATGCAGCTCAATGTTCTTTACTACCGCTAGACTCAACATTGTATTTAGGTATATAGATTGCCACACTGTCATTAAAATTAAATCAACTTAGATTTCTGTTCATTGCATTCTCTAAATATTTACTGGTCTGCTTTCCTTTTTTCAGGTTGGATGTGGAAATGCAAAGAATGCAGCGAGCATTTTTCAATAAGATCTGAGATACTGAAACACTTGAGAATTGATCATCGGTTTTACGGTAGGCGGCGTCCCTATCCATGCATCCATGCACAATGTCCCTGTTCGTCCAAGACATGGAATGGTCTTCAGAAACATCTCTCTAGAAATCATCCTTCTCTGGAGTCCCAACAAAGACACTCTTCTTTCAAGTGTTACATTTGTGGAAACGATCAGCTTTCTACTGAGCACGTTTTTTTCCAACATATCTATGAACATCTGAAAAAGTATGAAGTAGTCCCATGTATGTTTAATGGTTGCTCATACAAAACCAACATATACAGCAGTTTCCGGAGCCATAGATGGAGAAAACATCAGTCATGCACCATTAATGACTTTAAAAGTGGAATAGTTGTCACATCACTCATTTCCAATCCATCTGACTCTGACTTGAACGAAGAAATAGAGCCAACCATTGAAGAGTCAAGAGATTTGGAAAAGGAGGTTGAACTGAAAGTAGCTTCACTTTTACTTAAATTAGAACATACATATTTAGTCTCGAGTACAGCTGTAAATGAATTGCTTGAGGAGCTAGAACATCTCATTGGAGCTGTCTCTGTGCCGGGTAGTATAGCAGCAATTAACCAGCATTTGGAAGATAATAATTGTCACGTGGAAGCATCTGTTGTTCAACAGTTGGCCACTGTTCTTTGTTCTTCACACCCAATTCATAAAGCAATAGGGAAACAAGGGCCATTGTCTACTAGTTGGAAGCGCAAGTCATATTATAAAAGAGAATTCTGCGTAGTGTCTCCCTTGGAATACATTCTTGATAAAAGAAATAATAAATCATTACAGTATGTATCTGTGCTGAAAACATTGCAGCAGATTCTAAATTCAGATGCAATTTTGGCAAAAACTGTGCATTTGAGAGAGAGATATCAGTCACCAGAGAGTGATAAAACAGTATATAGTTGTCCTTTTGATGGTGAATTTTTCAGAAACAACACGCTTCTTTCTGCAGACTGTGCCATTTCACTAAATCTTTATGTAGATGAGTATGAGATCTGCAACCCAATTGGGACATCACGAAGAAAACATAAAATCTGTGCCTTTTATTGGACTTTAGGCAATCTGATCCCTGGTTGTCAGTCTTCACTGTCATCAATTTACTTGGCTCTTCTAGTCAAAAGTGATGATTTGAAAGTGTATGGCTATGAGACAGTACTTGAGCCACTCATAAGTGATTTAATTTCATTAGAAGAGCACGGTGTCTTTTTGCAGAAGTTAGGGAAATGTGTTAGGGGAACGATTCAGTGTGTGATAGCCGATAACCTTGGAGCACACGGTATTGCTGGGTTTGTTGAAAGCTTTACAAGTGGTCACCTGTGTCGATTTTGTACAGCATCTAGAGCAGAAATCCAAACTAAAAATGTAGATAGTGGAGCATTTACATTAAGAACAGAACAGATTCACTCAGAACACCTCAAAATCCTTGAACAAAATTCTCTAAGTAATTTCTGTGGTGTCAAGAAGAGATGTGTCCTCTCTGAGAAACTCAGTCATTTCAAAGTTACCACGGGTTTCCCCCCAGATCTTGTCCATGATTTATTTGAAGGAATCGTACCGGCAGAGATTGCGCTTTGTCTCTCTGTTTTCACATCCAAGAAGTACTTTACTCTTGCATATTTAAACGAGTCTATTCTAGCTTTCCCCTTTAAGTGGACAGACAAAGTTAATTGTCCCCATCCAGTGCCATTGAACTTTGCATCTCGTAAGACAATAGGAGGCAATTCTCACGAGAACTGGAGTCTCTTAAGGTTTTTCCCCTTCCTTGTTGGCCAAAAGGTACCTGTGGATGAACCGGCATGGAAAATACTTACTGACTTAAAAGATCTAGTGGATCTTATTGTCTCACCTGTCCATACAGAGGAATCAATTGCGTATTTGAATTTCAAGATTTCCGAGCACAGAGTGCGACTTCAAGAGGTTTTCCCAGACTACAATCTGCGGCCTAAGCATCACCTCTTGGAACATTATCCGCAGCTAATTCGTAAATTTGGACCATTAGTCTGTCTTTGGACTTTAAGATATGAAGCCAAGCACAGTTTTTTTAAAAGAGTTGTTCGTTATACAAGATCTTTCAAGAATGTTTTGCTGTCTTTGGCGGAGCGACACCAATTTCATATGGCACAGCAGATATTTATGTATCCTCAAAAACCTCTTCTGGAAGTGTCAACTGTCTCAACTCTTTCTGTTGATGTGTTAAAAGACGATATTGCACAAGCTATACGGCTCAAGAACCCAACAATGGATAATGTGTGCCTGGCTAAAAATGTTACTTTCAATGGATTCAACTACAGAAATGGAATGATACTTGCACATGGGTCTTTGGAGGGGATTCCAGAATTCACTGAGATCATCCACATGTTTATTCTGAAGGAGAGACTTTTTTTCATTGTTAAGAAGCTGAGAGTGTGGCACTGGGAACACTTCAGGGCCTTTGAACTGGAAGTGAACCCTACCAAAGACATAATACTTGTGGCATCAGATGAACTGGCTGATCCATATCCCCTGGTAGCTTACACTGTGGGAGGAGTGAGTTTCATTACCCTGAAGAGATATATCCATGTTTGAGGTCTGCATGATATATTTTTCCTTTTTTTAAGCTTTATTTAAGATCTGCATATTCATGAAATCCTTCTATTTGCATATCATTTATTTTACTAATCACTTTTTAAAATCTGCACTAAACTGACACTGTACTAACTTAAAGGTAGAGTATGCATGGTGGGCATAATGGGTATTACAACTATGCAGCCAATTGCAACTGTGCTGCATATTTCTAAATGGGATATTTTCCAGAATATTTACTTAGTATTAACCTCATATTCACTAGTTGACAAAATGTGTACTTGAAATTCAAAATGAAAACTTACAATGTGATGGTGGTGGTAAGTATTTGTGAAAAAGGTAACATTTGTGAATGGGCAGCATGTATGAAGGAAATTAATTTCTAAAAGAATAACATGACCTACCGTTAATAGGGCATGGATAAACTGTGTGACTGGACTAACCTAGAGGGGCTGACATACTGTGACAATGGACTAACAGACAGGGACACTTCTACTGAAAAGGTGCACTTACGCAATGTTTTATATTAGACTAACTTAAAGGCACTGATACACCTTACTTATTACAACTCTATGCTGTCATCTCATATGTATGCTCACACAAGGTGGTTGTGAATGTGAATTAATAATTTATCTTTCCCTCCGTCTCTCCTTTTATTCTCCTGCCACCCAGGTTTTGACTCCAGCTTCCTGAACTTCACAGACTGTCAGGGCATCTACATCAACACAATTTGAGATCCAACTTCGCAATATGGCCACTCCCATCAGAATCCTCATCTTGTTGAGTGATGAAAGTGCAGAGAGGATGGAATTATCAAGGGTGCCGGACACAGTTGAAGAGCTCATTGAACATGTCAAAAACGTGTGCAAACTTTCTGGAGACATCAGGCTGCAATACAAGGATGATGACTTTGGTGGAACATTTGTTAACTTGAGCTCGACCTCCATGATCAAAGATCTTACTACAATCAAGATCATACAAGCTGCTCCTGATGTTGTTCTGAGTTTCATTGAAAGTGTGCCATCTGATTTGAGTGACTTAGACACAAGCCTCGTCTCACGAAACACTGATACAGATGACACGGTCATACTCAGCCGCAGCTCCTCTGACAGTGAGGGACTGAGAAAAGAGCCGTGGCCAAAGGAATTCATCATCCCGCCCTTCTCCCTCGAAACGGAAGGTCAACTCCAGAGAGGGAATTCAGAATATACGCAGAACCAAACCAGACTGACGCCTTCATCAAAAATGCTGTCCGACATACTGGAAAGATTGGCAGAGAAGATTTTTTCCTACAAGGCGTACCCCACTGATGCAGACCTGAGTGATGTTGCAGAGGCTCTGACCAGGAAACATCCCTGCCTGCGACAACCAGACTCCTTCAATGAGAGTTATGGATGGAAACTGAAGCTCAAGAGTAAGATGAGTAACTACCGCACTCAGCTGAGGTCACATGGACTTTCGTCTGAGCTCATGGTGAACACACTGAAATCCAAATCACGAGAAGATGCTGCTCCCTTCCCAGCAAAGAATGTCAAAAAGGCAAGAAGAGGTGAGACCAATTACTATCCTCAACCCAGCGGAGACAGTCCAGAAAACCTTGAGCAAGAAAGAGCATCTCTTCTGACCGAAATAAAGATAAGAAACAATGAGAGAACCATACGGGAGAAGATGGCCAGGACTTTTCAGTTCAGGAGGCAAGAGATTGTGGATCAGAAGCCAACCATTGAGAACCTCATGGAAAGATGGCCAGCTTTATTTCTGATGGAAGAGGTACTCTTTTTACAACTTTTTCTATACTTAAAGGTGCACTGTGTAATATTTTAGTAGTTCATTTCCAGAATTCATGCTTCCCATTCTGAAGTTTTTTTTAACAAATATTTACCACCACCATCAAATTCTAAGTATTCATTATGACTGGGAAAATTGCACTTTTCATACAAGATACAAAAATAGAAATGTTTAGCTGCAAAACGTATTGTTCTTTGGCCATGCTAGTAAATATTGGTTTATTATTAATTAAATATTCAAGAAAAGACCAAATTTAGCAATAAGCAGCACAGTTTCAATAAGCAGCATAGTTGCAATACCTACTCTGGCCACATCTTACACAATGCACCTTAAAGCCCATAGATGAGAAAATGTTTATTTTTTTTTATTTGATTTCACATTATTCTTTTATTTTAAGTGTATTCCGCACTGTTTTCTTGTGTACAGGTTGATGCAGAGTTTCTGCGGGTTACTGCAGTTCCCCTCCTGACCAGATTTATGGCGCACCTGGACAAGCACTCCCCGCAGCTACTGAAGATCTTCAGAAAGAAAGGAGGGACCACTAAAGCAAAAACTGCCACGATCCTGGAGTTTCTTGACCAGGTATGATATGCAGTATATAATTAACCACTAACGGCAGCCTTCAATCCTTCTACACGAAGAGGATGTGCAGATGATGTGCAATTGATCTACATGGCATTTTTATTGTGTGCCAAGTTGTTTTGCCCCATATTCACTATCAACCATTTAAAAAAGAAAAGCATGAGCCCCTATGAGTCCATTAATGTGTAGTAGCTCATAGAAAATAATTTGTGCACCTGTCACTGCACCAAAGCTACTTTGAGAGTATAGGAAACCAAACAGGAGCCATCCATTCTGTCTTCATATTTAAAGAGGGACTACCAGTGGCCTCTGGCAGATGTACTAGGCTTAACATTTTCACTACTTTCAATTAGTCTGCCATGGATTCAATATTGACCAGACGCACACTGTAAAAGAACTGTTTATGGTAGAGCTGGGAATTGAGTTGCTAGACTAGTCTACACCTCGTATAATAACCATTTTGATTGTCCCTAAAGGGTGCTGATGCCGATATCAGAAGGGAGTGTATCCTCAAAGCTCTCATAATCTACCTGGGAGAACGTGTTGAGGACTTAATAAAGGAATACATGGTATGTCCAGATATATTCTGTCAACTTTATTCATCACAGGAGACCACCCATGTCATTATATGTAGTGATTCATGAGGTGTGCCAGACTGCAGTTGTTTAGTTGCATATTTCGTATATTTTGCCTCAGGTCTCCCAGAAAGATCAAGCCGAGCAGGAGCTGGAGAGGACCATCATGGCGGTCTTCGTCTTCAGAGAGAATTCAAGCCTTCTACAACAGCCCCAAGACGTCGGGATTATCATTGATGGTGTGGAAGTCCTGAATGAGTTGCCTTCTGTTGCAGCAGGAGTGGTAATGCTCTTTGGACTTTGCTATGCTCTTAACATGGAGTATCCACATGGTTTCAGGTTCACCTTCGAGGCCATTCAGAAGATCCTGATGGAGCTTGGTTTCAACAAGATGACTTCCAAGATTCGCAAACTTAGTGGTGAACTCAAAACTTCACAGTAGTGTATATTTATGTGTGCTTAGTGTGTGCATGTAGTTGCCACTGGCTTCTATTTAAGAGGTAGGCCACCCCAGCAGCACTTTGTTATACAGGCTCAAGGGGTGACTTTCATGGAGTGCTTTTGTTGGATTTTTTTTTCAATATGATGTTAAGAGAGATGACACTCCTTCCAAGAAATGAGCAAATATTTCATTCGAAGTTGAGATGTGTATGTAAAGTACACAACAATGAGTACACCCCTATTCAAAATCAACATTTTGAACAACATATCAATAAGCACACAAGTTATTTCCAAAATGTGCATAGGTAAAACATCTGTTGAGCTTACAACTGAAAAGTAAGGTTAATTCATTAACACAACTTGAGATCCAACTTAGCAATATGGCCACTCTGATCTGACTCATTACCACAGTCAATATCAAACAGTCTGCTCCTGATATTGTTCTGGGTTTCATAGAAAGTGTCCCATCTGATTTGAGTGACTTGGAAACAAACCTTGTCAAACAAAGTACTGATACAGACAACTGTCATACTTGAGTTATATTCTTAGCATTACTTTTCTATTGTAAGCTCAACAGATGTTATGAAACTGTATGCACATTTAGGAAATAACCTGTGTACTTATTGACATTGTTGAAAATTTTACTTTTCAACAGGTGTGTTCATTTTCATAGTGCACTATACATTGAAGTAGTATGTAGTTGCAATCAGATTCTAATTTAGAGGTAGAAGATCTCAGTGGCAATTGGTTGTATGGGGTCATGGGGTCATTTTCATGGTGTGATGTTGCCTTTATGCTGCTAAGTTTTGTTGGGACTTGAGTATTTTCAATATGATGTTTAAGATGCAGGATTCCTTCAAGTTCAGACGTGTTTGAAGAGTACAACAACAATGGGTGCACCCCTTTTTAGAACAATATTCAATAAGCACACAAGTTATTTCCAAGAGGTTTCAGGTTCACCTTTTCGGCCCTTCAGAAGATCCTGATGGTGCTTGGTTCCAACAAGACTTCCAATATTCGTAAACTCAGTGGTGAACTCAAAACTGCACATTAGTGTATGTGCAGTGTGTAGGGGGTTACAACAGAAAAGTAAGGTTAATACATCAACACAACTTAGCAATATGGCCACTCCCATCTGACTCCTCATCTTGTTGAGTGACAAAGGGCAGAGAGGATGGAATTATCAAGGATGTCGGACACAGTTGAGCTCATTGAACAGGTAAAAAAACGTATGCAAACGTCCTGGAGACATCAGGCTGCAATACAAGGACTTAGGTGGAACATTTGTTAACTTGAGCTCAACCCCCATGATCAAAGATCTTACAGTACCTCAGTCTAGATCATACAAGATGCTCCTGATATTGTTCTGAGCTACATTGACAATGTCCCAGCTGATTTGAGTGACTTGGAGTGACTTTGATCATGGAGGTTGTGCTTAAGTTAAGAAATTTTACCACAATCAGATCATACAATCTGCTCCTAATATTGTTCTGAGTTTCGTAGACTGTGTTCTATCTGATTTGAGTCATTTGGAGAAAAGCCTCGTCTCACAAAACACTGATACAGATGACCCACTTGTGCTCAAGTTATAGTCTTAACCTTCCTTTCCTGTTGTAAGCTCAACAGATGCTATATAAAACTTAATACACATTTTTTGGAAATAACTTGTCTACTCATTGAAATATTGTCAATTTTACCATTCAACATGTGTGTGTTCATTGTCGCTCTGAATGGTACATTGATATAGCCTGTAGTTGTCGCCAGCTTCTATTTAAGAGGTAGAAGACCAATGTCAGTGGCAATTGGTTGCATGGTGTCTTTGTTGTGGACTGCTGCCGCCATTTAATGTTGTTGTGCTTTAAGTTCAGAGTATTGAGTATTTTCTATGATCTTTAGAGAGACAACACTACTTAAGCAATAAATACCTCATTTCATTTAAAGTTCAGATCAGTCAAGCTTGTGGCCCATTAATGTGCTTTCCATCCATTTAATTTTGCTTGGTAAGCCATCTATTGTCCTTATTTCATTGTTCTGATTTGGAGCAACAATGACATGTTTATATTTGTTTGTCTGAACATGCTGCCACTTTTTTTCTCCTTTTTTACGTGAGGAATAAATGACTGAAAAAAAACTCAGGTGTTAAGTGTGATATGAGTGATGCAAATTGTTTTTGAATCCAAGTTAAATGAAATGTAAAAAAAAAATACTTTCATGGTGTCAATGAATTAACTGGTGTTAATGCCTGAATATTAGTTTGATGCAATGTAAATATATTTGATTGGTTCAATTTCAATATATTAGTTTGGTTCAATTTCAATATTTTAGTTTGGTCCCAAAACTGAAATGTAAATAATTTAACTTGGATAAAGGTGAAGAATTAAGATTGGGTCAAGTGAAGTAATATGGTTTGAGTCAAAATTAAATAATCATGTTGTACCAAACGACTTTATTTAGATTCTGTGAAGTCAAATATATTAGATGCAACAAATGGACATCAATTTTTTTAATTTAAGCCAGGCCTCACTTTTTACAGTGCATGCATACTTAACAATAAAATGACAATAGGCCTATAATACTATATAATAATAATAATAATCATCATAATAGGCCTAATAATAATAATAATAAACACAGGGAAGTCATCTTGCAAGTCATCTTTTTTATCTGAAAGGTCCCTTCAATTTAAAAGC
>JAODJS010000023.1:28630833-28641191 GCA_027576325.1 Sciades assimilis | reverse complement strand
TTTCGGATTTATCCACTCTGGGATAGGTTTTCAAAAAATCCTGGTTTCACACCTCGAAAAAAAACGGACTCGTCTGGACACGAGGCAGAAACGATAAAGTATTTATGCGGAACCATCAAAATCGTACTCGTGTGGATGGGACCCTAGTGTCACAGGTTCCTTTGATCAGTGTAATGTGTCTGATTTTATTGACTGTTGGAAAAGCGCAGAACTGGTTTGAAATTAGGCACCGGTTCCAGTACGGTGTTGGTGGAAAAGCACCATCGGAGACCCCTTGTGCTCTCGCGTGCGCTCTCTCTCTCTCGCCCCCTCCTCTGTCTGTCTGTGTTGGTGTCTGGGAGTGAGGGCTACATTACTGCCTCTGTCTGGAGCCTGCAGTAACCCAACACCTGACAGAGACAGACAGCAAGAGAGGGTGGGAGTAAAGAAAGAGAGGACGGGTGAACAGGGTCACTTGCTCTCTTCGGTTAGTCTACTCAATACAGAGGTCACTTGAGAATGCACAAAGCAGTAGTTCACACACGCAAACACGCACACATTCTCATAAACACTTATTTGGTCCCTATTCCCTTAGCTGCAATATACAGTGTGATGATGTAATCCTCAGCAACAGCGTACAGAGTAATGGCAATGCTTTCCTGGCAATGTTGCCTATAGAGTTATAGCTTATTGAATTGTCAAGGCAACACAAAAATGGAAAAAGAAATGCCAGCCCTCTTTTTTTTCTCTCTCTCTTCAGCCACCGAGACGGAGGGAGAGGCAGAGAAATAACAAAAGGCACTTTATTATGAGATTAAGATATGTAGTGCTGTGAAATGAAATTTGTCAGTTGATTAAACTTTCAATCCCTCATCCTGTCGTTGCTGTAGTTTTTGGTAATAATGCTTACTGCACGATCTTTATTTATTTAAGTCCAGCAAATAGAAGTACTCAACTGGATTTAAAATGAAGCCGACACGTTTACTGTCCATAAATTGATCACGTTTGCTGCGATGTTGAAGCATGCTAATAATAATTTATTGATGGCTGTAGAGTAACAGACATCCATGTTTGTGTCCATGCGAGTTGTGTGCACATACTGTACATGGGCAGCAGTGTATTAGGTATAAAATGGATTGGCGTTCATAAATGTATGCATTCCACATGCATGTTCTCAAGCTGTCGGGCAAGGTGGGTAAACGAGGGTAAATGCTTTGGCTTTTGCAACATTCTGTTCCCCAAAGCTGATGTCAGGAAAAATTCTTTCTACAAAGGTTTTCTTGCTTTTGTATTTTTATGCCTCTGCCATCGTAAGGTGCAGGAGACGTTTATGTTTTCGGGTTGTCTGTCTGTCCGTGCGTCCGTCCCAAAACCTTGTGAACGCGATATCTCAAAGGCTGATGACGGGGATTTCGCCAAACTTTCACCATTTGTGTACTTTGGGACAAACATGAACTGATTTAGATTTTGAGATCAAAAGGTCTAAGGTCAAGGTCACTGTGAGGTCAAATGTTTGTCTGAGAACCTTGTGAACACTATCTCCAAGGCTAATACAAGGAATTTCACCAGGTCAGGATTACTGTGAGGTCAAATATCCATCCCCAAATCACAAGTTAATAAGGCGTCTAGCCTACCGGGTGGAGGCATCCCCATCGACGCCATTCGCGGCGAGTTCTATCTAGTTACTGGTATACAGCCTTAGCATTTCCCCATTACAGGTGCATTCACCATTTTTGTCTTGTCTACTGAAGTAACAGCACCTTTCTGTTTTGGTTTCTTCTTGTTCCTTTTATATTTGCACTGCAGCAGCCGCGTTCTCTTCCAGCAAAACATTTTATTCATTTATTCAAATCAGAATGCCAGTTTGATCACAGAGACGAAATGGATGATTCCCTTTACCTTAGTATTCATATTAATATATTACATGCTGTCTTATATTGTGTAGGATCAGAGTCGTGGCCTCCAGGCGTCTGTCTGAAGTACATTGGTGGAGACCAGTTCGGTCACGTGAATATGGTGATGGTTAGGTCTCTGGAGCCGCAGGAAATCTCAGACGTCAGTGTCCAGATGCACAGTCCGGCCAATCCAGGCATGTACCAGGGCCAGTGGAGAATGTGTACAGCCACTGGACTCTTCTATGGAGGTGAGGCACCACACTCAGAAGATACTTAAGTCAGTTCTTGTACACACTCAATGCCATTTTTCCCTCTGTTAAAATCATTTGCAAAAGAAATAAACATGAAATATGCCATGGCTGTCGGTGTATTTGGCAAGGTATTTTTAAAGGTGACCTACCTCTTTTCCACAGGTTGACACAGTTACGGCCCTGCTCACACTATTGGTCCCACTCCAAATAAAATGTCATGTCTAAGCTCCTATTAGATCATGTTAGATATTTATCACCAAAAGCACGTCCGAATAGTGTTCATATAGGACGACCTTGGGTAGCATAATTTTTTTTTTTTTTCCCTGATCAGTTTCCAGGTGACTGGTCACCCAAAGCCTCCCATTTGGCCATATACTGTGTTGCATGCAGATATAGGACCAGATAAGAACTGTTCATAGTTTTTGCCTGTTTAAATGTCTTGTTGGTTGGACTACTAACAGTTGATAGTTTAAACGTGTAGTAAGATTCAAGCTGTGTGTAGAATGTCAGTCTCGCCAGATGCAATGAAAACCCATGGCTCCGTATGTGACGTTTTCTGTAAACAACTTTAAGTTGTTTTTAGTAGGCTACTGTGTCCCAGCAGGTAAGAACTGAAGTTATTAAAAATACTCTCTGAGAAGGTGGAGTCTAACATATATGGATGTAATATGCAGACTTCTGAAACAGAGAATTTTAAGATGTGCCATTTGGCCAAAGTTTATCCACATATTTTCCGTAAATGTTTATCGCATACGGAATGTCAATTGCCTCTATAACCAGTTTTCCGATTCTACTGAAATTATCAAGTTTTGCCACAAAGTGCGTTTACCTCCCTTGGATCATCAACAGGCTGAGGTGAAGTGAATTTTAGAAACATTGCGTTTATACCACCTTCTTATTTTGAAGCAGAAGAATTGTCTTGTTCAGATGCCTGGATAATGTGCACTAGGCCCCATTAAACTACCACTCCCTGTGATTTTGTGAACTTGATGGTATGAGGAAATCAAAAAGTATAGTACTGGGTACATACAAGGATGTTTCAATTTTACCCCTTGTACAACATAATTGGGATGAGTAGCATGACCACCAGGGCCTTATCTGAGGTCTTAATGTATGTGACTTGCTTTGGTCAAAATACCACAAGGATGAAGCACTGCAGCTCCTTTCTCACACTTTCTAAACAGTAGCACAGAAAGCGGAGCCAAATCAAAATGACTTGTTGAGGTGCATGTTTTCTGAAATAAGCAGCCCATAAGAAACTGACAAGGTTGTCTTATTTCAGAGTTTGAGAGTTGTTAGGCACTCCAGACCACCAAATGTTTGTGCACGAGCACAGAATTTCTTTAAGCAATTTCTGTCTGAATTACATCCTAAAATGAAATTCATTCTGACATTGTGATGAAGGCCACCCACTTTATTTATTTATTTATTTATTTATTTATAATGACAGAAAACTAGAATCCTGGCCTTTTTTTTTTCCTTCTCTCTCTCAATCTTCTTCCTGGCAAAAAAAAGTTTTTGTTGCCAGACATCCAAGCTATCGCTGACATTTTGTGTTGATAGTACAAAGAAACAAGTTTAGTGCTTTTGCCCCAAAACCTTTCTGGATAAGTAATGTAGGCTTAAATTGTTTAACTGAGTATTTAAAAAAAAACTTTTGATTATAAATTGTATTTAAAAAAACTGCATAATATACATTTATTTTACTAGTATTTACAGTACAAAGAACTAAAACATTTATAATGCCACACATTTAAAACTATAATATGAAAAAGTTTACGGTATCCATAAATAATATAATATATAGCAGTGTGGGAAATGAGGCCGGACTGGCGGACATTTACTGGTAATTTTCATATTTGTCCGTCTGTATTTCAAAAGCATCAAACCGGATGACCCATGAAAAAATGTAAAGATATGGGTCTGATCTTCCAATTTTCTTCCAAATGTTATACTGGACGAATACGTTGTCGGAACACAGCTTGTGATTAGCCGATCACGGACACTCTCGATGAATGAATGAAAAGTCGCCTCTCATCAGTGAGTAGGAGTGCATTCTAGCATGACAACACACAACACTGTTATCAGCTGGGTAGGTATACCACTGTAGAACTTGGAGCGGGTGGGTGGAGCACAGAAGTATGGCAGGCCAGAACTGAGTTTCCAAAACTCTTTATTTTGACACTTTTCAGTTGTCTTAAAAAGCGCTCCCAGTCACACATGCAGACACGCACACACATCAGTTGTCTGGTTGGGGAGAGAGCTCTCATTCTCCTCTCTCTCCCTCCTTATATCGGGTGCCACCACTGGGGAAGACACACACACAGGTTAATTGACATCAGGTGCAGTGATTCTGCCACTTACCTTCCCTGACTCCGCCCTCCGGTCGGTCACAGACCGATGCTTGACCACGCCCCCACTGCCACAATAACATATGATGCTACCTACTTAAATCTTATATTCAAAGGGGAGGATCATTTTAAGGTATTTTAGAACAGGAGTGCAAATATCTGATTAGGATTTATAAATGATGGGAAAACGTCTGCTCTTAACCTTGAGTAGTACACCCCCCCCAAAAAAAAAAAATGTTGAGCAAAGATAAAACCCTGGTCGAGCAAAGATAAAACACAGCAATAACTTCCAAAATGGGTCGACATGTTAATGATTTTTATCGAGTGTAAAAGTTTTTTTCTAAGAAACAAAAATAAAAACAGCATATTTTCAACAAATAATATTGTAATATGTATAAATTCTATAGTAACTTCCACCTTATCATTTCTTAGCAGAAAGAAATTCACTGCTGCTCATAAGTGATAACAGTAAAAGACTTTACAAGCCCATATCAGATAAATGATCAGCTATGCATTTCTTTCTTATAAGAATATGGCTTAAAATAAACACATGCATGAACAAGCAGGTGGTAATTTTTGAAAAGAAACTTCAGCAGGTGTCACATTCGGGGACTGTTTTCTTGACATAGTTTCTCTTTTGACAAGTGTGGCCTTTTTCTCAATTATGTAACACCTTATTATGTAACTCAATTATATAACATCATGAGCCTGGTGGAGGAAGTTAAAGCCTTGAGGCTACAAATCACCGAGAAGGACAAGCGGATTAACCTGCTGGAGAACCGGGTGGCCGATCTGGAACAATATACCAGAATGAATGACATCATAATCACCGGCTTGGAAACGAAACCTCGTTCATATGCATGGGCAGTGACGACGCGGAACGGAGAGGAGCCGAGCGAGGAGGACGCGTCATTGGTGGAGCAACAGGTGGCGGCGTTTCTCCGATCAAAGGGAATTGAGTTAGACAGGGAGAACATCGAGGCCTGTCACCCGCTCCCAAGGGGAAACGCGAAGAGAAAACTGGCAATAATAGTTTGGTTTGCAAATAGGAAACACAAAAACGAACTGCTGAAACAGGGAAGACGGCTGAAGGGATCAGATGTGTACCTTAATCAGCACCTGACAAAGAAAAATGCCGACATTGCCAGAATGGCCCGTCTACTCAGAAAACAGAAGAAAATACAATCTACATGGACTTCAAACTGCAAAATATACATTAAGTTAAATGGAACACCAGAACAAGCCAAAGTTCTTGTCATCAGGGAGCCAGAGGAGCTGAGCAAATATCAATGAAATGTACAACAATTGTCATGGCTGTAGTAAACTTGAACTACAGCCATGACAACTCCTGATAATAAACACACATTAGGACTTGAAAATTTTGTATATACAGAACATAAAATACAGGACATAGAACATGATATTGATCCAGATAACAACTTACTCAATGATATAGGAAACAGATGCAGTTATTACTCAGACAAGCACTACAATGCAGCTTTCCAATCAAAGCACAACATATCAATCATCCACTTCAATAGCAGAAGTCTATATGCCAACTTCTACAACATTAAAGAATATTTGAAACAGTTTAAGAACCCATTCAACATCATAGCAATTTCAGAGACATGGATCAGCACTGACAGAGGTATGGACTTTGAGATGGAGGGTTATGATCTAAATCATATAAACAGAGTGAAAAAGAGTGGAGGAGGTGTGGCAATATATGTGGACAAAGGACTGAAGTATAAGGTGGTGGAGAGTATGACAGCAGCTGTTGATAATCTGGTGGAATGCATCACAGTGGAAATTTGTATGGAAAAAGCAAAAAATATAATTGTGAGCTGTTTGTACAGAACTCCAGCATCAACTATTGATATATTTGAAAACTGGATGGAAAACATGTTTTTTTAACTCAGTGCGGAAGATTGTGTTTATTTGTGGGGATTATAATATTGATCTGTTAAATCCAAAAAAGCATAAAATGACAGAAGATTTCATAAATACAATGTACAGTATGGGTTTATACTCAAAAATCACCAAACCTAGTAGAATTACTTCTCATTGTGCCACATTAATAGATAACATATTTACAAACAGTATGGAAAACAAAACAGAAAGTGGGCTTTTATACAATGACATCAGTGACCATTTGCCTGTATTTACTGTCTATCACTGTAATTACTGGAAACCTAAGGATATGAATCAGCTGAAATACAAACGGGTAAGAACTGAAGAAAACAAGGACACTTAAGAGTGAATTACTTAAACAGAACTGGAAAGTAGTATATGAGGAAGAAGATATTGACAAAGCATACAGTGGATTTCTAAATATCTTTAAAACACTATATGATAAAACCTGTCCTGTAAGGAAATACAATGATGGACAAAAACAAGCAAATGGTCCATGGATCACCAAAGGATTAAAAAATGCCTGTAAAAAAAAAAGAACATGCTGTATAGACAATTCATAAAAAAGCGAACCTTAGAGGCAGAAATTAAATATAAAAAAATACAAGAATAAATTAACCAGCATTATGAGGACATGTAAGAAGGAATATTATAACAAATTATTAGATAGTAATAAAAATAACATGAAGGGGCTATGGAATGTACTGAATAGTATTATTAGGAATGGAGTTAAAAACAAAAACACAAGCTACCCTGATCATTATATTGAGAATAACAGATCAGTAAATAATATGGAAGAAGTGGTAAATGGTTTTAATAGATTCTTTGTAAATGTGGGACCAGATCTGGCAGGAAAGATTCAGGATCCAGACACACCTGGTGGGGTGGAGGCTGCTCGATGGGAGAGAAATCCTAAATCTATATTTCTTGGTGCAGTTGGCATAAAAGAGGTCATAGACATTGTAAGGAGAAGTGAAAACAAAACCTCCACTGACTGGAATGATATCGATATGAGTTTAATAAAAAAAGTTATTGAAGAAATTGCAGAACCATTTACTCACATATGTAATATGTCTTTTCAATCTGGTAAATTTCCAAACAATATGAAAATAGCTAAAGTTATACCTTTATATAAATGTGGGGATAGACACCATTACACAAATTACAGGCCAGTTTCTTTACTCTCTCAGTTCTCCAAGATCCTCGAAAAACTGTTCACAGCAAAACTAGACAACTTCATTGAAAAACACAAACTTTTAGCTGACAGTCAATACGGATTCCGGAAAGACAGATCAACAACTCTGGCATTAATGGAACTTATTGAGAAAATCACAAATGGCATAGATAATAAAAAACATGTTATGGGAATTTTCATAGATCTAAAGAAAGCATTTGACACAATAAATCATGACATTCTATTCAACAAATTAGAGAGGTATGGTATCAGAGGGGTTGGTTTGGAATGGGTGAGGAGCTACTTAAGCAACAGGCAGCAATTTGTAAAAATTGGAGATCACATATCTGATTATTTACCCATAACATGTGGAGTACCGCAAGGGTCTGTCTTAGGTCCTAAACTGTTTATATTGTATATTAATGACTTATGTAATGTATCATGTATAATGAAATGCATTTTATTTGCCAATGATACAAACATCTTTTGCATCGGGGACAATGTACAGCAGCTTATAGAGACAATCACAACCGAAATGAATAAATTAAAAAGGTGGTTTAATGTAAACAAATTGTCATTGAATTTGAGTAAAACAAAGATCATGTTATTTGGAAAATATAAGTCGAACCCTCAAGTTGAATTGAAAATTGACAACATAACCATAGAAAGAGTTTATGAAATAAAATTTCTGGGTGTGATTGTTGATCATAAAATCTGCTGGAAACCACATATTAATCATGTCAAAGCAAAAATAGCAAAGATTACTGCAATTTTGGGGAAATCAAGACACATTCTGGACTATAAATCACTACATATTCTGTATAATGCACTCATACTTCCATATCTGAGCTACTGTGTGGAGATATGGGGTAATACCTACAAATCTAACCTACAGCCGTTATGCACATTACAAAAAAGAGCAATAAGAATCGTTAATAATACGGGATATTTTGAGCATACAAATGCATTATTCGTAAAAGCACACACTCTGAAATTCGCCGATCTGGTTAAACACAAGATTGCACAAATCATGTATAAAGCAAGACATAACCTTCTTCCGGGTGAGGTACAAAATATGTTTATGGAAAGGCAGGGTGGGTATAACCTGAGAGGGGAAATGAATTTTAAGAGAGTAAATGTTAGAACAACTCTGAAAAGTATGTGCATAACAGTCTGTGGGGTGCAATTGTGGAATGGTCTGGATAATGAGCTCAAAAACAGCACCAACATAAAACTGTTTAAAAAATTATATAAAAACATGTTACTAAAAATATATGAGAATGAGGACAGGCAGACTATATAGGTGATGATGAAATTGAAAGTAAGTCTGTGACTGGTCTTCTTGTATTTTGTTTATTAGTTATTGATTATGGAATGATGGAGTAGTGAGAAAGGGGTGGGAACTGAAAAGATGTGTCTGTATGTATGGATGTGTATAGTTATAGGTATGCATATATGTATGTACTGTATATAAGTATTGTATGTGTGCATATATGCATAACATAAGTATTTTGGATTTGATTTGGTCGATATTATACCATGTTGGTATGGTTTTTTTTGTTGTTGTTGATTTTGCTTTCTTTTGTATATATAGTATTATGGTGGAAAGTGATGTTTGATTACTGGTGGTATAGAGGGTTAGGATTTGATAAGTTATTCATTCTTCCTAATCCTTTCCGAACATTATTAGGTTACTGCCTTGTGGCTAACCTATTCTGTTTGTTTATGATGATGTTTTGATGATTGCATTTTTTATTTTTGTTGTTTTTTTTGTTGTTTGTTTTATATCTTCTTTACTGTTCAGAAAAAAGAAATCAATCAATCAATCAATCAATCAGTCAATCAATACTGAATATAGACATAGCTGTAATTATTTACACCCTAGCTGTGCCGATATTCAGTATAACCACACTCTTGCTCGTGCAATATTACTTAATTATATGAGTTTTATGTTCTTACCTTAGTTGTGTATGTATGACAAAGCACACAGTTTCAAGCTTTTTTTATTTAACTTGCTAGAAGCGTCTTTGCAAGTATTATTACATATCTGATGAATATTATTGATGTTCATCTTTGGGAGCTTTTGCAGATGCCAACTGTAAAATAACAATATCGTGACTATAGTTAATAAACTGGAAACTATAGAGCACAAGAAGAATACAGAAGCCCACTGGGTTGATAATGGTTAGTACTGTGGTTTGGCGACATGGACCTGAAGAGAACTGGCACTTTGAATCAAGTTTCTTTTTTATTCAGACAGAGAGACAATCAGAAACAGAATCTGAACAAGCTGCAACTACAAGAAATGTACGTTTAGCTTAACTGTAATTCAAATTATACAGATGCATCAAATATCATGAAAAAGTTCAATATTTTCCATCAGTTATTTAAGAAAGTGAAAGTTTAATATATTTTAGACTCATTACACATAAATGAAAATGTTTCAAGCATTTTTTCTATTTTAATATTGATAATTGTGACCTACAGTGCAAAAAATGTAAAAACATATCTCAAAATATTAAAATATTTAATTTAGAGTTTGAGTAAAACAGTACAAATACTGTGTATCTCTCTGTCTAGTTCAGTACGTGCAACCACAATCACGGGGAAGACTACTGACTTGACAGTTGTCCAGAAGACAATCATCGGCACTGTTAAGGTGTGTGATCTCATACTGTATGACATATGACCTACGTCACTGCGCACTACGTGCCGTTTTCTATATAAGTGTGTGATTCAAATAAATACATTCTCTTTCCGGTTTCCATTAACTGATGTGAGCGTGTCATGTTTCATC
>JAODJS010000023.1:21264224-21274441 GCA_027576325.1 Sciades assimilis | reverse complement strand
AAAAAGTTCAATTTTAGTCTCATTTGACCAGAGAATCTTCTTCCATGTGTTTGGGGAGTCTGCCACATGCTGTTGGGAAAACTCCAAATGGGTTTTCTTAAGTAATGGCTTTTTTCTGGCCACTCTTCCATAAATCCCCACTCTGTGGCGTGTATGGCTTAAAGTGGTCCTATGGACAGATACTCCCATCTCCACTGTGGATCTTTGCAGCTCCTTCAGTATTATCTTTGGTGTCTTTGTTGCATCTCTGATTAATGCCCTCCTTGCCCAGTCTGTGAATTTTGGTGGGCAGCTTTCTCTTGTCAGGTTTGTAGTGGTGATGCATTCTTTCTATTTTGCTATAATGGATTTAATGGTGCTCCCTGGGATATTCAAAATTTGGGATTTTTTTTTTTATAACCCAACCCTGATCTACTGTATACTTCTCCACAACTTTGTCTCTGACCTGTTTGGAGTGCTCCTTAGTTTTCATGTTGCTTGCTTCGTAGTGTTGCAGAGTCAGGGTCCTTCTAGAACAGCTTGATTTATACTGACATCATGTGACAGACCATGTGACACTTTGATTACACACACAGGCGGATCTTAATCAACTAATTATGTGACTTATGAAGTTAATTGGTTGAATCAGCTCTTATTTAGGGGCTTTACACGAAAGGGGGTGAATATCTATGCGCACTCCAGATTTCTGTTCTTTCATCTTAATTATTGGTTGTGTCACAATAAAAAAATAAAAACAACTTGCACCTTTAAAGTGGTAGGCATGTTGTGTAAATCAAATGATGCTAACACCCTAAAAATCCATTTTAAGTCCAGCTTGTAATGCGACAAAACAGGACA
This sequence comes from Sciades assimilis, assembly GCA_027576325.1. Taxonomy (NCBI): domain Eukaryota; kingdom Metazoa; phylum Chordata; class Actinopteri; order Siluriformes; family Ariidae; genus Sciades; species Sciades assimilis. The sequence goes on along the minus strand of JAODJS010000023.1, from coordinate 21,273,604 downwards.
AACAACAAGGGGGATGAATACTTTTGCAAAACACTGTAGACAGGGAATTGAAGGGTTTACAGAACATTGTATAGATAAAAAACTTGAAGAGTGGCAGAATTTTTAAAATAATATAGGGTGACGGACACATTGTGAGCTCATGAATGGATCAAAAAATTGGCTACAAGAATGGACAGGCTAGGTGAAGGTTTGAACTGGGAGAGAGAGCTAACAGAAGTGAGAGTCTTTGCTGACCTGTGACAGGCTAGTAACTTTTAAACCAGGCACCAGTGCATCTTTAAAAAGGTAGGAAGATATGGTTGACTGGGGGACCAGTTGCCCAAGTCGCAGCTCAGTTTCCAAACACAAAAGCGTGCCACACAAAATATACACATGCAAGACGACAATTAAAAATCCCACGGTTAGCTTTATGTCATAAACCAAGAGGTTTTAACATTTCAGTGTAAACTAAAACACCCTATGTGAATGTTTTTCTTTGGGCTGTGGATATGTTCAGTATTTGTAGAATTCCTGTTGCATTCTGTGTAACACTACATAACACATCACCTATCTGCTTGTGAAGCCCCATAACACATCTAAACCATCTGCAATTCTACTTCTCTACCTCTCTCTACATTTTTCTATCCATCACTTGCCCTTGAAGAAAGCTTGTTGAGACTGGGACTAGGAAAACAAATTGCATCAAATTGCTCAAAGTAATCTCACCTTGTGCCTGGTGACAGACAGTCATTAATCTCCACATTAAAAGTAGACTGCGTTTCAGATTTTGCAAGTTTAGGTCATAAAAATAATTTTCCCTGATACCCAATTAGCGGACCGAAAGCTACTGAATTCGAATCACAGACTTGCCATTTTATTATTATTTATTTTTAAATAGATAGGCTCCAGCTTGCCTGCGACCCTGTAGAACAAGATAAAGCGGCTAGAGATGAGATGAATTTAGGGCCACGTGGCCTTAAATTCTCAGCTTATTTTTTCTTGCTTCACCATGACCCAATTCAAGATATTACATCATGCATCATGTGGTGGGCTTTCCCCATTCATGCAAGGCACTGTGGGATACAAATTTGAAACAGTAGAGGAAAATGAAGGACGCGAATGAAACGTGAAAGGCTGACTACAGTAATGGAAAGCAAGATGATGTTACGTTGTGAAGGAAAGGAAACACAGGACCAAACTAATAAATATCGGTGGTCAGCAAGCAGCTCGGTGTGATCAGCTGTTCGTTTAGTGACAGAATGATGTAACTGTCAGTGCACAGTCAAGGTAAACCTGTAGATGGCAATAATCTAACACTGGATGTCAGCTGCCATAAAATCCAAAAGAAGAAGCAGGTAAACCTGCGCATGTGCACACTGGGCTTCCTCTGTCTGCTTGACTGCGCAAAGTGAGTGATTTCATGCACATTATTTGCTAGGGAATCCCCTCAAGTTAAATAACTTCCCAGCCACAGAATGGCCTGGGTTTTTTTAGATATTGCAGAAATAATCATACATCACAATGACCAAATTTCAGCGAAAACTAAATTTCACAAATTTTATGAAATCGAAAGGCCGTTGTGGCAGCGGGGGTGTGGCCGAGCATCAGTTTGTGAATGGAGGGCGGGGTCAGGGAAGGTGAGTGGCCAAGTCATTACATCTGTTGTCAAATATTGTGTGTGTGTGTCTTGCAGTGATGGTGGAGCATAAGAGGAATAGGAGAGCAGAGAAGAGCTGGCTGGGACCAGAACACAAGTGTGTGCGTGTACTCATGTGTCCTAGAGTGTCCGGTACAAGCTGAAAAGCGGTCATAATAAACATGTGTCTGAACACTAGTTCCTGCCTGCCGTACTTCTGTACTTCACCCACATCAGGGAAGCTATCACAGTGGTGCCGTGACACGGATGTACAGAAGGAAGCCCATCCATGGACGTGGCTTAGGGCGGATGACTGCTATACTGAGGGAATCAATCATCGACTTGGTGACACTAGAGCAGTTCATCGCGCGACTTCCAGAAGGAACGGTGGAGTGGGTCCAGTGTCATCACCCGGTGTTGCTGGAACAAGCCATTGAACTGGCAGAGGACCACATGACTGCTGTTTCCTCTTCTTTTCTTTCCTCTCTCTCCCCCTCTGCTTCCTGTCCCTGCCCTGTTCCCCCACCACGAAGGTGGGGGCCAGCTCCCCCCAGCCAGCCCGATGCACTCATGGTGTCCTCCCGTTTTCCCTTTCCGTGTCTGTGTCTTCTCCCCCTCAAGTGGGTGACACCCAAAACACCAGTGCAGCCTGGGCTGGTGTGCTGGCACTGCAGGGAGCCGGGACATCTTCAAAGTCAGTGCTCCGTGATTGAGATGAGTGGTCCAGATCCCTGATGTGCCAGAAACCGCCCTCCATCAGGCCGGAGTGTATCGTATACCAGTAAGTGTACAAGGGGATACGCATCACGCCTTGGTGGATTCCGGCTGTAACCAGACCTCAATCCACCAAAGCCTGGTGCAAGGTGAGGCATTGGGGAAAGCACAAGTGGTGAAGGTACTGTGTGTACACGGGAATGTTCACAACTACCCATTAGTGTCCATCTACATTCGATTTCGGGGAGAAAAGTATAGAGTAAAGGCGGCTGTCAATCCTCGTCTCACCCACTCTTTGATTTTGGGAACTGATTGGCCAGGGTTTAAAGAACTGATGGAACACATATGTCACGGGGAGACCCCAGTGTGGCATTGACTGGGGAAGCTGTCACAGAGCCGTCTACGTCAGCACATCAGGCCGATACGAGGAGTGAGGAGCAGCCCGCCCCTCCTCCCTCTCTCGGGGATTCCCTTGAGGATTTCTCATTAGAGCAGTCACTCTGCATCATGCATTTGACCAAGTGAGAGTAATCGATGGTCAAACTCTCCAGCTGAGCACGACACCGGCCTTCCTTTATTTCGCTATTATTAAGGATAGGTTGTACCGAGTGATGCAGGACACTCAAACTGGTGAACAAATAACTCCGTTATTAATCCCAAAGAGCTGTAGGGAACTTGTATTTTATGCAGCTCACTTTAATCCTATGGCTGGGCACTTGGGGCAGGATAAAACACTAGCCCAAATAATGGCCCGGTTCTATAGGCCAGGGATGTCAGTCGGTGATGCACGGCGTGCCATGAATGCCAATTAGTAAATCCCGCGGCCACTCCAAAAGTACCTTTGCACCCTCTCTCTCTAGTCAAGGCCCCTTTTGAGAGAATTGGGATGGATCTCACTGGGCCATTAGATCAGTCAGCATGGGGATATCACTTTATTTTAGTTCTGGTGGACTATGCAACATGATATCCAGAAGTGGTGCCTCTTTGCAGTATCTCAGCACACAGTATTGTGAAGCACTCTTCCATATTATCTCCCAGGTCAGGATTCCGAAAGAAATCCTGACAGACACTACATTTATGTCACACACATTGTGCAAACTGTATGGGTTATTGGGAATTAAGTCTATTCACACCAGTGTTTATCACCCACAAACGGATGGCTTAGTGGAACGGTTTAAATCAAATGCTTAAAAACTTAATTCGGAAATTTGTAAGTGAGGATGCACGCAATTGGGATAAATGGCTCAAGCCCCTGTTATTTGCAATCCGAGAGGTCCCACAAGCCTCCACGGGTTTTTCACTGTTCGAGTTATTATATGGGCATAAGCTGCATGGCATTTTGGATGTGCTACATGAAAATTGGGAGGAGGAACCTTCGCCTAGCAAGAACAAAATTCAATAATGTTCTCGACCTGCATGCAAAACTCCACATATTCATGCACTTAACCCAGGAGAATTTGTGGCAGGCACAAGAATGTCAAGTCCAACTGTAGGACAGGGGCACACGCTATTAGAGAGTTCACACCGGGAGACAAAGTGCTCGTATTATTACCCACGTCACGCTCCAAGAGGTCACATGGCGAGTCGAGGAGGTGAGGCGAACAGACAGGGGTGGGGCATTGCAAATTTACCACCTCAACCTGCTAAAACGTTGGAACGAGGAGGTCCCCATGGCGTTGGTACACCCAGAGAAGGCGGTGCTGGGGCCAGAGGTACAAAAAAAAATTTACATCTCAAGCCACTCCGGTCCCTTGTGGAGACCACCTCTCACCAGCCCAACTCACAGAAGTGGCCAAGTTGCAGAAGGAATTTTCTGACATGTTCTCACCCCTGCCTGGCTGCACCCACCTCATAGAACATCACATCGAGATGCGCCTGGGGGTGGTGGTGGTGGTGTGTAGCCTCCCTTACCGCTTGCCCGAACACACAAAAAAAAAGGTGGCCCAGGATGAGCTCAAGGCCATGCTCGAAATGGGCATAATCGAGGAGTCCCACAGTGACTAGAACAGGCCGGTGGTCCTGGTTCCCAAGACCGATGGGTCGGCCCAGTTCTGTGTGGACTATAGAAAGATCAACGCAGTCTCTAAATTTGACGCATACCCAATGCCTCGCATTGATGAGTTGCTTGATCAATTAGGTGTTGCTCGCTTTTATTTGACACTGGATCTAATGAAGGGATATTGGCAGATCCCCTTGACTCCTCTATCCCAAGAGGAAACGGCCTTTTCCATACCGTTTGGGTTACACCAATTTGTCACACTTCCTTTTGGGTTATTTGGGGCTCCCGTGATGTTCCAGCAGCTTATGGACAGGATTCTCCACCCTCATGCTGCCTACGCAGCAACATACCTCAACGACATCATTATCTATAGCAATGACTGGCCGTGCCATCTCGAACACCTTAGAGCCATCCAAAAGTCGCTGAGGTGTGCGGGTCTCACTGCTAACCTGAAAAACTGTGCAATTGGGCAGGTGAAAGTATGGTATCTGGGTTTCTACTCGGGTCATGGGCAGGTGCGTCCCCAAATTAACAAGACTGCAGTAATTACGGCCTGCCTAAGACCAAAAAGGGGGTGAGACAGTTCTTGGGGCTGGCTAGCTACTATCGTAGGTTCATAGCTAATTATTCGGACCTCATCAGCCCACTAACTGATCTCACTAAAAAGCAAGCACCAAATCCAGTCCAGTGGACAGAGCAATGTCAACAGGCTTTTTCTAAGGTAAAAGCTGCACTGTGTGGGGGGCCACTTTTACACTCCCCTGACTTTTCTCTCCCTTTTATTTTACAGACAGACACCGGACAGGGGGCTGGGGGCCGTTCTGTCCCAAAAGGTGGAGGGCGAGGAAAGACCCATGCTGTACATCGGCCACAAGTTCTCAATGCATGAATACAGCACTATTGAGAAAGAGTGTCTGGCCATCAAGTGGGCAGTTCTCGCCCTCTGATACTACCTGCTGGGATGTCCTTTCACCCTCTGTTTGGACCACGTGCCCCTCCAGTGGCTCCACCACATGAAGGATGCCAACGCATGGATCACCCATTGGTATCTCGCCCTCCAGCCATTCAAATTCAAGGTGGTCCACAGGCCAGGGGGCGTAGATGGTGGTAGTGGACACTGCAGGCCAGACAGCTCCCTGGCCTTGAGTCGGGCAGTGGGGATATGTGGCAGTGGGGGCATGGCTGAGTCAGTTTGTGAATGGAGGGCAGGGTCAGGGAAGGTGAGTGGCCAAGTCGTTACACCTGTTGTCAATTAATGTGTGTGTGTGTCTTGCAGTGATGGTGGGGCATAAGAGGAGTAGGAGAGCAGAGAAGAGCTGGCTGGGACAGAACACGTGTGTGTGTGTGTGTGTGTGTGTGTGTGTGTGTGTGTGTACACACACATGTCGGTGTGTGCCTGGCAGGTGTGAACTAGTATCTGAACACTAGATCCCACCTGCCGTGCTTATGTACTCCACCCACATCAGGGAAACTATCACAGCCATATAACTTTAATGTCACAACTCCATCCTGATATAGACTAAACTACATTCCTGAAGCTACTGCAGAATGTACAGTAAACTGTTCTAAAATGACATACAAGCCTTAGTTCATGCATGTATTGCAGATTGGTTGGAATTATAACTACAGTAATACATTTATGTGTACTGCCAGAGGAAAGCATTTAAAAAGTGTTTGAAGAACTCAATTATGGACTTCAGGAAGAATTCTTTACAGGTACCTCATTCTCTCTACCTCATTATCCTCACTCTTTCTACCCCTCTCTGTTGCTCTCTTTTAGTTTATAAATGTGTCAATAGGACAGTACCTTAGATGCTGGTTTAGATATGTCAGACCCAGACTCTGATGTGACATTGTGGTTGGCTGATACTTCACTGCAGGAGGGTAAAAATAATCAATGTAGCTATAAAATTTCTTGAACAGCTCATGCAAACTCACACAGAGGATAATGTGACAGGTGTAGAATAGGTTTTGAGTAAACATGTTCGTGTTATAGTGTCTGTCAAATTCACACACAGACACACACACACAAAAAAACAGCTAAAGTGTAATTACCTCTTCTCAGTAGTTTCCATAGTAGCATTTCTGTGGGGAGTTTGGATTTGTTTTAGTATACACAAAGTACTGGGACTTACATTCAGTTTTGACATGCTAGATCTAATAGACAAAGGGACATGCTAGATCCAATAGGACAAAACTCAAAGCACAATAAACACTCACTTAGTCTGTCGCTGTTCCACAAGCTTGGTCATAATATCACACAGGTTGTGGTTCAGCTGGGAATGAAAAAGAGATTTATTCTAAGGAATGGCATAGAGCTAATCCCCAAATTCCCCCTTTGAGATAATAGATGCATCTATTTATTTAACCTTTTTATTTACAGCATGTGTTATAAAATAAAAAGGGTGATTATTAGCAGAGTTCTCACTTGGCCCATCTCTCTGTGGAACTTCTCCTCCAGCCTGGCTATACTCTGAAAGGTGGTCACATAGAACCCAACACGACTGAGGAGTAAAGAGAGAAACTGAAAATGAGTTACGGGAAAATGAGCAGAGACAAAAGTCATCACTTCTCATTTGTTTAACTGCATTTTTTGTTGTTGTTGCCTTTCATCGCTTCCTTGTCTGTGCTATCCCCCTAAGGCTATGGTGAAACAAGGAATGGCATTCAAGGACAGGGAAATCAGCAAATATATTTCCAAATGACATGTCCATGCTCACTGAAGAGTCACTTTAAATTAAAATCTTTAATTGATAACATATCCAAACATACCCATCAGTGTGATTACACACTAAATTAACATCAATTAGGGCATTACTGCACATGTACATCATACACATTCCACTCTCTCACCAATGGACTTTTCAACCAAGCATGTTTTATTTTTTAATTTAAGCATTTTTTTAATTCACCTTGACTAATGTTTTCATTTGTACACACTGGTTCTTATTTACAACCCCAATTCCAAAAAATTTGGGACACCATGTGAAACAAATAAAAACAGAATGTAAAGATTTGCAAATCATGGAAACTCAATATTTCATTGAAAATAGCACAAAGGCAACATATCAAATGTTGAAACTGAGAAATGTTATTGTTTTTTGAAAAATATATGCTTTTTTTTTTTAAATATATGGGGCAACAAAAGACTGGATAAGTTGTGTAATGCTAAAAAACAAAACCACGAATTTGGTTAATTGGCAACAGTAATTGGCAACATGATTGAGTAAAAAAAAAAAAGAGCATCCCAGAGAGGCTATACAGTCTCTCAGAAGTAAAGATGGTGTCTTTTACCACTGCACCACTCTGTGAAAGACTGCATGAGAAAACAGTGCAACGATTTAAGAATAACATTCCTCAATGTAAAATTGCAAAGAATTTGGGGATCACATCATCTATGGTACGTAATATCATTAAAAGATTCAAAGAATCTGCAGAAACCTCTGTATGCAAGAGACAAGTCTGAAAACTGACAATGGATTCCTGTGATCTTCAGGCCCTCAGGGGACACTGCATTAAAAGCAGACATGTGTCTGTAGTGGAAATCACTGTATGGGCTCAGTAACACTTCAGAAAACCATTGTCTGTGAAAACAGTTCATTACTAATGCCAGTTAAAACCATATATAAACAATATCCAGAAACATCGCCATCTTCTCTGGGCCCAAGCTCTTTTACGATGGACTGAGGCAAAGTGGAAAATTGTCCAGAGGTCTGACAAATCAAAAGTAGAAATTATTTTTAGAAATCATGGACACCATGTCCTCCAGGCTAAAGAGGAGAGGGACCATCCGGCTTATTATCAGTGCACAGTTCAAAAGCAGCATCTGTGATGGTATGAGGGGGCATGAGTGCATAGGACATGGGTAGCTTGAACATCTGGGAAGGGATCATTAATGCTGAATGATATAAACACGTTTCAGAGCAATACTGTATGCTGCCATCCAGAGAAAATCTTTTTCAGGGAAGGCCTTCCTTCTTTCAGCAAGACAATGCCAAACCGATTTCTGCACATATTAAAACTGCATGGCCCTGTTGGAAAAGAGTCCAGGTGCTAAACTGGCCTGCTGCAGTCCAGACCGGTCTCCTATTTAAAACTTTTGGTGCATTATGAAGCACAAAATACGACAAAGGGGACCCCGAACTGTTGAGCAACTGAAATTGTATATCAGGCCACAATGGGACAATATTTCTCTTTCCAAACTACAGCAGTTGGTCTCTTCAGTTCCCAAACATTTCCAGAGTGTTTTTAAAAGTAGAGGTGATGCAACACAGTGCTCATACCCACATGCTCCTATCTCAACTTTTTTGAAATGTGCTGCGGCCATCGAATTCAAAATAAGCATATATTTTTTGAAGAAAAATACAATTTCTCAGTTTCAACATTTGGTATGTTGTCTTTGTACTATTTCTAATGAAATATAGAGTTTCCATGATTTGCAAATTATCGCATTTTGTTTTTATTTACAGTTTATATAGCATCCCAACTTTTTTGGAATTGGGGTTGTATAATAATCTATGAAGACCATGCATTATTCAATATTATTGATGAGGAGTATGAATAGACATACCATGCCTACTGCAAATATCAGCACTCGTTTGAGTTCATTCCTTCAGACAGCAGCTGCAACAGCACCCACAATACACATTCTATAACAGACAATATACCATTTGTTTATGCTTCATTTGACTTGTATAATGATGTTGTGCTTTTGTCTGTTCTCTGAAAGGAAAGGAATATAATTTGGCAGTGGGTGGTGGGGAATGAAAGTTACAAGGTAAAGTAAGGTGACCGCTGAACCAACGACTCTGGCTGCATTCTAAATAAACACACACCATAGTGCATGGAACATGATCGTCAAAAGAGTAACACTGAAGGCATAATGCCTTTTAGCAATGCTAAAATGTGCATTACGTCTTAATATAAAGGAATATCTTTCAAATATTGAGGATATATTAACATTTATGTGGGATATTTTAAAATGCAATTAAAATATACGTTTAAGCATTGAATTATTGAAATCAGTGGCGTGCACAGACATTTTGGGGGGCA
>JAODJS010000023.1:18792021-18802069 GCA_027576325.1 Sciades assimilis | reverse complement strand
CAAACAAACTTGACTCTTCCCCAGCCAACCTGTCGCACCCATGGTGTCCTCCCATCTCCCTCTTCCATGTCTGTGTCTTCTCCCCCTCAAGCGAGTGACGCACAAACGCCAGTGCAGACGGAAAGCCTGGGCTGGTGTGCTGGTGTGGCAGGGAGCCGAAGCATCTCCAGAGTCAGGGCTCCACAATGGAGGTGGGAGCTGTGAGCTGGATCTCTGACACACCAGAGACCACCCCGGAACATATCACGTACCGGTAAGTGCTCAAGGGGATACATATCACCCATTGGTGAATTCCAGTTGTAATCAGACCTCAATTCACTAAAGCCTGGTGCAAGGTGAGGCATTGGGGAGAGCACAAGCAGTGAAGGTGTTGTGTGCACAGGAATGTTCACAATTATCCTCTAGTGTCCATCCATATTCTATTTCAGGAACAAAAGCATAGAATAAAGGCAGTGGTTAATCCTCATCTCACCCAGTCACTAATTTTGGGGACTGATTGGCCAGGGTTTAAAGAATTGATGGAACACATAAGAGGTGGGGCCTACATTAGTACTTCATGGGAAGAGCCTGGTGTGGCATTGACTGGGGAAGCTGTCACAGAAACATCATCAGCATCATGTCAGGGCGATATGAGCAGTGAGGAGTAGCTCGCTCCTCCTCCCTCTCTTGGGGATTCCATTGAGGATTTCCTGTTACAGCAGTCGTGAGAGGAGACTCTGTGTCATGTATTTGACCAAGTGAGAATAATCGATGGTCAAACTCTAGCCAAGCGCAACACCGGCTTTCCCATATTTCATTGTTATCAAGGATAGGTTGTACCGAGTGAGGCAGGACACTCAAACTGGTGAGCAGATAACCCAGTTGTTAAATCCCAAAGAGCCATAGGAAACTTGTATTCCATGCAGCTCACTTTAATCCCATGGCCAGACACTTAGGGCAGGATAAAACACTAGCCCGAATAATGGCCCAGTTCTACTGGCCAGGAATTCACGAGCATGTTCATCGGTGGTGTGCCGCGTGCTGCGAATGCCAATTAGTAAATACTATGGCCATGCCAAAAGCACCTTTGCACCCTCTCCCTCTAATTCAGACCCCTTTTTGAGAGAATTGGTAGCATCTCGTCGGGCCATTAGTTCGGTCAGCATGTGGATATCGCTTTATTTTAGTTCTGGTGGACTGCAGAATATGGGAAGGCCGGTGTTGCGCTTGGCTAGAGAGTTTGACCATCGATTATTCTCACTTGGTCAAATACATGACGCAGCACTTCCGGCTGACGTTCGACATGTAAGGCTGCGAGGTCCTGAGCTCTGCATGGAACTTTTAATTTAATTGTTTTTTTAGCGTGCAGAATACAAGTAAAGTTATAAATTCATCTTCTTATACTCTTATAACTTTAGTCGAGTCACTTAGACGAAGATATAACGCTTCTACAGGGCATTTTGTTTAGTTTAAAAACTATGGCTAACCGCGCGCACAAGTCAGCTAACTCGGCTACTGCCAAGAAGGGTGCTAGCTCTCCCATGGAAGCTGATACAACACCACAAATTTCTCCAGAATCTGTCGAGAAAATTATGTCGGCGATTGAATTATTGGGTACGAAAATGGATACTCAGTCAGCTGCCCTACGTCAAGAAATAGCTTCCATTCGCCAAGAGTTGCATACCACCGTCAGCTCTCTACAGTCTGCTAACTCTCAGAACACTAAACGTATTGACGACCTGGAGCAGTCTGCTACTGAGTGGAGCTCAACTGTCATGGCCCTGGAAACTACAGTGAAAAGATTGCAGTCAGACGTGAGTGGCCTGACAGAGAAGTGTTTGGACTTGGAAAGTCGTAGCCGTCATCAGAATATCCGCCTAATTGGAATAGAGGAGGGTAGAGAAGGGAACAACCCGCGGGAGTTCTGTGCAGCTGCATTGAAGGAGATATTGGACTTGGAAGATACACCACGTCTTGACCGTGGCCATCGTTCACTGGCACCAAAACCTGGAGAAGGGGAGAGGCCGAGGCCGTTCATAATTCGAGTACATCATGGGGACATGAAGGATCGCATCCTCCGCCTCTCTAGTCAGAAGAAGCAGTTGTTCTACAAGGAGAAGCGCGTGCACATCTTTCCCGATTTTGCACCAGAAGTAGCCAAGAAGCGAGCTGCTTTTGCCGAGGCGAGGCAGCTCCTTAAAGGCAACAAGGATGCCAAGTTTGGTCTTCGTTTTCCAGCCATATTTCGTGTCACTTTCAAAGATGAGGAGAGATCTTTTACTAATCCCGAACTGGCAGTGTCTTACATAAAGGATAACATCCTCCCATCATCATGATCAGGTAGCTTACATTGTGGTCATGAATATGTGTCGACTTTGAGTTATTCAGGTTAATTTTTTTTTTCTCTCTCTCTAAAATGCTTTTATTTGTTTTTAACAAAAAAAGGAGGATTAAATTGAAAGGCTGCACTTTGTAACCTACCATTGGGCTTGGGGGTAGCCTGCCTTTATTGTATAACTTTGCTGTTATTAGGCTACCTTATCTGTGCTTTCCCCCCCCGTTTTTTTTTTTTTTCCATCTGATTGTTATGATTATATGTGCATTCATGGTATTTTGCACTGCTATATATTTTTCTTTTAAATGGTTACTTGCTGAGTTTTGGGTCATTTTAGGTTAAGTTAGAGACCCAAGCTAGTGATTTGAGCTTTTTCTCTGGGTTTATGCACTTTGTTTGGGATAGTGCTGGGGGGTGGGGGGTAAGTGTCTCTTTTGTTTTTTTTCTGTTGTTTTTCTTTTCACTTTGTCCACTTGTGGTTGCACTTCACTCTGAAAATTACTTTTACCTGAGTCATAGATGCTATCTGTTACAAAATAGATTGCCATACCTGTTCAATATTTACTGTTTCAATTATGGCTAATTCGAACAGACCCTGCAGGGGGGGTGGGCAGCCAACAAAGTTTACCAATTGGAACGTGAAAGGACTTAACCATCCTATTAAACGCACCAAAGTCCTTGCTCACCTTAAACTCTTGAAAACTGACATAGCTTTCCTTACTGAGACTCATATACGTGGATCTGACTATATTAACCTGCGGAGAGGCTGGGTTGGACAGGTGTACCATTCCACTTTTCAGGGTAAGGCCAGGGGTGCTGGGATTCTGATTAATAAATCAGTACCATTTGTATTATCTGAAACTAAATCAGACCCTAATGGGCGTTTTGTTATTGTGGTGGGTAAACTCTACAATCTGCCTGTGACATTAGCTTGTGTTTATGCCCCAAATTGGGATGATTCTAAATTTATGAGTAACTTCCTGTCAAGTATACCGTACTTAGACACTCATCAACTTATACTAGCTGGTGATTGTAACTGTGTAATTGATCCCTTGTTGGATAGATCTTCCACTCGCGTAGTCGCTAAATCAAAAACAGCAGAATGCATACAGGACTTCTTACAATATTGTGCGATGTCTGACCCATGGAGATACCTTTATCCTACAAAGAAGGAATTTTCTTTTTTTTCACCTGTGCACCACACCTATTCACGCATAGATTATTTCTTCATACATAAAACCCTATTGCCTCTGGTAAATGCCTGTGATTACAACAGTATAGTGATATCTGACCATGCCCCTGTTACTCTAGTCTTGACTCTCCCCATTCATAGACCTAATAGATTCAGATGGAGGCTCAATTCACTCCTTTTGTCTGATGAGTCTTTTATTAGCTGTGTTAATACTCACATAGACATATTCTTAGAGACCAATTCAAATGATGAGACCTCCCCTTCATTGCTCTGGGAGACCCTTAAGGCCTACCTGAGGGGGATGATCATCTCCCTCAATGCCAGTATCCACAAAGCACGAATGGCCAGACAAACAAAACTTTCTGAATCTATCTCTGAGATAGACAGAGTGTATGCTACTGCCCCAACCTCAGAGCTTTATAAACAACGAATGTTGCATCAGGCTGAGTTTGATACGCTTTCAACTGGACAGGCAGAACGGGCTTTGTTAAAGTCTAGACATATGTCTTATGAATATGGAGAAAAACCCAGTAGAGGCCTTGCTTACAGTCTGAGACCTACTTCCATTACTCATGTCATCGATCAAATTGAATCTGAGTCAGGATTATTGTCAGACCCAACAGACATCAATACACAGTTTTTTGATTTTTATTCTAATTTGTATACATCTGAACCTCCCACTGATCCGAGTTTAATGGATAATTTTTTTAAAGACCTGGATATTCCAACTGTGGAGGAAAAATTTAAAAAATCTTTGGATAGCCCTATCTCTATAGAAGAAATAAATAAAGCTATCACATGCATGCAGGGTGGGAAATGTCCAGGCCCTGATGGCTTTCCTACAGAGTTTTATAAGAAGTTCTCAGCGAAATTAGCCCCCTTACTTAAAGCTGTGTTTGATGATAGTCTAGAGTCTCAATGTCTTCCACCCACTTTACGCCAAGCGTCAATATCCCTTCTTCTTAAGAAAGGCAAGGACCCCCACAATTGTTCCTCTTACCGCCCAATAAGTCTTCTTAATGTAGATGTGAAGATACTGGCTAAAGTGTTGGCTCTCCGTCTTGAATCAGTTTTGCCCACCATTGTGTCATCAGACCAAAGCGGATTTATAAAAAATAGACATTTATTTTTTAATATTAGGCGTGTATTCAATATTCTTTATACATCGTCCACCTCTCAGCACCAAGAAATACTTTTAGCTTTGGATGCTGAGAAAGCTTTTGATCGTGTTGAGTGGAATTATTTGTTTTATGTTCTTAAGCGATTTGGTTTTGGAGTAAATTTTATTTCTTGGGTTAAACTGTTATACACCTCACCTCTGGCTTCTGTCAGAACTAATGATACTTATTCTCCATACTTTACGCTTCAGCGTGGGACTAGACAGGGTTGTCCTCTCTCTCCTCTGCTTTTTGCTCTGGTAATGGAGCCTCTTGCAGCCACCATTAGGCAGTGTACAGATATCAAAGGGATCTTCAGAGCAAATCAGGAGCACAAAATTTCATTGTATGCGGACGATGTCCTTCTTTATATATCTGACCCACTTGTATCTGTTCCACATATTATCACTATCCTTAAAGACTTTGGCAGTTTCTCAGGGTACAAACTCAATCTTGGCAAAAGTGAGCTCTTACCAATCACTAAAATCGCCACTCAAACTTCACTTCATTCACTACCTTTCAAAGTTACTAACAATAGATTTAATTATCTTGGTGTGTGTATTACAAAGTCCCACTCTCAGCTTCTGAAAGCCAACTTTACCCCACTCCTAGACCGTACTAAACAGGATCTCACCCGCTGGTCCACTATGCCCTTGTCTTTGGCTGGGCGAATTAGTATAATTAAAATGAACATCCTTCCCAAATTCTTATTTTTGTTTCAGTGCATCCCAGTTTTCCTTACAAAAACTTTCTTTACAAAGCTTGATACTCTTATTTCATCTTTTATTTGGAACAACAAAACCCCTAGGATTAGGAAATTGTTTCTACAAAGACCTAAAATACAGGGCGGGATGGCTCTTCCAAATTTTCAAATCTATTACTGGGCTGCTAATATTAAAAGCTTATTGTATTGGCGGTGGGATACATTGCCCCTAGATTTGCCTGGCTGGTTACAAATTGAGTCTAGTTCCTGCAGTCCAATCTCACTCTCAGCTCTTTTGTGTTCATCTGTTCCCCTGCCTTCACCCCAGACTTGTCAGAACCCAGTAGTTCTTCATTCCTTAAAAATATGGTCTCAGATTCGAAAACATTATGGTCTAGTTTCTTTGTCAGTGTATTCTCCCATTACGGCCAACCACTTATTCCCAGCCTCTTTGGATAATACTTTTACAAGGTGGCTGAAAAATGGAGTCTTAAATATTAAGATGTTATATAAGGATGGTGTGTTCATGTCCTTTGATCAGGTTAGGCAGGAGTTTTCCTTACCAACTAATAACTTTTTCAGATACCTACAAGTAAGACATTTTATACAGAATCACTTCACTCAATTTCCTTCACTCCCACCAAAATCTTCACTCGATTCACTCCTTGAAATCCCACCTGAGGCGAAGGGAACAGTGTCGAAGTTGTATACAGCGATATTTGAAATGGAGGGTTCCTCATTGTCAATAATAAAAGAAAATTGGGAAAAGGATATGGATGCCGATATAACTGAAAATCAATGGTCTGACATCATTCACAGAATTCATTCTTCCTCCATTTGTGCAAGGCATAGCCTTATTCAATTTAAGATTGTACATAGGCTTCATATGTCCAAGGTTAAACTGTCTAAAATATTTCCAGGGGTTGACCCTATTTGTGACAGATGTAAGCAGGCACCTGCCACTCTGTACCACATGTTTTGGTCGTGTTCTAGCTTAACAGCTTTTTGGTCCTCAATATTTGAAGTATACTCAGCAATTTCAGGTTTGACTGTTGACCCCTGTCCTTTCATTGGACTTTTTGGTGTTCTATCAGAGGACTCTCCTGTACAAAAGTCACAACTAAACTGTATAGCTTACTCTTCCCTTATAGCTCGGCGACTCATTCTTTTAAATTGGAAGAATGACAAACCTCCTTCCTTTGGCAGATGGATCTGTGATGTCATGTTTTTCCTTAAGATAGAAAAAATCAGATACACACTGAATGGTTCGATGGGGAAGTTTTCTGTTGTATGGCAACCTTTTATTTCATATGTGGAACAACTTACTATGCACCTTGGCTCTGAATAGCAGTTGTAAGATGACCATGTAACTACTATGTGGACTTTTTCGGTAAAATGTATAATGTTTCTGGAGTTTTTTGTTTGTTTTGTTTTTGTTTTGTCTTTGTTTTGTTTTTTTTCTTTCTTTCTTTCTCTTTCTTTGTCTTGTGTTTACTGTCTTTGTGTATTTGTCTGAAATGTCAATAAAAAATACATTGACCAAAAAAATACATGACGCAGCATGGGGATATCGCTTTATTTTAGTTCTGGTGGACACGATATCCAGAAGTGGTACCTCTCCACAATACTGCATGCTGAGATATTGCAGAAGTGTGCTTCTGTATTATCTCCCGGGTCGGGATTCCAAAAGAAATCCTGACAGACAAAGGCACTACGTTTATGTCACGCACACTGCACAAACTGTATGGATTATTGGGAATTAAGTCTATCGGCACCAGTTTCCATCACCCACAAACGGATGGCTTAAGACAACGGTTTAATCAGACACTCAAAAACCTAACTTGGAAATTTGTGAGAATGCACATAATTGGGATAAATGGCTCGAGCCCATTATTTGCAGTACGAGAGGTCCTGCAAGCCTCCACAGGTTTTTCACCATTTGAGTTATAATATGGGCATAAGCTGCGTGGCATTTTGGACATGCTACAAGAAAATTGGGAGGACGAACATTCACCGAGCAAGAACGAAATTCAGTACCTTTTTGATCTGTGCGCAAAACTCCACACCCTTGCCACGCACTTAACCCAGGAGAATTTACAGCAGGCACAAGAACATTAAGTCTGGCTGTAAGACAGGGGCACGTGTCAAAGTTTTCACACCGGGAGATGAGGTACTCATATTATTGCCCACACCAGGCTCCAAATCGCCAAGTGGCAAGGGTCCTTTGAGATCACACAGAGAGTCAGGGACATCAACTATGAGGTGAGGCAAACATAGTGGCGGGGCATTGCAAATCTACCACCTCAACCTGTTAAAACGTTGGAACAAGAGGGGGCCTGTGGTGTTGGTAGTTCCAGAAAAGTTGAGTGGTGGTGGTGCGTAGCCACCTTTACCGCATACCCGAACACACATACAAAAATAAATAAATAAAATTTAAAAAGGTGTCTCAGGATGAACTCAAGGCCATGCCTGAAATAAGCATAATCAAGGAGTCCCACAGTGACTGGAGAAGCCCGGTGGTCCTGGTTCCCAAGACCAATGGGTTAGGGTGGTTCTGTGTGGACCCCAGTAAAAAAGTCAACGTGGTATCTAAATTTGATGCATACCCAATGCCTCGCATTGAGGAGTTGCCCGATTGGTTAGGTGCTGCTCACTTTTATTCGACACTGGATCTAACAAAGGGATATTAGCAGATCCCCTTGACTCCTATCCCAAGAGGAACCCCTCGACTTTTTCCACACCGTTTGGGTTACATCAATTTGTCACATCCTTTTGGATTATTTAAGGCTTCTGATACATTCCAGTGGCTCACAGACAAGATCCTCTGCCCTCACGCCACCTATGCAGCAGCGTACCTCAACAACATTATTTATAGCAATGATTGGCTGCAACACCTGGAACACTTTAGGGCCCTCTTAGAGTCACCGAGGCATGCAGGTCTCACAGCTTAACCCCCCCAAAAAAAAGTGTGCAATTGAGCAGATGGAAGGATGATAACTGGGTTTCCGCTTGAGTCATGGGCAGGTGTTTCCCCAAATTAACAAGACTACAGTGATTGTGGCCTGCCTGAGGCCCAAGACCAAAAAGGGGGGATGGGGGGGACGGGACGGGGACAGTTCCTGGGGCTGGCTTGCTACTATCATAGGTTCATAATTATTCGGACGTCACCAGCCCAGATCCATCCAGTGGACAGAGCAGTACCAATAGGCTTTCATTAGAGTAAAAGCCACACTATGTGGGGAGCCACTTTTACACTCCCTTGACTTCTCTCTCCCCTTTATTTTACAGATGGATGCATCCGACAGAGGGCCATTTTGTCCCAGAAGGTGGAGGGTGAGGAGTGTCCTGTACTGTACATCAGCCACAAGCTCTCGATGCATGAAAGCAAATACAGCACCACCAAAAAGGAGTGTCTGGCCATCAAGTGGGCAGCCCTCCGATACTACCTGCTGGGGAGCCCCTTCACCCTCTGTTCAGACCACATGCCCCTCCAGTGGCTCCACCACATGAAGGACGCCAATGCGCAGATTACCTGTTGGTATCTCACTCACCCTCCAGCTATTTAAATTCGAGGTGGTCCACAGGCCAGTGGCGGACTTGGGTGTCCACTGCAGGCTGGATGGCTCTCCGGTCAGAGTTGGACATTGGAGGTCTGTGGCAACGGAGGTGTAGCCAAGTGTCAGTTTATAAATGGAGGGTAGGGGCAGGGAAGGTGAGTGGCCAAGTCATTACACTTGTTGTCAATTAGTGTGTGTGTGGCAGTGATGGTGGAACATAAAAGGAAGGAGGAGAACAGAAAAGAGAGCTCTCCAGACCAGAACACGTGTGCGCGCCTGTGAGCAGTAAGTGAGACTGAAAAGCAGCAAAGTAAAGAAAAATAAAGTGCGTGAGAACTTCAGCTCCCGCCTGCTGGGTTTCTGTACTCCACCCACATCAGGGACTTCTTACAGAGAGTTACATAAATCCATAGGCTTTGCGAAAGAGGAAAGTCTTTAGTCAGCTTTAAATGCTTCAGGCGTAGTGGCTTATTTAAGTTAAGGAGGAAGACTATTCCATAGCTTTAAAGCAGCAACACTAAATGCTCCGTCACCATACGTGGAAAGTCTAGTTCTGGGAATTATTAAATTGTTACTAGATGCAGACCGTACAGCATGTGCTGGCATGTATTCATATCGAAGATCCATGATGTAATCAGGAGCAATGTTATTTATAGCTTTGCATGTTAAGATTTTATATAAAATCTTGTCTTCTACTGACAACCAACCAGTGAAGCTGTCTTAAGACTGGTGTAATATGTTGGGACTTCTTGGTTCTTGAGAATTCAGGCCACTGTATTCAATAGATGCTGTAGTTTCTTGATCTCTGTTGTTGGGAGGCCACAGAGAAATCGCATTGCAGTAGTCAACTTTCAATGAAATTAATACATGAACTAAACGTTCATATTGTAGGGGGAGGAGTCACATGAGGATTTAAATCCTCACGCTGGATCCACCGGAAATGAAGGGGTTGCGTTTTGGGATTTATCTAGTTATGAATTATGCAAGGGGCGGCACGGTGGTGTAGTGGTTAGCGCTGTCACCTCACAGCACGAAGGTCCTGGGTTCAAGCCCTGGGGGCAAGGGCCTTTCTGTGCGGAGTTTGCATGTTCTCCCCGTGTCCGCGTGGGTTTCCTCCGGGTGCTC
>JAODJS010000023.1:18046723-18056861 GCA_027576325.1 Sciades assimilis | reverse complement strand
TGCAGAGAGAAAACAAAAGTGTCAGTAATGTCTGGCTACCTATAATGTACCTGTTGAATGAGTCACCTTATGACATTCTTGGATAATTTGCCCCTCCTGAGAGAATTTTCAGGACCCACCACTGGACAAAATAGCAGCAAGGCGACTCAGGCTAGCCGGCCACTGCCTCCGACATCCAGAGATCCCAGCATCTGTAACAGTATTATGGGAGCCCACACATGGCAGAAGAGTCTCTGGGTGGCCACTCAAAACAATGGTGGCTGTCCACGGAGTTGAGGACCCTAATAATGGATAGAGAGGAGTGGAGAGTCTGCTATTTTGCCCGACTGAGGTTGACGTAGTAGTAGTAACATTTAAATTTTAGGAATAAAACTTATTTTACTAAATTTTCCTTTGCTAAAACTTTCCCATGATGATAATTTGTGAAAGCGGCACTAGTGAGTAGTTTTTAATCATTAGTAGGTCACATGACTATAACGTGTGTAAGCTGTACATTTTATGTAAGGTAGAATACGTCTTATACCACCCTAAATCAGAAAAAGCTGAGACAGTATGGAAAATGAAAGAAAAGAATGAATGAATGAATGAATGAGCAGTGATTTTGACTTTTGACTTGTATTTCATTGCAGACAGTATGTACCCAAGATATTTCATGTTTTGTTTTTCTGGTTAACTTCATTTAATTTGTTAATATACATCCATTCCTGTGTTTCAGACCTGCAACACATTTTGAAAGAAAAGTTAAGATGGGGGCAATTTGGGGCTAGTAATGAGGTAAAACAATTAAATAATGATGTGATTTGAAACAGATGATGTCAACAGGTGATTGTAATCATGATTTGGTACAAAATGAGTATCCAGGAAAGGCCTAGTCTTTTAGGAGTAAAGATGGGCCGAGGATTTCCAGTCTGTCTGATCTGAAAGGAATGATCACCTTCGTTCTGCCTATCACCAAGACCATATGTCAACAAAGTCATGTCCATGACCTCCGGAAGCAGAACGACTCGCGTTATAAATAGCAGAGATTGCTCCCGGTTCAGTCTCACCTTGATTGCCTCCTACGAGACCGTAAGTAAGAGACCTGTAAGGTAAGAAATCCTGATTTCTTCGCTTCACATTCCACTAATTCGTTACCGGCGCAGTACGGGTGCCTTGTGTCACCGAGAATTGTTGTGGTTTGTGTATTTCTGATCTACGTGCATTTGCCGGTAGGCTGTAAGCTTGCTTTTTTCAGGTATCCTTTTTGTTTACATAATATGTGCTAGATTTCCAGGTAATCTGAGTTTGTTACCACTGTGTGCCTATACTGCTGTTCGCTGCCGTGGGCTTAGCATGAGCCCACTAAGTGCATTCGCGCGCTGGTGTAGGCCACCATAATACCTATGTTCTGTGTCTTTTTACTGCTGTTGTCACAGCCAGAAATTGCATGAACCCGTCAGATTGCTGTTAAAGGCCACCTAATGCTATATTTGTTTGTATTGTCCTAGATCGCCACGGTAAGTGCATTTTGTTATTTGAGTTTCATACTGTGTTTTGGTGTGCACCTGTTATTGTGTTGTGCTTTTGTTGTTATTGTTGCTCACTGGGGTAGCCTGCTAGGTGCATTTGCATGCTGTGCAGGCCTCGGCAGTGTCCCCGTGTCACACCCTATACCACTGTCTGCAGCAGGTGGGGCTAGTATGTGCCCACTAACTGCATTTGTACGGGCCATCATAATACTGTGTCCTGTGTTTTTTGTTTTTTCTGTTTCCATCAGGTGCATCCAGGTGCAGGCCACAACAGTGCTCCTCGGCGACACCCTCCTCTGCCATGCCCTATACCCCTGTTCGCAGCTGGTGGGGCTAGTGTGCACCCGCTAAGTGCATTCGCACTCGTGTGCGTCCGTTAAGTGCGTTCGTGCACTGGTGTGGGCCACCATAATACCTTGGTGGACTACTAGAGGAGGACTCCAGACTTCAGATCGCCTAGGCCTCTGTGGCTATGATGGCTTCCTACTACTGCAGGATTTGCAGAGCCTCAATGAGTTCCAGAGATGGGTACAGGGAGTGTCCAATGTGCATTGGAGCTGCCCATGTGCTGGTGGATGTGGACAACCCCTGTAGTGTGGCCTACGACCTCTCCAGGGGGGAAAGACGGCGCCGGGCCAGCCAGGTGGGTAGCCATGTGCATGAGAGCCAGAGAGAGAGATGACGCTCCCCCAACCAGCCATCCCTCTCCAATAAGCATAAGCACAAACACAAACATTCATGTGACCGGCAGCAGGAGTCCCCCCCACAGGCCTGCTCAAAGAGAGGCGCCAAGACCTGCTAAATGCCCTGCCTCAGCTCCGGTGACGGAAAGTGGGCATGCAGAGTCGCTCCAGATTCTTTCGGTTCTCCAGGCTCTGTCACAGAGGATGGACAGGCTGTAAGGTCAAAAGGGCTTGTCATCTACTTCCCTGCCCCTGGGCCAGGGGTGTACCCCCTCATCCAGACCTGAGAGCGATGGTGAGGAGGATAGGCGGGGCAATGTGGATGTGCTATCTCTCTACGCTCCCCACACAGCAATGGACAACACAACAGGTGAGGATGGCCTCGGGGGAAGACCTGCATTCTGGCTCTGCAGAACCAGCGGACAGCTCCACGGGGATGGAAGAGGCCCCTGTCAGCTCCTTGGTGTCACGGGTGCTGAGCGCTGCCAAGATCCTGGGCCTTCAGGCACATGCACTGGCCCCGGCTCCTTTGGAAGGAGTTTGGGAGCACATCTCTCATGCTACCCCATCACCTCTTATACCTGTGGTGGATGATTATGCAGCAATGCTCAAGTCAACATGGGATAAGTCATCGCAATGCCCCGGTTTCATGCAGGCTGCCACCAGCTGGCAAAAGCTGGTTACCTGGTTGAGACTGAACAAGGGAACATGCCACCAGTTGAGCTACCAATGGCTGCATCGACATCCCTGGACCTTGCCCGCGTATCCCCCAATCAACATTGCCCTCATAAGGAGTGCGCCAAGATGGACCACCTGGCCACTTGTTTTTTTAATGCATCGGCATGAGCGGCCCAAATGGGTAATGCTCTAGTTGTTACCCTGGTGGCTCTACGGAAGACACTGAGCCCAGATGATCAGGACGGCAGGGCCCTGGTGGACGCAGCTCTTTCTTCCCACTCCCAGCTAATGCAAGACATGGGGGATGCTATGGCCTCTGTAATGCTGTGCCGCAGACAGGTTTGACTGGAGCAAACCTCCCTGCTGGAAACAATCAAGCAGGAGCTGCTGAGCCTCCCTGTGGTGCTTAGGCATGTCTTTCACTCAGGATCCCAGGAGGTGCTTGATCGTGCTGAATGCACTGTGGGATCTAGGGAAGCCGTCCAGTGTGTGTGCCATAAGTTGGCTTCAACTGTCAGCCAGGTGCCTATCGGTAGGTATACGCTGCAGCAGCCCACCTGGCCTCCGCCAGCAGGCAATGACCTGGTAGCCCCACGGGACTGGTGATTTCGTGCGCCCAACCGAAGTATGGCCCCAAATCCCCGACCCAGGGGAAGAAGAGGACTGCAGCGGGGCACAGGCAGGGGTGCAAGCCATGGCAGCGGTCCTGCATAGGAGTCTTGGGTTGCCTGTCAATTGTCCTTCTCAGCTGTCACAGACCTCCTTGGAGGGGATTGCGCCAGACCCTTGGGTTGTGGCTACAATGGCTCGCAGCTACCGATTGCAATTTCAACAGCGACCTCCTATGTTTCCAGGGCTCAGGGTAACATCCGTAAAAGACCCAGCTTTGATGTCTGTACTCATCAAGGAGGTTCAAGAGCTGCTTCTAAAAGGGGCCATCTCAGAAGTACTGCCCAGCTCACAGCTCACTGGGTTCTACTCCAAGTATTTTATCCAGCTCTGGACTTGACTTGGAATCTGGACTGCAAGTGGGCTCAAGCTATGGAGATAACACAGACTCCAGCTCTGGACTTGACTTGGACTCTGGACTGGACATGGCTTGAGCTTGGGATTTAACTTGGACTTTGGAATGGAATAGGGCTCAAGCTCTGAACTTGACATGGACCTTGGACTGGATGCGAGTTTGAGCTCTGGTCATGACTTGGACTCTGGACTGGACTCAGGCATGGGTTTGAGCTCTGTCTGTGCATTGTTCTGGTCTTGGTCAGGACCCAGCGGTGACATGATGATGTTTTCATGGCCGGGCAGTGGTGGGACAATGACTTCTTCAAAGCCGGGGAGCAGAGCAATAATGTCTTCATAGCCAGCTGAGGCCACCCCATTGTCCTCTGGAAATGGCTCAGGTTCTGGCATTGGCTTTTGTGCTGGAGCTAGTACTGGCTCTGACTCTGACACTGGAGCTGTCACTGGCTCCGACTCTGGCAATGGCTCTGTCTCCGACTCTGGCACTGACGCCAGCACTGGTGCTGGCTCTGGCTCTTGCTCTGGTGCTGGTTCTGGCACTGGCTGTAATGCAGGCTCTTGCACTAGCTCTGGTTCTGGTTTAGGTGTTGGCTCTTGCTCTGAAAAAGGCTCCAGCTTTTGCACTGGTTCTGGTGCAGGCTCTGGTTCTGGGTCTGGTGCTGGCTTTGGCTTGTGCTCAGGCTCCTGCGATGGCTCAGGTGCTGGCCCTGGGATTGACTGTGGAACAAGCTGTGGGACTGGGTGTGGAACGACAGTTTCTAGGAGGGACTCTGGAACAACAGCCTCCTCTGCTGCCACTGCATTACCCTCAGGTGTGATAGCCCCCTGCAAAAAAATTTCATGGGGGTTGTGGACCCCGCCAATGCAAGTAGGTGCCAGAACGTCTGGCGATCATCTTGTTGGGCCAGCATCAAGGCTTCGAACCATTGTTCCTACTCCTTTCAGAGGGCAGTCAGTGCTTGATGCTGGTTCTGCTGTGCTGTGGTGAGGGCATGGATGAGATCTTTAAACAGCAAGAACTCCATTGGGTTGTTCCCTTCTGCAGTCCCGGATTTCGGCATCACTATAGAATCTGCCCAGATGTGGGTGGGGCACAGAAGTACGGCAGGCTGTTATTAGCTTCAAATTTGTTTTAATTGGCTTTTCAGCACAAATCTTTATCACGGACACACACACACACACACACACATAGACAGTGTCATGTTCTGGTCCAAAAATCTCCCTTCCTCTATTCCTTTCACTCCTTTTATGGGGCGCTGTCACAACAAGAGACACACAAACACACGTTAATTGACAACAGGTGTAGTGATTCGACCACTCACCTTCCCTGACTTCACTCTCCATTCACAGACTGATGCTCGGCCACTCCCCCATTGCCACATACCCTCACCGCCCGACTCAGGCCAGGGAACCGTCTGGCCTGCAATGGACTCCCCCCACCCCTGATGGGACAGGAAGTCTGCCACCACCATCTGCACCCCCAGCCTGTGGACCACCTGAAATTTGAATGGCTGGAGTATGAGATAACAATGGGTGATCCACGCATTGGCATCCTTCATGCAGTGGAGCCACTGGAGGGGCAAGTGGTCAGAACAGAGGGTGAAGGGCATCTCAGTAGGTAGTACCAGAGGGCAAAGACCTCCCACTTGATGGCTAGGCACTCTTTCTCTATTGTGCTGTACCTGGCTTCAAGCATTGACAGCTTCTGGCTAATGTACAGCACTGGACATTCCTACCTCTCCACCCTCTGGGACAGAACAGCCCCCAGCCCTCTGTCTGATGTGTCAATCTGCAAAATAAAGGGGAGAGAGAAGTCAGGGGAGTGTAGGAGTGGCCCTCCACACAGTGTAGCTTTTACCTTAGTGAAGGTCTGTTGGCACTGCTCTGTCCACTGGACTGGCTCTGGTGCTCCTTTTTTAGTGAGATCAGTCAGCAGGCTGGTGAATTTAGACACTGTGTTGATCCTTCTATAGTCCACACAAAATCAGACTGACCCATTGGTCTTGGGGACCAGGACCACTGGGCTGCTCCAGTCACTGTGGGACTCCTTGACTATGCCCATTTCGAGCATGGCCTTGAGTTCATCCCGGACCACCTTTTTTTGTGTTCAGGCAGGTGGTAAGGGCAGCTGCACACTACCACCCCCGGGTGCATCTCAATGTGGTGTTCTATGAGGTGGGTGCAGCCAGGCAGGGGCAAAAACATGTTCGGAAAATTCCTTTTGCAACTGGGCTACCTCTGCAAGTTGGGCCAGGGAGAGGTGGTCTCCACAAGAGACCGGAGTTCTTGGTGATGTCAATTTTCTTTTTTGAACATTTGGCGCCAGCTCCGCCTTCTCCGGGATTACTGACACCAATGCCATGGGGACCTTCTCATTCCAGCGTTTTAACAGATTGAGGTGGTAAATTTGCAATGCCCCACTTCTGTCCGTTCGCCTCACCTCATAGTCAATATCTCCGACTCGCCATGTGACCTCGAAGGGCCCTTGGCACCTGGTGATCAATTTGGAGTTCAACGTGGGCAATAATACAAGCACTTTGTCTCCCGGTGTGAATTCTCTTAGGCGCATGCCCTTATCATACAGTCGGATTTGATGTTCTTGCACCTGCTGCAAATTCTCCTGGGTTAAGTGTATGAGTGTATGGAGTTTGGCACACAGGTTAAGAACATGTTGAATTTCGTTCTTACTAGGTGAAGGTCCCTCCTCCCACTTTTCTTGTAGCACGTCCAAAATGCCATGCGGCTTACACCCATAAAATAATTCAAATGGTGAAAAACCTGTGGAGGCTTGTGGGACCTCTCATATTGCAAATAACAGGGGCTCGAGTCATTTATCCCAATTACATACATCTTCACTTACGAACTTACGAATTATGTTTTTAGGGTTCGATTAAAACGCTCTACTAAGCCGTCAGTTTGTGGGTGATAGACACTAGTGCGGATAGGCTTAATTCCCAGTAACCCATACAGTTCACGTAGTGTGCGTGACATGAATGCAATGCCTTGGTCTGTCAGGATTTCTTTTGGAATACCGACCCGGGAGATAAAGCGGAAGAGCGTTTCCACAATACTGTGTGCTGAGATATTGCGGAGAAGCACTGCTTCTGGATATCACATTGCATAGTCCATCATAACTAAAATAAAGCAATATCCCTGTGCTGACCGCTCTAATGGCCTGATGAGATCCATCCCAATTCTTTTAAAAGAGGTCTCGATCAAATGGAGAGAGCGCAAAGGCACTTTTGGAGTGGCTGCAAGATTTACTAATTGGCATTTGTGGCACGCTGCATATCACCGACAGACATCCCCTTAAATTCCTGGCCAATAGAACCAGGCCATTATTTGGGCTAGTGTTTTGTCCTGCTCCAAGTGTCCGGCCATGGGATTAAAGTGAGCTGCCTGGAATATGAGTTCCCAGTGGCTCTTTGAGATTAATAACTGTGTTATCTTTTTGCCAGTTTGAGTGTCCTGCATCACTCGGTACAACCTATCCTTGATAATAGAAAAGTAGGGGAAGGCTGGCATCACATTTGGCTGGAGAATTTGGCCATCAGTTACTCTTACTTGGTCAAAGGCATGCCACAGAGTCTTGTCTCATGACTGCTCTAATGGGAAATCCTCAAGGGAATCCCCAGAGAAAGAGGAGGGGCAGGGTGCTCCTCACTCCTTGTATTGCCCTGATGCAGTGCTGATGTAGACGGCTCTGTGACAGCTTCTCCCACCAATGCTAGTCTGGGGTCTTCCCCAGATGGATTACTGCAGGGCCCACTTCTTACTATGTGTGTCATTAACTCCTTAAATCCTGGCCAATCAGTCTCCAAAATCAACAAGTGGGTGAGACGAGGGTTAACTGCTGCCTTTAGACTATGCTTTTCTCCCCAAAATAGAATGTGGATGGACATAAAGGGGTAGTTGTGAACATCCCCGTGCACACACAACACCTTCACCACCTGTGCTCTCCCCAATGCCTCACCTTGCGCCAGGCTTTGGTGGATTGAGGTCTGGCTACAGCTGGAATCCACTAAGGCCTGGTACGTATCCTCTTGGACACTTACTGGTATACAATATGCTCTGGCCTGATCGAGAGTGGTTTCTGGTGCATCGGGGACCCGGACCACTGTGCCCACCTCCATCGCGGAGCACTGATTTTGGAGATGTCCCAGCTCCCCACAGTGCCAGCACACTGGCACAGGCTTCCCTCAGCACTGGTGTTACGGACATCACTCACCTGGGGGGGAGAAGACACAGACAAGGAAGGGGAAAATGAGAGGACACCACGGGTGTGTCAGGCCGGCTGGGGGAAGCCAGCCCCCATCTCCGCAATGGGGGAATTGGGGCAAGGACAGGAAGCAGAGGGAGAGAGAGAGGAAAGAGGAGAAGCACATCTTCCTGTCATCAGAACTGCCGCCATTTGGTCCTCTGCCAGCTCGATAGCTTGATCCAATGCTGCTGACACTGGACCCACTCTGCCGGTCCTTCCTGAAGTCGCGCAATGAATTGTTCCAGTGTCACAAAGTTGATAATTCCCTCGGTGTCGCGGTCATCTTCCCTCAGCCACCACCAGCAGGTGTCCCAGAGTTGTTTTTTTTTTTAATGTTTATTTGACAGGGACAGCGCACAACATACAATTGAGCCAGATTATAGCCACAAGGCTAATTTTCATCTGTAGTCCCTGTTGTTGGCTGAACGCGAACAGCTGGCCAACCTTCTCCAAGCACAGCGAGTGGAAGCACTGCCGCTGTTGCTCTGGGGAGTGGCAGACACACTGGAGAATGGCTCTTCTGAGGTCCGCATATATGAGCTGGCTGTTGGCAGGGAGCTGCAGCGCGGCAAGCTGTGCCTTGCCTGTCAGCAGGGGGAGGAGGCTCGCTGTGCGCTGCTCAACAGGCCAACCCCATGCCTCTGCTGCTTGCTCAAAGAGCTTGAGGAAGGCTTCTGGATTGTCGTATGGACCCATCTTTGTTAAGGTGATGTGGGGAGGGTCCGCTCCGGTGGCGGTTGTGGACCCCGCCAACGCAAGTAGGTGCCAGAATGTCTGGCGATCATCTTGTTGGGCCAGCATCAAGGCTTCAAACCATTGTTCCAGCTCCTTTCAGAGGGCA
This sequence comes from Sciades assimilis, assembly GCA_027576325.1. Taxonomy (NCBI): domain Eukaryota; kingdom Metazoa; phylum Chordata; class Actinopteri; order Siluriformes; family Ariidae; genus Sciades; species Sciades assimilis. The sequence goes on along the minus strand of JAODJS010000023.1, from coordinate 18,047,867 downwards.
ATCAGCGCTTGATGCTGGTTCTGCTGTGCTCTGGCAAGGGTACGGATGAGATCTTTAAACAGTGAGGACTCCATTGGGTTGTTCCCTTCTGCAGTCCTGGGTTTTGGCATCACTGTAGAATCTGCCTAGATGTGGGTGGAGCACAGAAGTACGGCAGGCTGTTATTAGCTTCAAATTTGCTTTAATTGGCTTTTCAGCACAAATCTTTATCACAGACATTCACACACACACACACACACACACACACACACACACACACACACACACAGACAGCATCATGTTCTGGTCCAAAAATCTCCCTTTCTCTATTCCTCTCACTCCTTTTATGGGGTGCCGTTACTACAAGAAACACACAAACATTAATTGACAACAGGTGTAGTGATTCAACCACTCACCTTCCCTGACTCTGCACTCCATTCACAGACTGATGCTCGGACACGCCCCTGCTGCCACAGTGCTCTACTGGGATGAGGTACTCCACCCATCGGCATGCTCATCCAGCAAGTAAAGTGATCATGACACTTACCCAGATTGGTTCTGATGGCTTGGGCTCTTTGAGGTCCACAAAGAAAATATCACACTGCAGGCTGAGTTCCATACCAAAATGCTGCCAGAAATAAAAGGCTAGGGGCTGAGATAAGAGAATCCAGTAGATGCATGGAATGGATAACTGGATGAACTCTGTTACATCCATTTTTCGGCTAAGTATTCTGTCAGAGATTGGTATAAGATGGATGCAAGTGAAGAAGTGTTTATTATGAACAGAGTGACAACAGACAAACAAACCAAATTGGCAGACAAGCTCATAAACATTAAGCTAGCAAAAGGTCAGGCAAGGCACAAAGCAGACTAATTAAGGCAGAGACACAAACAAACTAGGAACAGGAACAAGGAGCAGAAAACCAGGAAATCTTACATGGAGAATAAAGCTTGGTAATGCACAGTAATGTAATGTAATACTTCACACTGAGCATGTGTTTAAACAGGTGCATTATGGTCCAGCCCAGAGTCCATTGATTGCACCTTAATCAAGCACAGGTGTGAACAGGCCTGAGAATTTTCCGCGAATCCGCGGATTTTCGAGTTTTTTCGACCAAAAATATCATTCTCGAGATTCGCGCAAATCCGTTGAGAATTTTTTTTT
>JAODJS010000023.1:17632720-17643344 GCA_027576325.1 Sciades assimilis | reverse complement strand
CTGCATCCACCTCATAGAACACCACATTGAGACGCCCCCGGGGGTAGTAGTTCACAGCCGCCCTTACAGACTGCCCAAACACAAAAAAAAGGTGTTTCGGGAAGAACTCGAGGCCATGCTCAAAATGGCCATTGTCAAGGAGTCCCACAGTGACTGCAGCAGCCCGGTGGTCTTGGTTCCCAAGGCCGACGGGTCGGTCCAGTTCTGTGTGGACTATAGGAAAGTCAACATGGTGTCTAAATTTGATGCATACCCAATGCCTCGTATTGACGAGTTGCTTGATCGACTAGGCACGGCTCGTTTTTATTCAACACTGCATTTGACAAAGGGATATTGGTAGATCTCCTTGACTCCTCTATCCTGAGAGAAAATTACCTTTTCCAGACTGTTTGGCTTACACCAGTTCATCACACTTCCTTTTGGGCTGTTTGGGGTGCCCACTACGTTCCAGCGGCTTATGGTCAGGGTCCTCCACCTCCATGCCACCTATGCGGCCGCCTACTTAGACGACATTATTATTTACAGTAATGACTGGCCATGGCACTTAGAACATCTGAGGGCTGTCCTTAGGTCGCTGAGGTGAGCGGGTCTCACAGCCAACCCAAAGAAGTGTGCGATTGGGTGGGTGGAAGTATGGTATCTGGGTTTCCTCTTGGGCAATGTGCAGGTGTGTCCCCAAATTAATAAGACAGCAGCGATTGCGGCCTCCCTGAGGCCCAAGACCAAAAGGGGGTGAGACAGTTCCTGGGGCTGGCTGGCTACTATTGTAGGTTTATACCTAAGAGAGCACCAGATCCGGTCCAGTGGACAGAGCAATGCCAGCAGGCTTTCTCTGAGGTAAAGGCTGCACTGTGTGGGGGGACACTTTTACACTCTCCTGACTTCTCTCTCCCCTTTATTTTGCAGACGGATGCGTCAGACAGAGGGCTGGGGGCTGTTTTGCCCCAGGAGGTGGAGGGGGAGGATTGCCCAGTGCTGTACATCAGCAGGAAGCTGTCAGTGCGTGAAGGGCGCTACAACACGATTGAAAAAGAGTGCCTGGCCATCAAGTGGGCAGTCCTCACCCTCCGCTACTATATGCTGGGACGCCCTTTCACCCTGTGTTCGGACCACGCGCCCCTCCAGTGGCTCCACCACATGAAGGATGCCAACGCGCAGATCACCTGTTGGTATCTGGCACTCCAGCCTTTTAATTTCAAGGTGGTCCACAGGCCGGGGGCGCAGATGGTCGTGGCGGACTTCCTCTCCTGTCAAGGGGGGGGGAGTCGGCTGCGGGCCAGACGGCTGCCCGGCCTGAGTCGGGTAGTGGGGGTATGTGGCAGCGGGGGCATGGTCAAGTGTCAGTCTGTGACAGGAGGGCGGAGTCAGGGAAGGTAAGTGGCAAATTCACTACACCTGATGATTAATGTATGTTTGTCTTCCCAGTAACTGCGCCCTGTATAAGGAGAGAGAGAGCAGCAGAGTGGATCTCTCCCGAGCTCTTTCAACCAGACAACTGTCATGTGTTCATTATTTAGACGAGTGAAAAGTGTCTATAATAAAGAGTTTTTCTTGGAAACTCAGTTAGTCCTGCCGTCTCTGTGTTCCACCCACACCTGAGTTGTTACAGCCGTTTTATTTGGGAGACGTTGCAACAAATGTCTATCTGTTAAAACACTTTGATCACCAGCTGTGTTAAGAAAGCATCAGGCTGCACGCGCTCTCTCTCTGAATTATGTGTGAATGCACTTCAGACATAATTCAGAGATGGGTCAGAACGAGTTATTTGCAATGTATGTTGAGGAAAACATGTTGCTTTTGGTAAATTGACGTTAACAGGTGTGTTATGCTGAAAGTGCATTTTTTTCAGAGACAGTATATTTTTATTTCCGGTACGGCTGAATCTTTTAGTGGTACGCTGGACTGGCCAGGACCAGCTTCCTTTCACCCCTGAAGAGAGGACAACTAGAAATAATAATGCAGAGAAATTACTACTGAGTGATATGTCCCAGTGAATGCTTGATAAGTAGACAATAATAAATAATTAGGTGTATTTTCCGGTGTGCACTGCACGTGCACTATGACTCAAAATAAAAGTATCGGCATTTCACCCCTGGCGATGGTCGATCTTTACTGGTTGAAGTAGATTACACTTTAATCCTCTTTAGAATCCAATCGTGGCCATGGGAAGAATAGGGAGCGTATGGGTCTAGGGAAGGTCTGGGACAGGTTGCGCGGAGCGAGGCTTGAGCGCAAAAGAGTGAAGCTAGATCGCACGGACCGAGTGAGTGTCGAGGACGGGTCGAGCAGCACAACCATGCGCGCAATCAGTTCTTGCTCGAGAAGACTGAGCATCCCTCATCCCCGTTCTAGCCTCAATTGTCTCTTGACCAATGCGTCCTTTCCTTGACTTTGTTTGCTCTTTTGACGCTCTCTGTGAGACTTTTAGGTCGAGGCTCAGTTTTTTGACATGTCATGTCTCAGTTTTTGACATGGAGACCATTCCTCGATCACGTGCAACCACGGAAGACCAAAGCTTGACCAACCCTCGGTCAGCCATCAACTGCGCATAACCTGCGGTGACCAAGCCACGCCCTGAGATCGCAGTTCGGTCTTCTGGGAAGATTTCTCGGTGAAATGGGCCCTTTACTTCCACCCTGCTGTCTCATTTTAAATTCACCATTCACAAGAAAAGGACAGAGATAAAATTTGACTACTATCAGAAAAAAATCAGTCTAATTCAGTAAAATAAAATGAGCTTTCTGTCATTGGTGTGACATCGGATAACATTGCAGTTTCAAATCAATTGTCAGATTTATTATAGAAAAAAAATCCTCATGTTGACATTAGTGGTGTTTTTGACTATTTTCTAATTAATTTTTTATGTCTCTTTTTGTAGTTATGCTGCAGCCATTTGATTATGACCCCAATGAGAAGAACAAGCACAAGTTTATGGTGCAGTCTTTAATAGCCCCATCTGACATGACTGACATGGAAGGCCTGGTGAGTACTCATCCAGAAGCGATAAAGTAAGGCTTTTATAAACATGGGACTAAATCTCAAAATTGTGTGTGAGAATAAGCAGTGTACAGGAAGTAGCTTTTAGTGTTATATTGCTATTTTATCATCACAACTTACCAGTAACAAAATGTATACTCTATGGTCAAAAGTTTGTGGACACCTGATCCACACCCATATGTACTTTTTTAATGTACTTTTTTGAACATCCCATTCCAGATTTAGTCCATTTGTCTAGGAAGGCTTTTCCCTGCATTTTGGAATTTGCATTTTTGCTGTAGGGATTTGTCCATTCAGCCACAAGAGCATTAAAGAGGTCAGGTACTGCTGTCAGGTGAGAAGGACAATATACTTCTCATTTACAGTCTTTTCATTTACATATACAGTCTCTTCTGAAAGGATTGGAACAGTAAGGCCAATTCTTTTGTTTTTGCTATACACTGAAGACACTTGGGTTTGAGATCAAAAGAAGAATTTAATTAGAGTTCTTGATATTTACATCTAGTCGTCTTTGACAGACCACCTAAATTTAAGGTGAGCAAAAGCATAGGAGCAAATCTTAAGTCTTAAAGTAAATAATAACATGACTTTGCTTGCATATCCTTTGCTTTTAATAACTACATCATGCCAACATCCGACTGACATCATCAGTTGCATTCTTCTTTTTCTATGCTTTTCCAGGTTATTTTTGCTGCTGATGAGTGGTTTGCATATAGTGTGGCTTGAAGGCTTCTTGAAATCTTTAAACTGTGCTTCTTTGAACAGTGCTCCTTTACCTCTGGCCTGTTGAGGTAGTTGTCACTGACCGTTGTTTTTAAGGTTTTTCTTCACAGCTTTCAAAATACTAGTGCACCTCAAACAATTAGAATATCATGACAAAGTTTGATATTTTCCATCAGTTATTTAAGAGAGTGAAAATTAGTAAATTCTAGACTCATTACACATAAACTAAAATATTTCAAGCATTCTTCTATTTTAATTTTGATATCATTTACAGTGCAAAAAAGACGCACCTCAAAATATTAGAGTATTTCATTTTGAGTTTGAGTAAAATGTTATAAATACCGTGCATCTCTCAGTCTAGGTCAGTATACACAACCACAATCATGGGGAAGACTGCTGCCTTGATAGATGTCCAGAAGATGATCATCACCACCCTCCATAAGGAGGGTAAGCCACAGGAACGTCATTGCTGAAAAGGCTAGCTGGAAAAGATGCACAAGCAACAGGGATGACTGCAGCCTTGAGAGTATTATCAAGAAAAGTCGATTGAAGAACTTGGGGGAGCTTCATAAGGAGTGGACTGAGGCTGGTGTCAGTGCATCAAGAGCCACCAAACACAGACATCTTCAGGAAAGGGGCTACACCTGTCACATTCCTAATCTCAAGCCCCTCCTGAACCAGAGACGTCTCTCAACAGTCCAGTTCTTTCTCTCCCTAGGCTAGGAAGAGAAAGAACTGGATTGTTGCTCAGTGGTCCAAAGTCGTCTTTTCATATGAAAGTAAATTTTGCATTTCTTTTAGAGATAAAGGTCCTAGAGTCTGGAGCAAGAGTACTGAGGCACAGAATTCAAGGTGTTTGAAATTTCTGCAGTCTGTGATGATTTGGAATGCCATGTCATCTGCTGGTGTTGGTCCCTTGTGTTTTAAAGTCAACACAGCTGTCTACCAGGAGGTTTTAGAGCACTTAATGCTTCCATCTGCTGACGAGCTTTATGGAGATGCCGAGTTCCTTTTCCAGCAGGACTTGGCACCTGCCCTTAGTGCTAAAACTACTACCATATGGTTTTCTGACCCATGGTATTACTGTGCTTGATTGGCCAGCCAGCTCTCCTGACCTGAACCCCATGGAGAATGTATCAAAATTAAAACAAAAAAATGGCTTGAAATATTTCACATTGTGTAATGAATATTAAATATATGAAAGTTTACCTTTTTGAATTAAATTATGAAAAAATTAACTTTTATGCTATTTTAATTGTTTTGAGATGCACTAGTATTTGTCATCAACTGCCTTGGTTGTTGTGTTCAAGGTTAGTACACCAGTGGCTTCTTTCTGTTTCCGGACATTCAAATTGTTGTATTAGCTATGCCCAGTGTTTGTACAATGGCTCTGATCAATTTTTCACTTTTTTCTCAACTTCAAAATGGTCTGTTGTCCCATGGACAGCTCTCTGGTTTTCATGTTTTATCCTTTTTAATAATAAACACAGTCTTCACAGGCAAAACCCAAGGCTCAAAAGTGTGCATTCAGATCTATTAACTGTTTAAACAATCAGTATAACAGAGCACACCTTGGCAAGAAAAACCTATTAATCACATGTTCCAATATCTTTTATCACTTGAAAGATGGATGGGTTCACACAAAATGTGCCATGTTCCAAGTTGTTTAATATATCTAGATGTAAATGTCAGGAAATTAAAGCTGAAATTCTGGTTTCTTGTGTCATATTCTTTTGATTGCAAATCCAAATGTCTTCAGTGTACAGCAAAAACAAATGAATTGGCCTTGCCCTTTCAGTACTTTTGCAGGGGACTGTATATAGAAGGCATTCCATTTCATCCCAGAGGTATTCAGTGGGGTTTAGGTCAGGGCTCTATGCAGGCCTTCCACACCAGCCTTAAAAAAAACTTGTGCACATCCCCAGTTGAAACCAATTATGAATTGGGGTGATGGAGCAATATCAGAAGCAGAGTTCAGACACCATGCTGAGACGCATGCCATTTCTACCTCCTAGGGAGCCAACCAAATACAAATACATTCGGTTTGAATAGCTATTGTGTTCCAAACTTGTACAAATAAGTACCCTTAAAAAAGTAATTATTTTTGAAATCTTGTTTATTTTTGAAATCTTGCACATTCAAATAGCTATTCGTTTCTTTTTATCATCTTTTAGAACTGTATATTGTTCATTACTCAATCTTGGCAGCACAGCAACACTGGTTTGCTCCAGTATCTCAGCCAAAAAAATTGTCTTACTGTGCTCCAAAATGCAACCATATTTCTGCCATATTTCTAAAAAAAAACTACCCTTAAATTTTCAAATGAAGTGAGCCTTTATATACAGGGTGAGCTTTTATTACACACCGTAAGGCTCACACACACCCCATGCTGTGCAAAGAGGGGCATGTCTGCTGCTGGGATATCCAAAACTAATCATTGAATATTAATTTTTATATTTCTTGTATGTTTTGTCATTCTTAAGTGTTATTAAAATAAAAGCTTCCTGTGAGTAATTTTCACTCATAGCAGCACTATATTCCATAGTATTTGACAGAAAATTTTATAAAATATTATGAGAAATGTGGTTTAACTAAAAGCAACAGTTCCAAAATTTGGGAAAGGCAATATAAACAAATGTACTTGTGTAATGAACATATCAATAGTATTTAACAGTATTTAGAGAATTGGCTAACCAAAATGATGATACCCATCACTCAGTGCTTTAGCATCTGTGTCAGGATTTTAGATATATCCCAGAAACACCATTGTAGTAAACTGGCCTTTTTCGCAGTACTTTATTAGTGAGATACTATATATACTTTATAGTGCTTTACTTGTCAAACATTTTCACTCAGTATAAACAAATTAATTATTGTAACAAGTCACTTATGATTAATCAGGACACTGGCTTTCTCTGTTGTGGTTTATCGTAACTGTTTTGCTGCTGGTGAGCTGGGTGATGGGGAAAGGGAAGGAGTGTAAGCCCCCTGCTGGGCAAACAATTCACATCTCTCCACAATAACATTGGTATAGAGATAAAATGAACAGCACAACTGAAGCTTTTTTTTATAGTCAAACACCATATGGGTAATTCCGCCCCAGATCATCAGATTTAGAAAAATGTTTGCCACTGACCATCTCAGATTTGCTTCATACTTTCTGGAAATATTGTCAGTGTGCCCAAAAATAGTGTACAACATTTTAGGCTTGTACCTTCATTAGTTTCTGAGATATAGGGACTTTAAAAAAGGGGCATGGCCCCAATTTCACTGTTGAAACGCATGCTATAAAAAATAGACCAAACTTCCATAAGTCATTACTTTTAAACTATTCATGCAAGATACTGTACATGAAATTTTCGAGGATTGTTCTTCAATACCAGACTCCTTTAAATGCTAAAATAGAAAGTTCACAGTTCAATATTTGTCGTTATGGCTTGCTGAAAATCATAAAAAAAATGTGCTTTGGAGCAAATTTGATGCCCCATATGTCCACATTAAAGCACACCAGATCTTTCAAATTTTCTTATTTATTAATCATGTTATAGTACTCTTTAGGCAACTAGGTATGTGTTCAAAAGAAATCAATCTTTCTGATTTACTAGGCTTTAAAAAAACATTTTGTGCCTATAATTCAAATGCATATTACAAATGTATGACCAGGTCTACCATAAAAACAATTATACCACTGGAAAGAGTTTGTTTTGATTAGCAAATGCAAAAAATATGAATTTGGTAACCTAATCCAAACTATAAATATTAAGGTATCAAGTACAGCATGTTTTATGATGGACAGAAATGCTCTTTTAAGGCATATTACAATACATTCACAAACCTAGTGTAGAAAAAATAACAACCTTAAAAATACTTTATTTGAAGACCTTAAACAGTGTATTGATTTGCTTTTCCACATCAGATGGAAGTTTATACTGTCTGTTGATGTAAGTGGGGCATCAATGATTTTCACGACATGCACCAGAGGGACCCAACAGTTCTCTCCTGGGCCAGCTGTAAGTCTGAGAGGGACCATGAGGATGCATAAATGTTACTTGTACTTGTTCCTCCTCTGATAATGCACAAATGTTGCCTATCCACCACTGTCTGTCATACAAACATACAACATATTTACCAGGAATTGTATCTGCCAGAGAGACTGCTGATTTAACAGAGGTTGTATGCATTACTTGTGGCCAATTCCCACTCATATCCACAATGAAGCTAGGACCACCTGACACCCTGCTGACCTGCAGCTGGTTGAACATGATTGGAACGAATGAGTTGTTGTCTCTTGTTCCAGAAATAGTGGCTGACCTGGAAATTCTTGTCGCCAATGCTTTTCCACTCTCCATAACTTCCCCTGTACCAACCCAGATGAAATGGATGTTCTTGATGTGTTTTTCTGCCCACAAAAACAGATCAGATGGGGTTAGTATGTGATCACTCGTAGCCTGTAAGCTAGCTCGAGCTGCTGATAGCTTCATTGTGGATATGAGTCGGCCAAGGGTGTAGGTTTGGTCTAAGTTTTGGTGGGACCTACAACTTACTAACAACTTAGCAAATCAATACACTGTTTAAACTCTTCAAATAAAGTATTTTTAAGGTTGTCATTTTTCCTACACTGTAAGTTTGTAATTGTATTGTAATATGCCTTAAAACAGCATTTCCGTTTATCGTAAAACATGCTGTATTTGATACCTTAATATTTATAGTTTGGTTTAGGGTACCAACTTCATATTTTGTGTATTTGCTAATCAGAACAAGCTCTTTGCAATATGCATTTGAATTAAAGGCACAAAATGTTGTTGTTTTTTTTAAGCCTAATAAATCAGAAAGTTTTATTTCTTTTGAACACATACCTAGTTGCCTAGAGAGTATTATAACATGAGTAATAAATAAGAAAATTTGAAAGATCTGGTGTGCTTTAATGTGGAGATATGGGGGGTGTCAAATTTGCTCCAAAGCACAGTAGAAGACTTTTTTTAAAAAATGATTTTCAGCAAACCATAACTTGGCAAATATTGAACTGTGAACTTTCTATTATAGTATTTAAAGGCGTCTGGCATTGAAGAACAGTCCTTGAAAATTTCATGTGTCTTGCATGAATAGTTTAAAAGTAATGACTTATGGAAGTTAGGTCTGTTTTCTGTAGCACGCGTTTTAACAGTGAAATTGGGGCCACGCCCCTTTTTAAAAGCCCTTATATCTCAGAAACTAATGAAGGTACAAGCCTAAAATTTTGTATACCATTTATTGGGCACACTGACAATATTTCCAGAAAGTATGAAGCAAATCTGAGATGGTCAGTGGCAAGGCTTCTGGTGATTTCACATGGATTGACCCCTATATGTAAATATCAGGAAATGGAAGCTGAAACTGATCTATCATCTCATATTCATCTCTTGATCTAAGCCCAAATGTCTTCATCGCATAGCAACAACAAAAGAATTTCCCTTACCATTACCATACTTTAGGAGAGGACTAGATGTTGTTTAAATAATATTTATTTCCATTATAAATGTATTTGGGTACAGCAAGAATTTTATAACATTTGTTAAAATATAAGCTAAGCATTCTGTTTGCTAATTAAGTGCAAACAGCATTATTCTGAAAAAAAAAATAATCAATGTTTGAGAAAATGTTTACTGTACAAACAAGATTTCCAATGTTAAACAAATCAGGATTTGTTGATTCATACATTTATTACATAAATTCAGATATCCCCAACTGAACACTGTAACCATTTAACAGCTACTGTAATGCAATCAGATCTTGCTGTGTAAATGTAAAAAATCATTTCCCCCTAACTGTCATCCAAATAAATAGCAAAACAAATGGGAAAGTATTGAAGTATTCATTTTATTTATACACTAAGACATTCACGACTGGTTTATTACATAAATCCCAAAGACTGGTTACACAAAACATAGCATATTTTGGTCAAACTTTTAAAGACATCTTCAAAATGACACAAAATGGATTATTTTCATTTCATTCCAGAAGTTTTTTCCCCCTCTCATTCAAGATTCATATTGATGGTTTATTTATCTCATGCACATTCTTAGCAGGTACAACGGTGCAGTGACATGAGATTATTCACTACTATGTCCTACATTCACATTAACTAGGAGACTTTGTGCTAATGGTTTTATATCCATTTTGGAAGGAAAAAAACGATTTAAACGAGTTTTACCATGTAGTCACAGTTATGTAGAATGACATTAGCATAATTTAAGGAAATGTACAGTCATAGTAAAGCTGCAGTCTGCAAGCTGTAATGCTCGGATCATATTTGTGTTCGTAAGTGCCCTATATCTCTCAGTGAGAACTGTGCCCTGAAACCTCCTGCATGTACACTCTTCAAATGACTTATAGCGCATGTCTGACTTAGGTGCGTCATGAACAAACATCATATTTAAGACACAATCCATCACAAGCCTTCGTCACAAGATTATCGTTTATAGCTTAGCAGCTTTTCAGGATGAGGGTGAGAAGGTAAAGGTTGATCACACTGACTTTAAAATAATTTTGTGTGACACACAGCTCTGAACATATCAGATGTCCAACCCCACCAAAAAAAAAAAAGCTAGGAATTTCACTGTACTGCAAGGTACATGTGACAATTAGTCTAAAGGCTTTCTTCATTTAGGCAAAAAAAAAAAGAATCCTTTTAAACAGGGCTATTAAATTCATTTTTGATAACAGACCATGTTACACTTTCTACTCTCAAGTGGGCCAAAAATCATTATCCACGCCTCTTAAATGTGTTCATTCATCTGAAAGGTACACACAGATTTAATATATAATCACTAACAAAACACACAAACACACCACAATTCATTACTAAACTAGATAGAACTCGACGCCACCGGCGTCGATGGGGATGCTTCCGCCCGGTAGACCACAT
>JAODJS010000023.1:17085379-17096723 GCA_027576325.1 Sciades assimilis | reverse complement strand
CGTTAGTTAATGTTAAGTTAATGTTAAAATGTTCAAATAAAATGTTTGTTGAGTAATTGAATATTTTTTGAATTTCCGTCATTTAAGGGTAGGAGAGACTGGGAAATTAGAGGTGGGTGTGTGTGGGGTGAGATGGGCGTGGGGGGGCCCATTCAGAGAATTTTGTCCCGGGCCCAGCCAAACCTGTCAGCGGCCCTGTCCACATGGATGGATGGAGAATACTTTTTATTTATCCTCAAAGGGAAATTAAAATATCCAGCAGCTCCTTTAGAAAACAATCATTCATCCAGTTATAACCAAGAAACTAAATAAACAGAACAAATAATGATTAAAATGAAATAAATAAATAGAAAGTGCAAGATGGGAGAGGGAGCACAATGAGAGGAGCTGCTGGCTACTGCTGCTTCTCTGCCCAACAAGGAGGCTGTGGAGAGGGTGTCTGCTGTTGTCCATTATAGCTTTCAGTTTGTTCAATATACCCCTCTCCACCACAGTTCTAAGTGAGTCCAGCCTCCTACCAAGCACTGAGCTGGCTTTTTTTTCACCAGCTTGTCCAGCCGCTTGGTGTTTTTGTCTGTCAGACTACACCCCCAACACACAGCAACATAAAAGAGAACACTGGCCATCACAGTGTGATTAAAATATATGCAGCATCTCATCACACACATCAAAGGACCTCAGCCTCCACAAGAAGAGGCAGCTCTGCCTGTTCTTGTAGAGAGCATCACTGTTTAGGGATCAGTCCAGCTTGTCATTCAATAGGACCCCCAGGTATTTGTAGGAGTCCACCACCTCCATTTCCTACAGGTATGCTTGTATTGAGGCTGGGAGATAGGGTGGCCTACATCTTCAGAAATCCACTGCCATCTCCTTGTTTTTAGAGGTATTAAAGTGATACTTTTTCTTTGAACATCATGATAATTCCATTTACATAAATCATTTTGTAGAATGTCGGTTTGTAATAAAACATGGCGTGTTTAATAAATAAGTTCTTAATAAATTTGGTGCGGAGAAGCAAAGCTTGCTGTAGTATGATTTAGAGGGAGTCCAGAGGGGCGGTCATTGCAAGGGAGTCAAAGCCAGACATGTAAAGAGGAGAACCACTAGAGTAGAAAACTTGATAGGGTTAAAAAAAAAAAAAGGGATAGCTGTTAATAGACAAATGCATTTTTAATCTGCCAGTCAGAGGCAAACTGCTTGATCATGCAAACTGCTTGATCATGCAACAGGAATGACCACCTTAATTAAGACACTTGTATCCAGAATTATGAAGAGTAACTTTGACTTCTACACTGAAAAAAATAAACATTGGTTCAAATTAAAAAAATTGAGGTAATCGATCACACCTAATATTGTAGTTTGATACAACATGACCTCACTGTCGGTTTACATTCTAGTAAAGTAAAAAAAAATTAGATTAAACCATAAATATAAATAAGAGAGTTTAGTTTAATTGAGCAAAGTATTTTTTATTCACTGGAATAAAAACAAATACATTAATTGAACAACAGCTTTGTTTCACTTTTTTCAGTGTATGCCTGTCTCAGCAGTATTACATATTTAAAAAACAAAAAAAAGTCTTTGCCTGTCCCTTGTTGTTGTCCACAGTGCTAACTAAAGAGGATGGTTCATTCCGATTGGAGAATATGACCACTGGCACCTACACCATCAACACTCATAAGGAGCTCATGCTTTTCGAGCCGATCACAGTGAAGATTGCACCTAGTACCCCTCAACTGCCTGACATTATCACAGCAGGGTGAGGCCTGGATGGATTTTCATGGAATATTGATTAATGGGGGGGTGATGTAGTATCAGTCTTCTCATCTTCCTGGTATATGATTGAAATAATAGTCAGCGCCTTATATACAATATAGTATTGTAGGGAGCAGGGCTACAAGGGTTGTAATCTTATTATAGCAAGCATCAGAGCACAGAAGTAGAAATGTATACTTCTTTGATTTAAATAAATGTAGAAATAAAATTAAGATCTCAAATTCTAGCCAAAAAAGGTCATAAAATCGAGTTGCAAAGTATTCAGTGTGGTACTGACCAGATATCAAGCTAATGTTGATTTAATTATTTTGAATTTGAGTATACTGTATAGAGTGATGTGGCTGTAAATATGTTCCTTTTTTGATTATTTTCAGTTTCAGCATGTGTGGTCAAATCTCCATTGCTCATATACCAGAGGGTATAAAACATCTAGGGCGCTATAAAGTCATGCTTTCAAGCCAAGGACCTGACCAGCCTCTGATCCGTGTGGTTGAGAGCAACCACCAGGGAGCATTCTGCTTCCAAGCCAAACCAGGAGACTACAGTGTACAGGTATTACAGCTTTCACATGCAGTGTCTTGCAAAAGTATTCATCACCTTTGGTGTTTGTCCTGTTTTGTTGCATTACCAGATGGAATTAAAATAGATTTTTGCAGAATTGGCACCATTTGATTTACACAACATGCCTACAACTTTAAAGTTGCAAATTGTTTTTATTGTGACACAAACAATAAGATTGGGGGGGGGATGAAATCTGGAGTGTGCATAGGTATTCACCCCTTTCGTGTGAAACCCCTAAATAAGAGCTAGTCCAACCAATTCACTTCATAAGTCTCATAATTAGTTAAAATCCACCTGTGTGCAATCAGTGTCATGTTACATTTTATCATATATTTCATATTTAATTTGTGCGCTGTAAGCAATAAATTATTAAATTATGATGTCTATATAAATCAACCTATTCTGGAAAGCTCCTGACTTTAACACTACTAAGCAAGCAACATGAAAGCCAATTAGCACTCCAAATATGTCAGAGACAAAGCTGTGAAGTGCAAATCAAGGTTGGGTTATATTAAAAAAAAAACTTTGAATATCCCAGGGAGCACCATTAAATCCATTATAGCAAAATGGAAAGAATATGTCACCATTATAAACCTGACGAGAAGGCCACCCACCAAAACTCACAGACCAGGCAAGGAGGGCATTAATCAGAAATGCAACAAAGACACCAAAGAGAACATTGAAGGAGCTGCAAAGATCCACAGCAGAGATGGTAGTATCTGTCCATAGGACCACTTTAAGCTATATACTCCACAGAGCAGGGCTTTATGGAGGAGTGGCCAGAAAAAGTAATTGCTTAAGATGTTTCGAGTTTGCCCAACAGCATGTGGCAGACTCCCCAAACCCGTGGAAGAAGTGTCTCTGGTCAAATGAGACTAAATTTGATCTTTTTGGCCATCATGGGAAATGCCATGTGTGGTGCAAACCCAACACCCTGAGAACACCATTCCTACTGTGAAGCATGGTAGTGGCAACATCATGCTGTGGGGAAATTTTTCATCTGCAGGGACAGGAAAGCTGGTCAGGACTGAAGGGAAAGATGGATGGCAATTCTGGAGGAAAACCTGTTTGAGTTGGCCAGAGGTTTGAGACTGGAACAAAAGTTCACATTCCAGCAGGACAATGACCCAAAACATTACTGCTAAAGTTACAATGGAGTGGTTTAAAGGGAAACATTTAAATGTCTTGGAATGGTCTAATCAAAGCCCAGACCTCAATCCAATTGAGAATCTGTGGCATAACTTGAAGATTGCTGTACACTAACTTGAAGGAGTTGGAGCAGTTTTGCCTTGAAGAATGGGCAAAAAGCCCAGAAGCTAGATGTGCTAAGCTTATTAGCTTAGAGACATACCCCAGGAGACTTGCAGCTGTCATTGCAGCAAAAGGTGGCTCGACAAAGTCTTAACTTTGGGGAGGTGCATCCCTACGCACACTCCAGATTTCTGTTTTTTCATTTTATTGTTTGTGTCACAATAAAACAACAATGTTCATCTTTAAAGTTGTAGGCATGTTGTGTAACTCAAATGGTACTAAACCCCTAAAAAATCCATTTTAATTCCAGCTTGTAATATAAGGGCAAACACAAACAGGGATGAATACTTTTGCAAAACACTGTATAGGCAATACAGTTTTCAGCTCTGTCTCATAATACTCAACCCTCCCACATCTAAACAAGTTGCTAAAATTTAATCTGAAATGTAATTATACATTCTTTTGCTAATAATGTTTTTCATTATGTTGCCTGCATAGGTGGCTTTACCAGAGGCTGAAGTCAAGGCTGGACTTGCTTTGCAGCCTCAGTCTCTGAGTATCTCCCTGATTGACCACCCAATTAATGACCTGCTTTTTACCCAATTCATAGCAGTGGTCTCTGGCATGGTCTCATGTTTGGGTAAGTTCTGAACTTTTTTAAATTGGTTTATTTATTATTATATTGAGTTAGATGTGCAGCTGAATAGTGGTATAGGTGGACACCATGGGTATAAACAATTTCCTTAAAATTTTGGTGCCGTATGCTACAAGATGCTTTGCAAAAGTTTAAAGGTGATGACTGCAAAGTCATCTGAAATTTTCAAATTTTTTCTATTGTGCATGGCATTTTCATATGTCTCGCAAGGACAATATCATGTGGATGAGATGTGATCACTTTGAAGTGCTGAGGGTTGCTTTCCTCCATTTTGGAACCATTTTCCTACCTCTTGAGGTAAACGGTATGGCCCAACAGAAATGTCCGAATGTGAGGAGCTTTAACTAATTAGCATAACCATGGAACTGTCATGCCATGATGGTGACGCATGGAAAATATTGCGACTCTACATTGACCTCGGGGAGTTTTGAGTCTCAGGTATGTACAGTAATTTGTGGTTGACATTCATGAATAGATCCGTGAAACAAAACAGATGCATCTTTCCTCTGTTACTGCTTTTGTGTTATCGTTTCTTTCTCTGTAAGATCAAAACATTAGGTGTATAACTCCATACTGGCAACCATGGCCCATGCATTCTAAGGCTATGATCGTTAAGTGCTAGCTAGAATGATTTGGTTATCTGTCCAGAAAAACTACTTCATCTTGCAATTGCACTCACTAGGCAGGCTTTTCTTTTCCGCTGGCTTTTAGTTGGTGGGAGAGTGGAGTCTGCCATGTTTGCACATGCCAAATTGTTTTGTTTAAAAGTAGGTCAAACGCACCCCATGATGTTACTCACTTGCTTCGGCAATCTCCGGAATTGTAAAATGCAGGACACATTTAGTCTCAGTAAAACATTTGCATATACGATACATGGTGTGCGCAGCAGCGAAGCATTTTGAAAATCCAACAGCAATAGAAATGGAATATTTTGCCCAGAATTCAACTTTTTGGTCAGCACCTTTTAACCTTTTATTTATGAAAATAAGAGGACAAAAATTGCTTTCAAATGTTCATGGTAATTTAAAGCCACAATAAGAGCTTTGGAGACCTCTCTGGAAGAAAGGTTATTGCAAGCAGAATTGTAGAGCATGTGCCATACTTCTCCCAGACATGAGTTATTCTGCAGTAGGAAGGTAATATTCAGTGAATAGTAAAATGACTTTGGAGGATGTAATTATTGTAGTGTTGGAATATAATTTTTAAAATTTACTTTAGGGATTCATCTAGACAGATGTCTGATGGCATGCCCATTAACGTGTACTTGGAAAAAATTTTCTCATCCCAGCATCTGATATCATGTAATTCAGTGTGACATAAACCTAGTGTACTTTGTTACACTAATGAACAGATGACGTGATAATCTGTTTTGTATTCCACAACTAGTAATGGCAATCAAAGTAGAGATGTTCAGAATTCACTGTTTAACTGAAGAGTTTTAACCAATTAATACTATCAATTAAACGGTTAATTTAAAAAAAAAAAAGGTTATACAAGGTTATATGCAAGCCATGTTGTGCAGGGTTGAAATATCACAGTAGTACAACCACAATTCAGTACCATTTGTGAATTAAACATCCCTAAGCATTGTGTGATTTGACAACCAGCTTTGCCCTCCATGTTAGTCAGGCGAAGATGTGATTCCTGGAGATCTGAAGAAATAACTCGGATTTGTTTAATGGTGGAGAAAGACATTTTGTCCATTCGTGTGGTTTGTATAGAGGGCTTTCAGGAGCATGCCGGGGACATTGGTGCCATCTGAAAGGGTATTCTCTGCCGCGGGTCTCGTAGTACATGGACAGTGCTCAAGATTAGCCCCACAGCATGTTGACATGTTGCCATTTCTAAATAAAAATCAGTAACCAGGTTGTCCTGGTTGAAATAGGCTATAGGGGTGTGGGGTGGTTATTTATTTATTTTTTTTTGGGGGGGAGGTGTGAAAGTGACACAGCTTTCCGTTTTGTTAAGACGTTAGCTGTTCATTATGAATTAAATTAATAAATCAATATACCCAATAGTGGAGCTAGTTTTCGTTACAGCACTTTCCCTGCTTATACATTAGAAAATGTACCCACTTGCCGTTCATTTTAATAGGCCTGAATTTTACATTTTTTTCCTGCACGGGAGATGTAGGCTGCCGGACCTGCCAGTTAAGCGCACTTGGTGCTGGAGAATTAAAGGATTTTGTTCATTGCAAAGTCTAGCAATGACTTGTTAATTATTTACATAAGTTATGAGTTGTTAGCACGTGTGTGTGGTGGGGGAGATAAAGCACTTTTAATGTCTGAAGCATTTTTTGTATTGGTGTCATGGTCACTCATCAATTCCAAATAGGCCTACTTTTTTTTTTTTAATTAAATCGATTAACAGTTAATTAATAATTAAGGAATGTCAAATATCGGTGACAAAAAATCCGAAATGGGACATCCCTAAATTAAAGCAAAGCAGACTGCAAATGATGTATGTTTTGTGAAAATATCAAGAGTAGGAACTACAGCATCTTCCTGCAATATGAGTAACCTTATAGAACATTTTATGCTGTTTAAACAGTATCTTTGAGAGCATGAAGGTCACTGACCTGAGCATGCAGAGCAGTATCGGTGAGTGTGGTTGTTCAAAATGAGTGCAATGTGCAGTGGATTACATGCACACACAGGTATTCATTAGCATGCAGAGAAAGTGCCACATGTAGGCACTTGAGTTCTGTGATGCACATTCTCGCAGTCAGGTCAAAAAGATCAATAATAAACGAGAAAGTAAAAACTAAAGGTTTTTTTTTTCCCTCCTCCTCCCTCTCTTCATGGATCTCTCAGCTGCATGTGGAGATCTGGTAGTAATACTCCAGCCTATAAGCAGACTGGGTGAGAGGCAGAACATTCAGCTTTCCAGCAGCAGTGAAGTAGTCAGCTTTTCATTCAGTGAAGTCCTGCCTGGAAAATACAAAGGTAAGATGAAATCCACAGAGAACTGTGTGCATGCATTTCTGGTTGAGAATGCTGTAATATTATGGTATAAACATTCACAGGGGATACATTGCAGTCAAGCTTTTGTACACATTGCTTCAAGTTACAAAACCAGGCGTTACAATATAACCAGTTTAAAATTTAATATTCATAATTGAAGAAAGTGGCATAGCTGTTTGTAGAATACAGTATGTCCGATTGATAGTGAACAACATTCAAAACATTATTGAAGAGCCATACTCGAAGTACCTATTATGTGCTTGGTAAATCTATTTAATGAAGGAATATGCAAATTAAAGTAAGATCTTGTGATTTCAGATGCTGGATGTTCCCTCAGGCCAGGAACAAACTTGTTTTCAACATGTATGAAATATTATAAACTTGACAGTAGTGTTTGTGAGATTAACAAACTGTATCAGGTTGTAACAAACTTGAAAATGAGAGATCAGTGCAATCTGCATTTTGTAACCTCAAGAGGTGAATACTGGGCTGTAAAAGTGTTTGCCAAACAAGAACTTTAATCTGCTAGCTAGCTCACCTGGCAATATACGTACAGTGTCCATTCTCAGTTTCCCCTTCCTTCTTAGCAGTGAACCATGTCGAGTATGTTTTAGACAGCATTTGACTTGTTCCAACACCACACGATACAGATGCTATCATTACAAGAGCAAATATTTCCTGCCCTTCAGCTAAGAATGTAATTGCAAACATACAAACTACAAGTTTCAAGTGTCTTTCTGGTGATGCATGTGAGGGAAAGTTACAGATCTGTTTTCTCAAGTTCGTGTTCCAAATGACCTGGTAATGACAAATCATTTATTGATGATTTTTGTATATACTTTTTGCTTTATTGGAGAAGAGAAGTTTTTTGCTTTTTTTTTTTTTAGACAGTCCTTTTGTTTTGACAGCTTTTTATTAAAAATTGTGCCACTAGAATGCCTGCGGAACAAACATTCACAGTAAATGTATTATAGTTTAACTCTTTGAAACAGTCTATAAAAAATAAGCATAATAGTTCATGTATTTAGAATCAAACACAACTAATGCACCTCACTGTGTGACACAGGATACTTCTGGCTACATGTGTGAGAGCTTATGCAAAGTTAATATAAAGTGCTTTATCTATCAGTGTCAATTACCCATGAGGAGTGGTGTTGGAAACACAAGTCAGTCGAAGTGGAGGTGCTGGACTTGGATGTGGAGGGAGTGGAGTTTAGACAGACGGGCTACATGCTGCGCTGTTCCCTGTCCCATGCCATCACACTAGTGAGCATTTTTGACATTTATTGTTATTATAAATTAGTAATTATAAGTGTTTCATTTACACATCATCCTTTAACAACAGTGATTTGTATAAGTCAAGTTTGTTTGTATCATGCTTTTAACAATAGACATTGTCCCAAATCAGCTTTACAGAATCTGAATGACCCAAGACGTGAGTCAATTTTATCCCTAATCTATCCCCAATAATATAAGGAGAATAAGTGTATGTGTGTTTTGTCCTTAAGGAATTCTTCCAAGATGGCAGCAAACCTGAGAATGTTGGTGTCTACAATCTCTCAAAAGGAGTCAATCGCTTCTGTCTGTCTAAACCAGGTTTTTGTGATGATTATTTTACTCAGCTGAAGAAAGCAATCTCTTGTTTTATGTAACTGCTGTCATTTACTACATTTTTCTCCTTGTAGGATTGTACAAAGTGACTCCACGTTCCTGTCATCAGTTTGAACAGGATTATTACACTTATAGCACGTATGTATATACCAAAACTGGTTGTAGTACATTTTACAACTGAACTTTTCCAATCCCTTGCTATTAAACAGGTTGCTTTCTTCCTGTTCTGTAAGATTAATATGGAAATGCTTGTGTGCTGTACCACTTTATATGTGAAATGGGACATACCCCACACTGCTGGCAACATATGTAACATCAAAGGAAAAGCATCACGGCATGTATATTGACTTGATGAAAGAAATGTACTGTTACCTAACAGCAGGGAAAAGTAATATTGTCAGCTTGATAGATTATGCATTTTTCATGAGACTGCCATCACACTATGGCTAAATTTTGTTTGAGTGCACTAAGTAAATATTTGAGTTGACCAGAAATTTTAAGATGGACATGAATGTCGGGTTGATGTTGGATAAAACATGGGCGCTAAATGATTATTGAAAGCCTTTACACAAGACCAACAGCCATGTTATCAGTTTTTAGACATGCTAAGCTTGCTTGCTAAATTTAATTTGCATAAGTATCTAATCATACTCAATTTTTATCCATAAATAGTCGTACAAAGTCACAGACAGTGTAGCTAATTTAAGGTAAGCATAAGTTAGGTGGCTAATATTAGTTAGACAGATAGACGGAAATTAGTTTACAAATCTGTCATCTGTGAAATGAGGGTGGCTAATGCTAATGTAAGAGGTTTCTTGCTCTTAAGCTATTCCAGAGCTGGTAAATGTTAATACTCCTATTAGCTGGGCTGTGTAAGGACTAGGGAGGGAACAGTATAAAACCTTAAGTTAAAAAAAAAAGTTTACAGAATGCAGCAAACCATACCAGTGATCTGGACCCACTATTTGAAATTTCACTGTGTGTACTGATTTTTGTACCATCAGTGTTCATCTCTGTCCCTGGGAATCTTTTTCCAGATCTTCCCCCAGTATCTTAACCCTGACTGCTGTTAGGCATCACATGACTGGACTCATCACCACAGACAAAATGCTGGATGTCACAGTTACTATAAAGTGAGTGAGGGGGGGGAATACATATGATTGATCATTTTAAAGTGCTTCTGTCCCTTTTAAAAGCAAACATGCCTCTTACCCAATCTCAGGTCATCCATCGAAAGTGAGCCTGCTCTTGTCCTGGGACCTCTGCGCTCAGCTGAGGAACAGCGGCATGAGCAGCAGCTACTGGAGATCGCAGCTCGTAAGAAAGAGCGGGAAGAGCGAGGAGAAGACATGGGACCACCTGTAAAGGAGAAACCAGAGGAGCTTCATGAACCATTCCACTATGAGTTCTCCTACTGGGCACGGTGAGAGCTTTCTTCTTACTGGGGCTTTTTTTCTGCTCCTTTATGAGTCTGGAACCAGGTCTGGTCTTCAGAAATCAAAAAAATTACTCCTATCTTATACTGAAGATTAAGAGCAAAGTACAAATTTCTTAAACTTTAAAAGTATTTTTAAATGGGTGATTATTTGGGATTGTGGACAGTAGGTGCAGTGAAGGGGGTGAAGCCCTGGGAGAGAGAGTATGTGTGCCCGTTAGTGCAGACCGAGTTTCATGATTCAATGAAATGAATGTTTCAACATTTTCAAAGCAGTTTAAACAAGATTGTATAAACATGTACACTCACCATCCACTTTATTAGGAACACCTGCACATTCATGCAGTTATCAATTCAGTCAATTTTGTGGTAGCACAGTTAAAAAAAAAAACATACAGATACAGGTCAAGAGCTTCAGGTAATGTTCATATCAAACATCAGAATGAAGAAAAATGTGATCTCTTGGATGCTCATCCTGGCATGAATGTTAGTAGCAGATGGGCTTGTTTGAGTATTTCATAAACGGCTGATCATCTCGAATCTTTTCCACAACAGTTTCAAGAATTTACAGAATGGTGTGGGAATAAATTTCCTCAGAGCGATGGGTCTACAGGCTAAAACTCCTTGTTGAGAAAAACGGAGATGCGTCCAAAACAGCAGAAAATCGAGTATAATTTGGAGACACCCATGAGTATGTCCATGTTGCATGAAGCTGTGTCCACAGAAGTCGACCCTTAGATGGTTGAAGTTGAAAAACGGATGTCCCATGTTCATTTTTTTGTTAGCAGCAAGTTAGAAGGCTAACTTTTTTTGTATTTTTTTCCCACCTCAAACAGCAAACTGTATAAGTCAAGGTTTTCAGATTTAATAAGCAAATGTGTTTGGTGCATCTAAAGTGAATAGTTGTATTGAGGTCTTCGACCTGACGTCACTGGTCACGTGACTTTTGTTAAACGCCATTTTACCGGTCAAGCTTACTTCGCGCACTCTCCAAACTGTATTAAAATAAGTCGTTGTAATTCCTTATAAATCTTGATCGAAAATGCCAGAGACATGTTGTGCTGTTGGGTGTCATAATCGGAGAGGTGATAA
>JAODJS010000023.1:16853658-16864213 GCA_027576325.1 Sciades assimilis | reverse complement strand
CCAGCGAACCGGCCCGCGCTTTCTCTCTGCACCTGCGCTCTGGGGCTCACTCACCTGAGGAGGGGGAGAGACAGACATGGAAGTGGGAGACAGGAGGGCACTGCGGGTATGAGGAGCCGGCTGGGGTAAAGCCAGCTCCTGTCTCCGCCATGAGGGGATGGGGGGAGGAGGAGACACACAAGGAGAGGGAGAGAGAGAGGGAGAGAGAGAAGAGGAAATGCTCTGTCCTGCCGTCGGAACTGCCGCCAGATGATCCTCTGCCAGTTCGATTGCCTGCTCCAGCGACGCCAGGCGGTGGGACTGGACCCACGCCGCTGTCCCCGCGGGCAGTCGGGCGACGAACTGCTCCAGCACCACCAAGTCGAGTATTCCCTTGGCGTCGCTGCCATCAACCCTCAGCCACCGCCTGCAGGAGTCCCGAAGCAGCTGGGCAAACGCGAACGGCCAGCCGATCTCCTCTAAGCGCAGGGCGCGGAAGCACTGCCGATGTTGTTCCGGTGTGCACCCCACTTGCTGGAGGACAGCATGGCGCAGATCGGCGTAACGCAGCCGACTGTCAGCGGGGAGTTGCAGCACTGCCAGCTGCGCCTCGCCCTTTAAGAGGGGGAGAAAGCGCACCGTGTGCTGGTCCACCGGCCAGCCCGAGGTCTCCGCTACCTGCTCAAAGAGTGCGAGGAAGGCCTCGGGGTCATTGTGCGGGCCCATCTTTATGAGGGTGAGACGGGGAGGGCCCGTGGCGGTGCTGGCCCCCGCCGATGCGAGGAGATGCCGAAACGCCTGTCTGTCCTCTTGCTGGGCCTCGAAGTGGCTTTCCTGCTCCTTCTGGAGGTCGACTAGCGCCTGGTGCTGGTGCTGCTGGACCGTGGCAAGGGCGTGGCTCAGCTCCACGAACGGGGAGGTTTCCATGGAGCGGTTCTTCTGTGTTCTGATCCCGGGTTTCAGCACCACTGTAACAACTCAGGTGTGGGTGGAGCACAGAGAGAGACGGCAGGACGAACTGAGCTCCAAAACTTTTTATTTTTACACTTTTCAGTGAAAACACTTCTCTCCGCTTTATATATATACACGCGCGTGCGCGCACACAAAGCGTCTGGTTCAGGAGCTCGAGAGAGATCTGCTCTGCTGCTCTCTCTCTCCTTATAAAGGGCGCAGTCACTGGGAAGACAAACACACATTAATCAACATCAGGTGTCGTGAATCTGCCACTTACCTTCCCTGACTCCGCCCTCCTGTCACATACTGACGCTTGACCACGCCCCCGCTGCCACACCAACTTTTCTCTTTGCAAAGCTCTGTGCTAAGTTATACAAAATATTACAGTTAGGGTATTTTAAAAGTGCATTGTGTAAGAACTGACCATCTAGAGAAATCATATTCGACACTCCAAACAAATAGGGCAGTATGTCCCTAGAAAGTTGGGGCATCCATCTTTATTGTAAGAAACAAGGAAATTCACAGTCCATCATATCACAAGAAATTGTGGAAGCAGAGCTTTGTAATTATGCTAGTCACATTTTGCACAGTATTTGTACCTAGTAAAGTAATCGTATTATGAAAACAAATCAAACGTCTGTAAAGTAATATCTTTACCAGTTTCTTCAAACATTTTGAAACTCCTGATACTCAGTTGTAGAACTCATGAAGTCACTATCAATTCACAACATACCACACAGATCAAAATAAGCAGCAGAACCTACCCTTTCTGCTGATTCTGGTTGTTTCTCTGTACAACAAAATAATTGTGAATAATCTCATTTTGAAATAACAGCAAATAAAACAATGCCATTTATTTCCGGTAGGGTCTCTTTAGTTTGTCCAAATATCATTGTTTGACATTGTGAGTTAGTTTCTCCCGGTAAGGTCTCTTTTCATTCTCTTTTCCCTTCTCAAAAAAAGTCAACATATCCACTACAAAATGGTAACTGTCAACCCATGTTTCGGTGCCTGGATTCCAGTTATTTCTTCAAATTGCAGCAACAATTCTTTTCTTTAGCTTTCTGAAGCTTGTAAAAATATAACCAATTTTTTTTATTGAAAGTATTTGTACAGTCAATTGCAAAACAGCTCTTTTGTTTTCTGTTTTTGTAGCAATTTTTTTGTATTAATGTTAACTGTCACTCAGTGGCTTTAACAACACAGTGACATCACATGCATAACTTATTCTCCTCTCTTATTGGGCTGAGAGCAGACTGGACTCTACAGTGAGTCACTATCACCTCTTAAACTACAATGTGATATTATGAGACAGATGGTCTGTCCTGTTTTGGGGCTAACTTCAGGAGATATCACTGCAAAATCGTACATAGACGTCTTTGACAAAATGTCAAAGTTGTTATTTCTTTACATTCTGTTAATAAATTTAGTTAAAGGTGCTGACTGCAAAGTCTAATTACATTTTCAATTTTATTTTTTTTACTGTGCATGGCATTTTCCTATGTCTCGCAAGAACAATATGATGTGGACAAGATGACAACATCATGATGGTCAAAATCTTGATGGAAAAAACAAGATGACAACATCATGATGGTCAAAATCTTGATGGATCACCTTTCTCCATTTTGGGACCATTTTCCTACCTCTTGTGGTAAACAGTATGGCCCTATGGAAATAGCCAAACACGAGGAAGTTTTTTTTTTTTCATGTGACGAACTTTAACTAATTAGCATAACTATGGAACTGCATCACACCAAGATGGCGACACGTGGAAAACATTGTGCCAATTAAAAATTTAGATTATACCAGCAGATCACATTACATCCAAAAGCTGAAACATGCATGGAAAATTAAGAAGCTTAATTTTCCATGCATCGCCATCTTATGATGCAGTTCCATAGTTATGTTAAAGTAGTTAACATAGTTAAAGTTCCTCACATTAAAAAAAAAGTTCCTCGTGTTTGGCTATTTCCAAAGGGGCCATACTGTTTATCACAAGATGTAGGAAAACGGTCCCAAAATGGAGAAAAGTGATCCTCAGCACATTAAGATGATTACATCTTGCCCGCATATAATTTACCCATAAATGTATTTATTTATTCTGCTCACTGCACTCACTGTAGAGAGAGCAAGAGCTCTCTCTCTGTGTGTGTGTGTGTGTGTGTGTGTTTACAGCTTCAGATGGTTTAAATGCAGCGGAGGAATTTTGCTGTGTTTGAGTGTACATATGACAAAAATAATGGCTTCTTCTTAATGTACCCACAAATGTATTTATTCCACTTGAAAAGCATACGGAAAACCAGCTACTGGATTTGGGAAACTACAACATCCTGAACTATTTACTATTTGGGACTTCTAAATACACCAGAGAGATGCTAAAGGCATACAAAAGTACAGATGCCTATCAATATTTCAAGGCAGATTTTGTGCATGCTGGAATGTTATGGGAAATTCATGATAAAAAAAAAAATATCTCATCATTTTTTTTACAAGGGTAAGCTCAAACGCAGATTTGTAATTGTAATAAACAAGCCAGGGCCTAGATCTCGCATATTTTATGGTGTTTAGCTGAGTCTACATTATCAGTACATAACAAACATGCTGCTAGTCGAGCCAAGCATGAGGTCTAATAAAATATATCACATCCAAATCCCACATCTAGATACACATTTTAACATTGCACAGAGCGTTCATACTAACCTGATACAAAATGTTCTCCACACACATGGGAATGCTTTGTTGCCATCCAGTCTTCCTGTTTAAGTGCAGCTTGCCATTTTTTTTTGTCTTTCTAGGTTTCCTGGGAAGCAATGAAAAGTTAAACTAGGCTTATCTCCACATCTGTTAATATATCCAAAAGCACTACAGATCTCTGGCATTGTTCTTTTAGATGTAACCTCAACAAGTTTATCTGTCTGTACTGAATGTACTGAATTGGGCTTACAATCACTCGTTTATATTTGTGTTAGTTGTTGTCAAACACAAAGCTCCCAGTAGGGTGCTTGGACAGATAAACAAATCCGCAGCTACTATGCTGTCACACGAAAAGCCCCTATAACGCCACACTCTCTACCATGGAGTCAAGCCCATGCACGCTAAGGCTAAGATAGCTAAGTGCTAGCTAGAATGATTTGGTTATCTGTCCAGAAAAATGATGTCATCTAACCTTGCTCTTTCTTGCAGTTGCATTCACTAGACAGGCTTCCCTTTTCTTTTCTGCTGGCTTTTAGCTTGCACTTTTAGCTTGTGGGAGCAGAGAGTCCACCATGTTTGTCCACGCCAACTTGTTTTGATTTAAATGAGTTAAACACATTCCATGGTGGTCACATGATATTGCTGCTCATTTGCTTCGGCAATTTTTGGAATAGTGAAATGTGGGACGCATTTTATCTCTGCAAAACAGTGACACATAGGGTACACGGTGTGTGCAGCATCACGACATCTCAAAACTGCAGCAGTTATAGTCATAGAACATTTTGCCCAGAATTCAACTTTTCAGTCAGCACCTTTAATTTTTTAATGTTTTAAACTTAAATTCTTATAAATTCTTACACATAGCATCTTTAAGAGAATTTCTATCTTGTGTTTATTAACAAAACATGTATCATGTCAGTGAAAATAGCACACATTCATGACATAAAATATGTCAATGGATCAGACTGGAAAAAATGAATCTGGTGTTTTTAGGTAAGTCATGACCCTGATTCTAATATTCAGTATCAGGTCTAGTTTGATTTTCTTTGCCTAAAGCAAATTGATTTATTTAGGCATGATCCTACAATAAGCATCAAACTTTTTAAGATTTAATGTTTGCCTTAAACTCTGTCATGTTTTCTCCCAAAGGCGATTGGCACTCGTCTGAGTGAGCTATGTCACTCAGATAGCGAGAGTCCAGCAAACATCCTGGGCTTTATTTATGACGAGGAGAGCAAACGGAGAACGAGGAAAGAGGATGAAGAGGAAGACTTCCTGGATGACAGTAAGAGAGGCAATATGGATAAAGTTCTAACATCACTCCGAAGAGAGATCATGTTATGGATCATGCATGATATTTCTATGTCTCTCTATTTAATAGAGACGGATTTGTGTATTTCCAATTTTCACAGGTACTGTAAATCCCACCAAATGCAGCTGTCCCTTTGCTCTTAAGATGTCTGCTTGTCAGCTGCTTTTAGAGATCACTACCTTCCTGAGAGAGACTTTTCCCTGCCTTCCACGCCCACGCACAGAGCCCCTAGTGGTCAGAATCTGTATTTGTTCTTCAGTTATGACTGACTGGATTTACTGTAACTATAGAGGTTAATGATATTTTCACCCACACCAGAAGAGGGTTAGAGTAAAAAAGTTAGGAAGTCAATCTTTCATGCAATGCACTATATTGCCAAAGGTTTCTGGACACCAGACCATCACACCCATATGCAGGCCTTTTCCAAACTTTTGCGACAAAGTTTGAAGCACACAATCAGCTAGAATATGCACAATTGCCTTTGTATGCTGTAGCATTAAGATTTCTCATCACTGGAAGGAAGGGGCCCAAACTTGTTCCAGCATGACCATGCTCCTGTGCACAAAGTGAAGTCCAAGAAAGACATGTTTTGCCAAGGTTGGAGTGGAAGAACTCGAGTGGTCTGCACAGACCCCGAACCACAACCCCACTGAACACTTTTGGGATGAACTGGAATGACATGTCAAAACTCACCCAACATGAGTGCCTGACCTCACTAATGCTCTTGTGGTTGAATGGGCAAATCCTCACACCTACAAAATCTAGTGGAAAGCCTTCCCACAAAAGTGGAGATTATTATAATTGCAAAGGGGAACTAAATCATATGAGTGTGATTGGTCAGGTGTCCACATACTTTTAGCTATATAGTGTATCATCATTAGCTCACAAATGTGCCCAAACTGTCCAAATATTATAGGATTTAGAAAGTTACCGGCTGCGTCTGGACCCAGAGCTGGGTCGCCATCGCTATGAGAGGAAGATCAGCTTTGCTGGAATATTAGATGATGAGGATGGCCATGATTCCCTGAACAGCAGCAGTCACACTTTGAAGTCTGACACAGCATGTGATGAAAAGAAATCATCTCAAGAACCCCTGGGTATGATTTGTTTTGTGCTGATGAATCTGTCATGTTTTTTCATTGACATACATTTGATTCTCAGTTGCACTCTTCAGCTCCCACCAGGAAGATCCGCATTGGAGGTTCTAGACTGCTGCAGATTAAAGGGGCAAGGAGTTTCAAGGTGAAAAAAGGTGGTTCTCTGTCCTCTATCCGCAGAGCTGGCAGTCTGAAAAGCACCAAGATGTCTCGGCAGGACTCTGAGTCTGAGAATGATGCAGAGTCTGATCGTCTGCTGTCTCAGAGCAGAGACACAGTCACTGATATTGGTGAGAAAGGTTCCTTGTTATGTCTGAGTTGCTACTGAGTTGCACAGTTGCAAATGGTCATGACTAAGTTATTTGTGTTTTACTTGCCTAAAAATAATGATGTTCCAGTGTAAAACTTTGTGGAGGACTCCATCCCATTTCTCCTGTGCACATCCCAATTATCCCCGCCCCCAACACACACACTTTCCTATATTATATGAATATAAACCTCTATTGGTTTCTTTCTTGCCTTCTTCCTTGCAAAATCATCCACTGGATCATCAAAATTTAGCTGTCTGACAGGGTCTGAGTTTACCATTTTCATCCTCTCTGTGTCTGAGTTTACCATTTTCATCCTCTCTGAAGCCACAGAAATCTTCTTTTGCTGTCCTTTGGTCTTTGGGGAAGTAAAGAAAGTCGTAAACTTGTTTTTTATTATTTTACAAGTAAATACAACACAGCAGCTTTTAGGCATGGCGTGTCATGGAAACTCTCCCAAGCAAAATAATTCAAAGTCCAAGAAATGTTTAGACTTTTATTAAATCACTTAACAAAAGCTGAGTCAGTCTGCAGAGTGATCTGACTCCAAGTCACAAATCATTCATTTTTATAGTGTTTTAACATAAAGTTTAATAAGTATAATGAATTCTGATTGGTTCACACATCTCAACATAAAAGACCTCATTTCTACCAATATTTTCTATTGGACCATATAAACCCTCTAAGTTTCAAGTTTGTCTCCACCAATATTTCAAGCATGGCACTGACATGATTTTTAAAAAGATACATTCAGGTCTTGCTCCACCAATATTTCCAAGGCCATGCGGAGCTAACTAAAAATATATTCATCTAAACAAGACTTTATTCTGATTTAACACGAGTCAAAGTTCTATAATAATGTAATGCTTTAACTAACCTATTTGTAATTTATTTTTAAGCATAATTAACTTCATTTACTCTTTACTGAAAATCAACGTGATTGGCTTTGAATCATAATAGAATCAACATAAAACAAATTACTGCATTCAAGTTTCCATCAATGAAGAGTTACAACATCAATGAAACTGTCTTCATCTTTACTGAAAATCAACGTGATTGGATTTGAATCATAATACAATCAACATAAATTACTACATTCAAGTTTCCATCAATGAAGAGTTACAACATCAATGAAACTGTCATGTTAAAACTGTTACTATTATAGTCATGCTGTCTGTTGTTGCCCAAATGAGGATGGGTTCCCTTTTGAGTCTGGTTCCTCTCGAGGTTTCTTCCTCATGTCGCCTGAGGGAGTTTTTCCTTGCCACCATCACCACAGGCTTGATCATTGGGGATAGATTAGGGATAAAATTAGCTCATGTTTTAAGTTGTTCAAATTCTGTAAAGCTGCCATGCAACAATGATTGTTTTTAAAGGCGCTATACAAATAAACTTGACTTGACTATTCATCATAAATGCCTGGTCTCACAGTGTTCACACCAAATCAGTCAATGTTGTCCTCAATGAAGCAATGTGCATCATCTCTGGCACCCTGAAACCAACTCCAACAGAGATGCTACCCGTACTATCCGGAATTACACCAGCAAAAATTAGGCACGACTACCAGATCCTCAAACTCACGGAGAAGGCCCTTCAGCCTGATGGGAATAGTATCATCCCAATGCCACAGGATACACCTCAATGGATCTCGAGGAAACATTTTGCCAATAGAGCTGCTGAGCTTATAGGTTCTGACCCTGCCTCCGACACATGGATGGAAATGAGATGGAGAGATGAATGGAATGCTTCAAATACTATCTTGCATGCCCTCATCAGCACCCCTTCTCCAAAACCACCTGGCCATAACCTCCCATGAAAGTCATGGGTCAAACTCAATCGCCTCCGAACAGGTTGGGGAAGGACCCAGTCCTTTCTAAAGATGTCAGGAGCGAGCTCTTCAGACACCTGTCACTGTGGGGCTAGCCAGACAGTCCCACACATCATAAATGACTGGCCAATCTTTGGCCCCCCCATGACTCTAGAGGCCTAGCACTTCTCAATGGAGAGACTTTCAACTGGCTGGTGAATGCCGATATTCCTGTATAACCCCAACCCTAACCCTAATGGAAATTACATGATCAACAACGACAATGAGACACAGCTCACGCTTTGGTTGTACAAGGACTACATGGCTCATAGCAATGGCCCTGATACCCCATACTCCCACAGTGCTCCTCACAAGAGTCCCTGGGGGACATGGTCATAAGCCTTTTCCAAATCTACAAAACACATGTAGACTGGCTGGTCATACTCCCGTGAACCCCCCAACAACCCTGCCAGGATAAAGAGCTGATCCACTGTTCCATGGCCAAGATAGAATCCGCATTGCTCCTCCTGGATTTGAGGTTTGACAATTGGTCACAGCCTCCTTTCCAGCACCCTGGAATATACTTTCCTGGGGAGGCTGAGCAGTGTGATACCCCTATAATTGGAGCACATGCCCTGGTCCCCCTTTTTAAAAAGAGAAACCACCCCCTGGTTTGCCACTCTACAGGCACTGTACCTGACCACCACATGACATTGAAGAGGTGTGCCAGCCAAGAAAGCCCAACAATGTCCAGAGCCTTCAGCATCTCAGGGCAAATCTCATCCACCCTTGGCACCTTGCTACTGAGGAGCTTCTTGACTATTTCAGTGACATCTATCCGAGATATGGGTGAAGCTTCATTTGAGTCCTCAGACTCTATCTCCTCCATAGAAGATGTGTAGGACAGGTTCAGGAGTTCTTCAAAGTGCTCCTTCCGCCACCCAACAATATCTACAGTTCAGGTCAGCAGGTCTGATGCAAGCCCTGCTTCCTTTCCTGAATCACAAAACAGTTTGCCATAACTTCCTTGAGGCCAGCTGAAAGTACTTCTCCATGACCTCCCTGAACTCCTCCCTTACCTGGGTTTTCACTTCAACAACTGCCAAAGCTGCAGCCCTTCTGGCCTCTTGGTACCTGCCTGCTGCCTCAAGGGACCTCTGGGCCAACCAAGCCCAAAAGGCCTCTTTCTTCAGCTTGATGGCTTCCTTCACCGCTGGTGTCCACCAATGGGTTCTTAGGTTACCACCATGACAGGCACTGATGACCTTTTGGTCATCAGCTCCTACCAGCTGCCTCTACTATGGAGGATTTGAACATTGTCCATCTGAATTCCATGTCCCCAACCTCCTCCAGGATGCATGAAAACCTCTTCCAGAGGTGGGACTTGAAGACTTCAAGAACAGAGGACTCCGCCAGATGTTTCCAGTTCACCCTCACTACACACTTGGATTTGCTAGGTCTGTCCAGCAGCCTCCCCTGCCATCTGATCCAACTCACCACCAGGTGGTGATCAGTTGACTGTTCTGCTCCTCTCTTCACCCGAGTGTCTAAGACATATGGCCACAGATCTGATGATATGACTACAAAGTCAATCACTTGATCTTTTGCCTAAGATGTTCTGGTACCAGGTACACTTGTGCACCACCTCATACATGAACATGGTGTTTGTTATGGCCAATCCATGATGAGCACAGAAGTCCAACAACAAAACACTACTTGGGTTTAGATCAGGCAGGCTGTTCCTCCCAATCAACCCCTCCAGGTTTCTCCATCATTGCTCATGTGAGCATTGAAGTCCCCCAGGAGAACTATGGAGTCCCCAGTCAGCAGCCCTTCCAGGACACCACCCAATGACTCCAAGAAGGCTGAATATTCTGCACTGCTCTTTGGTACATAAGCACAAATAACAGTCACAGTTTTCCTCTCAGTAACTTGCAATTGCATAGAAGTGACCCTCTCATTCTCTGGGGAGAACTCCAACACAGCAGCACTCAGCCAAGGGCTCATGAGTGTCTCCACACCTGCCTGGTGCCTCTCACCCTGGGAAACACTGGAAACGGAGAGAGTCCACCTCCTCTCCAGGAGTTTGGTTCCAGAACCGGTGCTATGTGTGGAGGTGAGCCCAACTATATTTAGTCGGTACCACTCTGCCTCCTGCACCACCTCCCATTCCTTCCCCACCAGAGAGGGGATGTTCCACATCCTAATCACTAGTCTATGCTGCTGAGGATTAGCATGCCCAGGCTCCTGTCATTGCCTACCACCCAGCTCACATTGCACCCAACACCAGTGCCCATCCTTGTGGGTGGTGACCCCACATGGCGATGGCTCCATGTAATTTCTTCAGGCTGTGCTTAGCTGAACCCCATGTGCCAAGGCCTCGCCACCAGATGCTCACTGTTGA